>JAIUJO010000149.1:267904-372904 GCA_023846275.1 Vanilla planifolia | reverse complement strand
CAACTAGTGCAAAGATTCATTCTAAGGAATGGAAGAAAAGCTTCTTTTTGTACTGTTCGTGCCATTTCTCTTCCCTACCCATCCCCTTTACTTTTGCAACAAAAGTCAGGAATCAAAAACATCAAAAGAAGGACATTCGATTATGAATTCAACATCCCTTGAAGCTGGCTCACTTTCTACGACTTCAATCGATTCAACTATGACTGAGCTGTCTCTAAAACTTCTTGACCAGTGGACCCCAAAACACATTTGGTAGGTTGTGTACCTTCAACACTCCATTCAATGACCTTTTCTGGATCACTAGCCGACTTAAAACCAACTGATGTAATTTTCTCGGTAGAACTCTTTGACATGATTGGTGCCCCAACCCCGGGTCACTTTGATTGAATGGTAATGGCAACTCATTCAAGTTCCCTTCATTAAATATGTTTCATTTGATAGTAGAGTAATGTCATTGTTACACAATACCCCACGGGGATCCCTTCTAAGGATCACGATTCTGAACTTTAGAAAAGTGGTCTCCAATTCATGAAGTGAATAGCCCGACCTCTTTGTTTGAAGGTTTGTTAGAAGCTTCAAAAAAGCAAGTAGAAGCTTTGCTTTTTTTAATTCCAAAAAATGCGCAACAATGACTGAAAAAGCTGACCTATGATAGCAGACATAGGGAGGGTTCAGAAAAAGTCTGATCATAGATAGAGACTAAAACTAGTGCGTGGGGGTAGGAGCGAATGTAGCCAAGTGGATAAAAATGTTGATTGCGAATCAACCATGCATAGCTTCAATTCCTATCATTCAACCATCCAATTCTTTCCAACCAATTAGATTTTTAATGTTTCATGAAAGGGGTGGAAGGGATGGGGGTTTTGACTTTTGAGCACCAAACAACTTCTAGGTAGGTAGCCATCCTTATTGTTAGATTGCTTCCTCACTGAAAGCTGTAGTTCTTGGTTAACCTATTAAGTCAGTTATTTTTTTTCTTATATTATTTCGTTTAATATCATTGAGCAAGAATCATAGTGGAGACTCGCATCTCCGAGTTTTTACCCAATGCTTGTCTATATGTCTCAAAGGTCCTACAGTCTATAGTAGATAAACTGATAAACAATAGGGACTCGTTGTCCCCCCTTCATGTTCTTGCTTTCATGACCAAGGCTAGGAGGACCAGCACCCAAGTGTCAACATTACTGGGTGACCTATCTGATGAGCTTAGTGACCTGCCTAACTACATGGAGAGGTTGATGCGACAATTGTATGGAAGCTCACTTTATGTTCGTGACACATGCTAAGGAGGAGCTCCAAATAGCACGTTGTTCAGAGTCTCATATTGTGTGGAGACGAAGAACATAATTGAGCAAGAGCTTATGTTGGTAGAGCACGAGCTTGCAGAGGCAAGCCTTTGTGTTGAATCATTAGAGGCCAAGAGGATAGCTTCTAGAGAAGACCTTGCTAGGACTGCTACCTCTGCATCAGATCTTCACATTGCCTTGCATAATTGTAGAGTCATAGTTATGGCGGTGATGACATTGGGAGTCAAGATTTCTTGGACAAGCCGTGTCATCAACCTATTATTTCTAAGGTCCATAATGTTGGTAACCTCTATTTTTTTAGTAGGAATTGTGTCGGCTTTGATAATTACTAACATATTTGCATATTTTTGATTTTCATCTCGTCTAGAGGGACCTCTCAAGTGTTTCCCTTGGTATATCTTGTCAGTCATGTTTGTTGTGCTAGCTTTAACACTTCTTTCTTGCTATTTCTTTGTGTATCTATATAACTGTTAAAGTAAGAAAAACATGATTTTACATCTTTCTCATGTTTGTTCTACTGGTCCTATTAAAGTTGCTATAAAAATATAGTTTCAATCAATATAAGTTCATTGTGTTGTCACATTCATCTTCATTGAACCACAAAATTTTAAATTCAGATTTCCACTTATATTTAAATTTGCTTGCATGAGTTTAATAGCATGCTTAAAGTTAATTTTATTAACTACTTCTTTTACTTGGAATCTACCAGCAAATTGTTAGACAAAGGATAGTTGCCTTTCAAGAACTTGGTTAATTTGTTTGATTTGCAATAGTGAAGGTTTCAATTATTTGAGTTTTTATTTTAAACTGGTCGTCATGCCTCATCAAAATCATAACTTACATATGTCGTAGTTACAATTAGGTATAAAACACATGTCTTTCAAAATTTACTGCATGCATTTTTGTTCTCCTTTTTTTTACCACATTTGCATTAGCATTTCTTTATTCTGAATTTCAAACACATTCATAAGTCCTCATAGTTTGGTCTTGGACATAAAATCCCAAAGATTGCAACTAGACACCACCCCAAACCTTTGCGTGTTCATGGCATTACAAATCCCATTTATCCAAGACCATTACATGAATTCTATGACACCATTGCACCATATTGACTAGATGTTAATATTCAAAAATGTCATGTCCCTTATATTAATTTGTTGTCACCTTTTTTTGTTCTTCCTCTTCCACCATTGAATGAGAGGATTATGATAACTCTTCTCTCTTAACAAATTAATTGATCCAAAATTAACATGTTCAAATCATACAACAAAACACTCCCGGCAATAACATTTTTATCTCTTTGATTATTTCTAATCATATCATTTCGAGTATATCTACCACATGTTCAATTTGTATACTTGAATTCACAAGACAATATTTAAAATCATATAATATTGTTTATTCCATTTGGTTTTAAAAAACTTATATGTAAACATGAGTAAGATATTTTGATCACATAAAATAACAAAAGCATTCCACAAGTCCTTCAACATGTTTGAATTAGATTATAACCATCCAATAAATTTTTCGATTTTTTTTAAAATTTATATTAGAAATAATGAAATCTCTCATTTTTTTATTTTATTATCATATAAAAGTAATCCTTAGCAATTGTACTCTTCTGAGTTTTATTAAAAATGAATTCCATGTTTAGTTAAACATAATAAAATAACCACTTTCTTAGTGCTATCAACAAAAGCATCATCAAAAGTAAAAATAAGAATGCACCATTGTGAATATAGAACCAATGCAAAAGATTACAATTGAGAAACCTTTAATCAACAATACTTGAATGCACATATGCATCATTACTTTTATATGCGTGCTTTCATAACTTCAATATATCTAATGCTAAGCTTTTCCTTATCCCAAGGCCTTTCAAAACACTATTATTGGACTTCTATCATTTCCCTTCTAGATTTCTTCATAAAACCCCTTAGCAAGTGAATAGTCAAAATAATTGATCTTCTAGAGAAACAACAAATTGAATCAACAATATATTAGTTTTTGTGTCATAATTTAAGCTCTTTGAATGTTAAACATGACTTTTGAAAACTAACATCATTGAACTTATAGAATCATGCCTTACCTTTTAGTAACCTTTGTTTTTAATTTCTTTTCCTTTTTTCTCTTTTCTAAATATATTAAGAATACTCATTGCCTTTTTTCATCTTTTTTAATGGCCATTATCATTATACATATTATTGTAACATTTTTTGCACATTTATAACAAAATCATATCATATGATGCTTAGTAAAATATAAGCAAACACAAGAAATACAAGAATGAATGTTAATCATCTTTGAATATGATAGATTTCAATTCATTATAGATTATAGTTGCTAAGCATTATATAATACTAAGTATATATAGATGTATAAGCTTGCTATCTCAATTCCTCTTGTAAAGGTCTCCCCTTAAAATAGATATCAAATTATGTGCCTTTATATGATCCATATTTCCTTCATTTTAAGTATTTTTTACACTTACTACAATATATCTTTCCTAATTTCCAAGAATATTTCTCAATTCCCTTACTTGACTAGTTAAACTCTTTCCAATAATTTAACGACGCTACTTCTCTCCCTCCTCTTCTCTTTAAGTTGTCAACCACGATCAAAATGTTTTAATTTTATTCAAAACACCCTCATCATCCATGTTCATCCTCTCATATACCAAATAGTTCCTTCAACAATTAGACCTCTTCAGTTTAGTGACTTCTTGCCTTCATATCGCTTCGAATTTAATAGTTTTGCAAAAGATTAGGTTACTGTCAAGTCAATTTTGTCAATACAATAAGGTTAGGAAAATTAAAAAAAATAAGATTTAATCAAAATTAGGAAATTCTAAGATTTCTTACTTTTTTTAATAATTTGAAGTTCAAAATTTTAGTGGTTAATTTTGTATGATTCATCTTGACCAACTCCACCTGTTTGCTAAATTTCAAATATTTTAATAATATTTAATATTTTTAATAATTTAACCAAACCTAAAATATTTTTAAATCCTCATTAACTTTTGGTTCAATGACTATCATGCCTACTTTTTTAGACAAAAATTTTTATTATGCTTATACATGTAAATTCTATGCCTTAGTAAAATATCATAATTTTGTGAGTTTATGTAATATTTTTAATTATTTTAAAAACTTTTTCAAGCACATAAGTTAATCCTTATAAATCGTTGATCTTCTGCTTTAATACTCAAGATTTTTTTGTTAACATATTATCATTATTTTCAAATAATTAATTCGTTTTATTTCTTAGTTTGTCTTTTTCTTTTCAGGGGTTGCTCCTTTAGTGGTATACAACTTTTGAATAATATGAAACGATACTTTGATGTTTTCAAAAATACTTTAAAATTCTAAATAATTCAAAATAATAATAATTCAATTCTCTTTATATTTTGGATATTATAAATCTTCTCTTCTTAAGATCATAAATCAAACCTATGATTATGATTTTTTTATTAATTTAAGCACATGATAATTTAAAATATCAAAATATTATTCAAATAATTACCCTCACATTATGGATGTTACAATCAAAGGGAATGATAAATCATGCTCTATCTTATTTAGTAGTTTGTTACGTTTCTATTAAGTTGATAGTTTTTGTATTTTTGTAGTGCATTAAGTACTTACCTTTTGAAAGAATATTAAATTTTTCATATTGATTTTGTTATAATTTTCAAAATATAAAAATGTATATTAGTTTCACTATGATTTTTAAAAATGATCATGCTAATGGTTTTTAATTTAAAAAAATGTGTTTTCAAATTCAAAAGATAGAGAAAGAAATGACATGAGGCATAATTACTTTGTGACATTTTGAGGAATGTGATTTGATTTAAATAATATTAGAGCTATTTGTTAAATGATAATTGATTTTATCTTCTAAAGTTAGAGATGTGAAAATTCAGAATGTTATGTAAACAATCTTTAATAAAAATTAGATCTTTAAAGACATGTAAAAAGTGTACCATGTGACTAAATATTTGGAAAGTAATATTAGCACTTTATTGAGAAAATTTCTTAACTTCATGATCTCGAAAAAAGGAATCTACGTAAATCAAGACGTGGTAAAAGTTTTGATAAACATACCTTCCTAAAAAGCTTATTGAGATGCTCAATATATAGCTAAAGAAATTATCAGGTTCACCATTTTTATTTTCAAGCATGGAGAGAAACATCAACAATTCAACAAGCTACTCTATAATACGTTTAGACAATAGTAAATCAAAGATTGTTAAAAGGCTTTTCTAGAGCTTAATTTTTACTTATCTTAACCCTCGATCTTGAGCAATGTAGTCCTTAGGGAGTCTTTATGTATATATCTAATTGCTTCATGTTTGACAATTAACTCTACTTTAATTCAAGAGAATAATGGATTTCAACAACTATTCTATTATGTTACTCTCACTCAGAAAGATGTAGAGCTAAGATACTCTCTTATAGAGCATCTAACCCTAGCTTTACTTTTGTCATCCTATCAGATATACCAATATTCACATCATAAATGTGACAACCAATAAACCTATGAGGCACATTCATCAACCAATAGATGATATACATAGGTTGCAAAAGTGGGTAATTAAGCATAATGAGTTTGAACTTAACTTCATTTCCTATTCATTTATGAAATCTCAAGTTCTTAAAAGTTTTCTAATGGAGAGAAACTCTTTTGATTCAAAACCAAAGACCCTTATAAACTTTTAACAACCTTTTTTGATGGAGCTTTCATGTGTGAGTCTTGTAGCATTAGTTCAATCCTTCTTAGCTCTTGGTAAGTAAAGTTTAAAGGTGTTACCATAATTGTTTTCATTATCACAAACAAATAGGCAAAGCATGAAGCCTTGATTGCAAGTCACTAGTTTGCTTGAGGGCTACAAATGAAGCACTTAAAAATCTTTAGTAGTTTCCAACTAACTAATAAGTAGTGTCTTGTTAAGAAGTAAAGATTTACACTACAATCCTATGAATACTAGCTTGGCCTCTTCTCCAAAAGTATGATACTATAGATCTATTTTTTATTCATTAAGAACAAAATAAAGAAATGGATCTACTAGCAAATATTAGAGATTCTATTAATGACTTTTCTCATCTAAAGAAGTTGAGTATTGAGTTACTAAATCGCCTAGTTCTTTGAGCTAAAAGGCCTTCTTAATGATAAATCCCTATGACACTTATCTAAAGCTTGAGATTTTAACCCTTATAAAGTTAGATTTAAAAATGGTCAATTGATACGTTCAATAATATACATTGGTTGATTAACAATATTATCAAAAATCCTATCTCAAGACATACACAAATGTGTTCATCTATGACATTTAAAATTTTGTATCAAGATAATAGTTATGTTTTAAAAAATCTTAGTAACTAAGACAATCTTATATAAGTTTGACATATTATAAAAATAATTATATTATTTTGAAACAATAATTCTTAGATGAAATCATTTGAGAGCATAAAATATTGAGCATTTCACTAAGTGAAGAAAAAAAAAATGCAATCTTTTAAAACTTTTCCAAACATCCTTAATCATAAATTTAACATGTCACACTCCCTCTTGGTTGACCTTATAAGAGCCCATCCATTACACATGGTCTGATCTAAAACGATGTGCTAATTACCCATCACTACGATGCCTTACAGCTTTTTGTAGTGCTACCACCAAGGAGAAATAATAGTAATAATAATAATGATAATAATAACAATAATAAGGACAAGCTTGGCTAACCCATTTCTCGCATAAACTCTCTTATAAATAGATAGAGGATGATCTTGAGGAGAGAGAACAAAGTTGTGATTAATTTCAATAAAAAAGACAAGAGAGAGATAGAGCGAAAGAAATTTGTGAAAGGGAGAGTGCCCATGAGAGGACACTTATGAGCTAAGGGAGCTTCCACAAAGCTATTGCTAATGAGAAGAGCATATCATTAAAAAATTTACGTAAATCCAAAACTTATTTTTTCATGAGAAATGAAGATGACGGGGGAAAGAAAGTGTTAGGAAGAAAAACATCTTGACAATACTATTAATAATTTGGGTGAATTCAACTAAGTTGGTTCTTATAATATTGATATGAGTAAATTATCCCAAAATCAAGTCTTAGCAAACTACTAAATATTCTAGAATGTAGGTGTCACTTGTGACCCAAAGCCTACATTAGCATATAAAATTAACCAACTACTCAAGTTAACCCAAATGACCAACCAACCCAAATTGACCAATGCTTATTTGACACCAAGTTGATCAATAAAAATTGTGTCTCTTGAGATGGGTGACTAATAAAGTTTACTATTAAGTTCAATAAAATTCTTTTTACTCATATTTAATCATATTTGTGATACTTAGTTCCATAATTTGGTTTCATGCACACATTTTATGGAACATAGGTTATGTTCAAGAATCATGATGCCATTAGATGATATTAATTGAGTAAATTAAATGCCAATCATGACAAACTCTAAATAAGTATAAAGAGTTGTGTTGGAAATTAGTACATGATGAATAAAAGATATGAATATAACATAAAATAAGAATGAATATGAGATATTAGATATTTTGTAATCGATAATGTTGTGATAAAAAGCTAGACAAAATTAATGAAATTATATTAAAAATATTTGTAACACTTTAATAAGAATGGTTATATTATTATACTTCTTAGTTTCATGTATTGAAAATTGAAAGATAAAATCAAAGTTTTGATTATAATCAAGTGCAATAGATGTCAAAATCAAGCAATGATACCAATTGATTGATATTATTTTAATAAGATGAATGAGATATTTGTGACAATCAAGTAAAACAAAACTCTTTAATTAGTGCATTGATATTTGTGACAATCAGGTTAGACAAACTCTTTTGATTTGGCATTATTAATAATTTGTGACAACAAGATAATGCAAAACCATTTAGTTAAGCACCATTTATTAATATTATTTGTAACAATTGTGTGGGAAAACCCCTCATACTAGTTATCATTCTAGGTGTATCTTAGTTGCATCTATTGATTTTCACATATAAGCTTAAAAGGCATGATAAAATAAGATTCTTCATTATAATAAAATTTACAATTAAATGGATAGTTAGGAAGTAATAAGCCCATTAAAAAAGATCACAAAAATCTAGAATAAATTGTATGGGACATTTTAATAACAAGACATTTTTATTGTGATACTTGATATAATAATGTGATGCTTGATAACATTGTTATAGTTTATATGAAGCATGATGTCCTCATAATTGGATGGTTTTCTCTCATTCTTAATTGTTATTATAAAGTCTCATGCACTTGCTTTGCTTACATTCTCTTAACTTCATATTTTTTATTGTACTAATTGTTATCATTATATGAATATTTTTTATTGATTTATATGAAGTGTCTTTTGATGAAATCTTACACATTCTTAGCTTCTTTGAATGTTATGTAAACATGAATCATTAAAGTTATATCAATTAAAAGATTAAACATAATATGATTAGATAACATGGATTTTTGTCTTGAAGTTATTATTTTTGACATCATAAGTCTATGATTGACTTGCCTCTTATTATTCAATTTTTTCAAAATAGGATAATTTAATATTTTCATATGTATATATTGAGGACACCACTGGTCCCAAAGAGTATGGATGAAAAGTGGTGAGAAAAGGAGTTTTTAAAGAAATTTGAGTGCTTATTTATGTGTTTAATTGTAAACTCATCATTTGATCTACAAAATAATTTTTGGTTATATATATAATTATCTTGTGTAGAAATAAATAATTAATAATAAGAATTATTCCATAGTGAACAAAGAAGACGAAAAAATGTTTAAGAAACTATGGCCATCACACCATCCTTTAGAAGTTAAAGATATGATCAAGTTGATCCATTCAAGAGAGTGTGATGGACTTGCCTCTAGCTATAAACTTGACATGAAGATTATGTATCAAGGATTTTTTGACCAATAATGAAAGAAATATTACTTTATTTACCAAATGGTGCAAAGGGTGTCAAGTTCATGCTCCCCTTTCATACTAATTTTTCACAAAGATGGAAGAAATAATTATTTATTGGTTCTTGTTAGACTATGGTATGAATTTCCATTTTTTATTTCCAATTGCTAGAAATGGAAGGAGGTTCCTTCTCATGGTGGTTAACAACCTCTAAAAATGGATCAAAGTGAAGCCTCTTATTGGCAAGACTATTAATAAGATTTAAAGTTTTCTTTAGACAAACACTTTATAATAGGTTTGATATTTCCATAGCAATTGTTACAAATGACACAATAATGTTCCAATCTAAAGAATTTCCAGATTTATGCAAAATGTATCGTTGTTTTTTTAAGTATTGCTCAACTTCTCATCCTCACATAGATCGACAAGCCAAAGCAACGAACAAAGGCATCTTAAGAATTCTAAAGCCTCGTCTTGATGATAAAAAATGTGGGTAGGTTGGTGAACTCCTCGACATATTTTGAGCGTATTGAATTGCACATTCTGCAACACGTCAAGTTTTTTTAAGGATTCAAAACTATAATTACTATCGAGGTCAATCACTTAACTAGTTCAAAAGCTTGAACTTGAAACTAGCACATCAAAAGTTTGACCTAATCAAGGAAAGGTGACTTAGAGACCATGTAAAGAAACTAAATATAAAGTAAAGTATGAAATATATTACATATTAAGAATTGTCCTTTCAAGTTCAACGATTTGGTTCTTAGAACATATAAGTCTTAGGCAATATAAGAGCTCTCAACACTAATAAAGCCTCTGTAAGCTTGCTCCAAACTAGAAAGGATTGTACTTGATCAAGGATATTCTAGGACCAAATGTCTATCAACTTTAGAAAGTGGAAGATGTTGAGCTCCAACAATCAAAGAGTAAGAATCACTTAAAAAGGCTCTATATATGCTAAAAGTTACACACTTTTCTTCTTGTGCTAACTATCAAAGGTATTATTTGACTTTCACTAAAGTTATCAATAAAATTTCATACTTAGCATCGTGATTTTAGATTCTCAAGATTTTGTTAACTTAAATGAAGTCAACTCTCTTTGTTTAATTATAATATTTAGATATCTTAAGAAATAATAAAATTATACTTTAAAAGTACAGACTTAATTAAGGGATAACTAAAAAAAATTTTACCTTAAAAGAAGTCATCTGTTGAGCTAATTCATCAATCAAAAGTTATTTGATGCCCTTTATCAAATTCCAAATTACTTGGTCTTTTATTACTTTCGACAGAAAATCAACATAACTATTGTCACTTGACATTGACAAATCAACTATTTAAGTTCATTACATCTAGTCTGTAGTTGAATATATTTCATCCTTACAAGTCAATGTTAGTGATGATCATTCAATAATTGATATTCTCTTAAGAAATGAAAACCTCAAGGCAAATCCGTTTATTATTAAGTATCTTAACCTGACCTTATCGAGTATGGATCATCATTCGAGATATGAAATTCTATCAAGAAAATATAAGTCAAATCTATGTGAGTGTACATAAAACTTAGGCCTTGAACTTTTTTAGTCAGACCTTATATCATCCAAAAGCCTAGTCTTGCACTGGTATTAATCCCAAACTAACTTCAACAAATCCCTCCAGTGGGTCACAATAACTCGAAACATGAAATGTTTAAGGGGAGATCCATATTTAGATATTATAGAGCAGTTGACAAGTTCTTTTGATGTTTATTTAGATAGCTATATTTCATATGTTAATAACCCATGAGAATAGGCCCAATGAAAGTTATTAGCACAATCAGTCCTAATCATTTCTTTATATTAATTTGTTTTTGAGTAATGCTCAAGTAATAAAAATACAAGTGCCTTTTCATTATTTGAAATAACCATTTCAACTTGCTTTGACTCACATCATTTGAATCAAATTTTGATTGAGTTAGACATCTATGTGAACTTTTTATTACATGGATCTTCATCACCATTCCATAGTAAGCATTCTTTGAGAAGCATAAATCTTACTTTCTCTTTTTATTTCCTTCGTTATTATTCCATTATGTGAAGGCTACAAAAGGAAAAAACAATTCTTCCTTTCCTTCCTAATTTCATCACTAACCCATTTTATGGAGGTTGAGAGTTTTTTCCTTTACATCTTATCTTGTTGCAAAGTGAAAATCTTATTTATAACTTCCAAGTACCTAAGTATTTCCCCTTTGATCATACAATTCAGTTGGGAAAACAAAAGTGTTTTTCATCTTGTTATGTTTTGACTTGTCATTTACTCTCTCTCCTTTAAACATGAAACTCACTCTTGGAGATTGGATTCTTTTATTTAATTCTTTTACCTTATGCTTAATCTTTTAACTAAAACACCAAAACTTAGAATCTTTTCAAGTAAGATAGCTCATTACAATGAATAAGATAGCTCATTACCATGACCTTGTGTTCGACAAAAAGACGAAATAAAAAGACATAATAAGATAAATAATGGGACTTAACCAATTGCAGGGATAAGGAAAATGTCATCTTTCAAGAACTGTGAAAGCATGCATTGCAAATCGCATTAGCAGTTCGATCATCCAACCATACTTTTCATCGATGATGATCACACAGTACAACAAGTGACCTCCTCACCCTTAGTTCTTCCTCTCCCTTCAAACAAGAAATCATACATTAGTTATTATAATCAACAAAACTAAGAAAAGTTAGAAAAAATAGAGTATATATGACATCACACGCCTGTAGTAATGAGAAAAAAATATTTTGATGCTTCCTTATTTTTGCTTCATTTCTATGTCTTTTGATCATGTGTCGAATACAGTGCACAACATAAAAAAATGAAAATTTTTTGAGGTTAAGATCACAAACGATCTGATGGTCCAAAAATAGTTTAAGAGGCACATCCAACTCAACAATATGACTACACAAATAAGCAAAACATAATTAAAAGCATAAACTTTCAAAACAAACAAGAAAAATCAATAACATGCTAGAGAACTTTAATTTCTATTTAATCATTAGTACAACAAAACTCTTGCAATACTAAATAGTATTATGAAAAAAATTCCATTTTTGTTGTTTTAAGATCATTTGGTTTAAGCCCATAAACTTTCATAGCTTTCATCTAGGCATTTGAAGTTGGTGAAATATTTCACATAGGCCATTTCTCTTAGCTTATAGTATATAGTTAAAAACCCCACTTATCCATCTCTCCTTCCCAACTCTTTCTGTTGACATCTAGGCAAATCTATGGTGTATCTTTCCATTTATCCCAGACGCCTCCCAAATATCTATTTCTATGACTGGTCCCTCTCCATTGTCCTCAAGGTAGCCAACCCATGGCAATGTATGTCCAAAATTGTGTTAAATCTAATGCTTAGGACTTCTAAAAAGCAATGTGTTATATGGTCTAAATCAGTAACAGATTAATAAAGATGGTTATATCAACAACGAGTTAATTGAAAAAATTAGGGATTCCTAGAACATCGTGCATGGATACGTATAAAGAAATAATTCAAGAAGCTCGAATTAAATCATAAATTTGACTAAGCTAATTAACATCATGATTCATAAGAAGATAAACGTTATTATTGTTCAACGAACTAGGAACATTGTCAGAAAACAAAGGTATTACCAATTTTAGGATTCAAACTTCAATACTCAAGGGTTAGTACAATTTTGGACAAGTCTATGAAAGATCATATAATGAATGTTTATTATGAGATTAAAGAGCTTAATGAAGAGCATAAAATGATTGTAACAGTTTCTTATTATTACTTCGAGGAACAAAAACGTTTTCTTAATTGTACAGGAGAATCATCATGAACTCAAATTAATTATTTATTATAATATTTCCCTCACATGCTCAAAAAGGCATTAGAAAAGGAAAAAAAGAAGCTAGCATTAGACATATTGAAATTATGAAAATCATGTATAACAAAGCAATAATAAGTGTATAAGGATGCTTTATATTGATAAGGTATTAGAAAAGAATAAAAAGAAATTAAAATTCCATTTATTAAAAATAATTTTGCATGCTGAAGGAGAACATATTAAAGGTTTCTTAATAACAATCAAACTTCATTATGTCTATGCTTTAAGTCCTTGGATGTGTTCGTAAACTTAATTTCAAAAATGTTTTATACCTGTGCACCAAAAGCATCAAAAACATTTTGAAAATTTCTCAAACCTCCCATTTTTCCACATAAAAAGATAATGCTTCATATGTACTTTTACACTTCTTTCATCAAACTTTTTGACACTTAAGCAATAAAAGATAGCTTCAATTTTATACTAATTAATGATGTAATTATAAAATTCAAGATAAACCATTAATATGCATTGTGCTATATGACTAAGAAAAGAGATAAAGAAAAACTGAGACTAAGCAAATAGATAAAACAAAACTGAGTCTATAAAGAATGACTTTGAAGTTTAAATGGTATCGTATTTTTTGTTCTTATAATAAATATATGGAATTAATATTTAGACAAGTAATTCCAAAAACATATTGATTGTAATAGTTATCATAAACCAAAGAAATAATATAAAATGTACTTATTTTGAACCTATACTTCAAATTGATAGAGAAATTAACAAAAAATGTCACTAACATGATCCTAGCATTGAACAAATAAGATGAAAATAAAACATACTTCTGAGTGTTGTGTAATCAAAATATCACACTCAAGAATAAAGGCAAATTATTAGATTACATGGTATCAAATGTCAATGTGTGAGTACAAACACACAAATAGAATAATAGCTATAGACATAAAGCTTTTAAGTTTGAAGAGTAACTTACTATAAAGAAGAAAGTTGGCATTGCACTAATTGAAGACAATTCTATAGAAATTCAATCTAGATGGTTTGGTTATATTAAAAAGTTCACTCTGTGATTCTATAAGAGAAGTAGATTACTGAAATCTTTCTTATAAAAAAGTAAAAAATATAGAACAAAAAAATGATTATTGACTATTGAAAATGGCATTAACAACTTTGGATCTAGAAGAAAAGCAATTAATGAATAGAAACAATAGCACCTTAGAATCAATGTATCTAACCTCACTTGATGTGTTAAAGGACTGTTCTTGTAATTATAATAATGGAATATGAATTTAGTGTTGGCAGCCTAAACCTTTTTAATATACGAATCTATCAAAAGAAATATATAGCTTCACTAGAAATAGTTAAGATTCTATATTTAACTAATGATACAAAATTTACCTTGATCAACAAATAGAAAGGCCTAATCAAGTCTAACAACTTATCAACAATTATAATCTTCTCTTAAAGCTCTGTGAAGTGGAAGTTTCCCATTTTCTCCAATGCCTAGTTCAAAATATAACTTTAACCAGTACAAACAAAAGATATTTCCACCCATTAAAATGCAGAAAAGAAATATGTTGAATAATGGTGGCCGTCCAAATTTAACTGTATCAAACCCTATAATAGATTCATTCAGAAATAAAATAAAATAAAATAAAGAACCTTCTTATTGACAAAGAGGATGATGGCTTGTGCTAGAGTGGAACGAAGGGAAGCCGGGAGGGTCCGAACTTCCGATTAAAGGAGATGAGAGACTAATAAGGAAATTCAGCATGGCGTCGGGGATAGTATGGGGTCATGTGTGCAAGGAACATCGTCAGGTCACCAAGATCCTTCGAGACCACCAGGTTCGACGACAAATTGACCGCGGATTGCCGAAGGAAGAGATCTTGGGACTATTCGAAGTGGCCGTAGATAAGGAGAAGCTTCGCCTCGTATCCTTCTGGGTCAAGTTTCATCCAGGATTGAAGCAGAGGAAGGCTCAGCCTATCGCCTACCTTTCCAGATGCAGAGAAGGAATCCGATAAGAGGAGGTTGACCACCGTCGCCAGTTATACAGATCAATTAACAAAACCCTAGTCAAAGTGAAGCTCAGAAGAACCAAGCTAAGAAGCTTATACGGTTTCAGAATGGCAAATGTTTAAATACAAAGGATAATTACTATATTTTAATAATTTATTAAACAAAAGAAGGGAGTATTGTTTTGAATTTGATTGGCGACACTAGGATTGCTCTATGCATTAGTACGGGACTAAAATTTTTAAAATATTTTAATAAAAATAAATTTAATAATATATTTAATTAAAAGATTGGGATATTATTACGAAATTTTGATAACAATAATATTTTTTATTATTTTATTATTAAATAATAATCTATCAATAAAAACATCTTTATGGATAAAATTTATTGTAATTTTAAAATGCATAAATGTGCATCACAATGTTTTGTCATTAGTTTACAATTTAGTAATATGATAAATAATAGAGATGTAAAGTTTGAGAATCTTATGTTAAAAGTCAAACTCATGATATTCTTTTACTTAACGTTAGACTCTTAAATCCAATAGCTTGAGGTTGGACAATTAAGAGTTAGTTGTCATCGTTAGCAATGTGATCGCCTAAGGAGATAATGCACATGATTGATCCATCTTGTACCCATGTCTTGTGCATTAATCATAAACCACCATTGCCCTCAAGACAATGCTTTTGGCAATGTTGGCACCTAAGGACGTAAGTGTAAAGTTTAATTATCCTTTTGACAATGTCTTGTGTCGCCACATGCAACACAACCTCCAAGGAAAGAGTAAAAACAAATTGTAAAAACTAAGTGTAACCTAGGAGACCCCAAGTTATTACTTAATGTTTTTTACAATTGCACTCAATAAGAATTTTTACTAAGTTTTTGTTGATTCTCTTGTTCATATCTAACTTGTTGATCAAGAATAATATACCCAATCGCCATTGTATCATGGAATATAACTTTGACATATAGTTTTTATCATTTCATCAAATGTTTCTTTTTGATTTTTTTTATATTATAATGTAACTCTAAATCTCATGTCATATGACATTTACATCACATTGATTTGGTTACATTACATTTCTTCAATCTATCACATTTCACCTTTAATATATATTTCCTTTATATTAAAATTGTAATTTATTATGATTTATCTTTATTTACTTTGGTAATATAAAGTTTTTCTAAACTAGGTTTGATCAAGAAACAACACAAATTTTTGGATTCGTCTTCATGAGCTCTATCAAGTGAATTATTCATTTTGATATTTTTAAATATATTTTTAAGAATTTTGGTAAACTTAACCAAATTTTTTGATTAATATATGATTCGACTATTGAGTATGTTACACTTGACATCCTAACTATCTTGGAGGCAAACTTTGTCATATAATTTATATCATAGTTTCAAGTTTTCACTTAGATTTTCATGTATTGTAATGATAGTCTAAATAACACTCGTAAGGCTTCCAAATCGATTTAGTTATATGTATATATATATATATATTAAAGAAGTTATTTATTTTTGTAATGTAAAATAGTTTTTACTTTATATTTTGGTATTCTTACCTAATTTGATAATCATGAAAGTTACACTCATTCTCTTGAGTATATTGGAATGCATCATTCTGGTAAACTTTATCTCTCGTGCTACATTAATATGTTCTTGATTTCCTTATATTATATTGCTTTAATTTGTATCATTATAAGTTTAATAATTATTTATTTAATGATAAAATAACAGCTTATGATTATTTATGCTCTTTTATTTCGATATTTCTTAATAATAAAATATGAGGTTTGATTTAGATGAAACAAAAGTCATTTAACTCGACTTCATGGGCACCATCTAATTAAAAATTCTTTTTTTATTATTTTAAATGTTTTATTTTTCAATCATTTTGTCAGTCTTTACAAGGTATTTTATTTTCAACCTATTTTGACGATTGACAATGTTACACCAACCACCAAATCAACTTGAAATTAAATGTTCCTATACAATTTATCTCAATTCTTTAAATTGTTTGTTTTGATTTAGATGAAACAAAAATATTCCTATACATTACTATAGTCTTGTTGTATTACATTATTTAAATTTATCTGACTTTAGCTTTAACATCTTTTTACATAATATTAAAATAACAATTAATTATTAGTTTTATTTAATTACTTTGGTAATTTCAAAAATATATAAACAAGTTTCAATGGATATGAAACAAATACCATTATTGTCATCTTATAGAGTTCCACTCAATTAAAATTTCAGTTCTTATAATTTTAAAAAAAATATTTTCAAAAGTGTTTACGTCTTTGCAAGTCATTTCAATCCAAACCTGATGTGATACTCAATGATACTACATCAGATCTTCTTTGAATCTTGGATCACAATTTTTCTATAATATTTAACACTTTTCCACAAATTTTTTTATTTGATTTTGTTATATTACTTATTAACTTTACATCACCTCCAATGTGACCTTTTAATCACTTGTATTAGTTGTAATACATTTTTTTAATTTAGCTCATTTCAATTATAATATATATTTACTTATTATTAAGATGATACTTTATTATTATTTATGCTTATTTGTTTTTGTAATTCATATTTTCTATAAAATGTGTTTTGAACGAGATGAAAAAAAAAGTTTGTTTTATTTGTCTCAATATACTCTATCTAATTAAATATTTATTTTAATATTTTTATATTATTTTTATTATATTTTTTTCTTACTTTATAAGATATTTTTACTCATACTTGATTCCATCATTGAGGATGTTATACTTGATCTCCTTAGTAACTTGGAGGATAACTTTACTATACAAGTTTTTTTAAATAATTTAGCTGATATGATCAAAGATTTTTCCTTGGTTTAAATATATTATTTGAAACTCTAACTCTTCTATGGTGTGACATTTACATAGTTTTTATTTAGATATTATAAATTCTTTTAGTTTATCTTATTTTTGCTTTATTATATATTTATCAAATATTAAAATACTAATCTATTATTATTTACACTTATTTAAATTGATATTTTATAATAAATCCAAACAAGTTCTAATTGAGACATATCAAACATCATCACCACTCTAGATTAATAAGTTTTATAAATGTAAATGTTTTATTATCCATGGTTTTTGCACTCTTATAAGATATTTTGATTCTTTCAAGGTTGTTGCACACATCCTCCATAGTATTTTTGAATGCAAATTTTTCAAAATAATTTATCTCATTTCATAAAAAATAATTTTATTATATTATGGTGAAACTCAAATTCTCTACACATGTAAATTTAATATCACTTAGATTTTGTTATATTATATTTTTTTAATTTATTCCATTAGTATTTTGGAATACAACTTTTCTCATATATTTTATCTCATTTCTTGAAATGTTTTACTTTTATTTAGTTATATTTTTATCAAACTCAAATTATCCACTCATGAAACTTAACATCACTTTGATTTGGTCATATTTTATTGTTGGTATTTATAACCTTTTTAATGTTAATACATATTTACTCTTATTTGTCATTACAATTTACAGTAATTCCAAGCTAAGTCTGACCAAGATAAAATAAATATTATTGAACTCATCTACAAGATATCTATTTTATTAAATATACATTTTTGAATTTTAAAAATACTTTATTTTCTAAGATTTTTGTTCGCTTTTTATGATATTTGTATTTGTATCATATTTGGATTTCTTGAAATGTTTCACTTTTATTATATTATATTTCTATGAAACTTAAATTTTCCACTCATGTAAACTTAACATCACTTTGATTTGGTCTTATTTTATTTTTTCTATTTATAAACTTTTTAGCACTAATACATATTTACTCTTATTTGTCTTTACAATTTACAGTAATTCCAAGCTAAGTCTCACTAAGATAAAATAAATATTATTGAACTCGTCTACACGAGATCTTTTTTATTGAATATACATTTTTGAATTTTAAAATATTTTTTTTTATTTTATTCTCTTTTTAAGATATTTGGATTTGTAAATTGAGCACAACATTCTCGTAAAATGTATCTCATTTCTACAAATGTTTCACATTGATTTGGCTATATTGTTATGCAACTCGAAATTTCCTATCATGTGGCATATATATCATTTAGATTTGGTTTTATTACATTACTTTTATTTATATCATCTTTGCTTTAATATATCTTCATTGAATATTTGAATAATAAAAGATTATTTTTTGTGATTCTTTTTATTGTTAATTTGTAGTAATACTAAATAAGCCTTGATTAAGATTAAAAAAACCTTTTTAGTCTCATCTCACTGAGCTCTATTAATTAAATATTTTGTTTTTATGTTTTTAAATATTTTTTCTAAGATTTTTGCATGTTTTAAAATATTTTTTGATTTATACATGACTTGATAATTGAGGATGCCATACCTGATCACCTTGGTATCTTAGAATGTGATTTTCTTATACAATTATCTCATTTCTTCAAATTGTTAGTTTTGATTTAGTTATATTACTTTATAACCTTAAGTCACCTCTCCTATGAGGATTACATCACTTTGATTTGGTTAGATTATGTTGATTTGATTTATCTCTTTTCTACTTTATTATATGTTTTCTTAATATTAAAAATTATTATTATTATTATTATTATTATTTATTATTTTCTTCTTTTATAACCAAAAATCATTGGAGTCATCTAAACAAGCTTTACCTAATTAAAAGTTCATTTATGTGTTTTTGAATCATTTACTTGTAATAGTTTGGCATGCTTTATGAAACGTTTCTATTCATATCTTATTTGATGATCATAGATGTTACACTATCTTCTTAGCTTTTTTGAATGCAACTTTCTCATACATTTTAATTTTTTTCTTTAAATTTTTTTCTTTGTTTTGTTATGTTAGTAACAAACTATAATCTTCTTTTGTGTGAGGTCTATCTTGCATTGATTCGATTATATTACATTGTTTAATTTTATCTCATCTTAGCTTTTTATATATATATATTTATTTAAAATTGAAATAATATTTTGTAAAAATATATGCTTATTTTTCTTGATAATTCACAATAATCCTATACAATGCCTTATCAAAATATAACAAATATCATTAGACTCATCTCAAGGAGCTATTTTCATTTTAGCATTTATTTTTATATTTTCAAAGGTTTCATTTTCTTGGCTTTTTGAATTGATTACAAAACATTTTAATTTATATCTTATTTGATGAACCATGATGTTACACTCGATTTCATTTGATTTGGTTATATTATATTTTTTAATTTATCATATTTTTTATTTATTAAATGTTGAAATATTAATTTATTATTATTTTTATAATATTTAAATTATTATTTTTGAAGTAATTCAAAATAATGAAAGATTCAGAGAGAAGAGACTTGGTTACACTCGTCCTAATAAGTTTTGTCTAATTAAATATTTATTTTCTTAACTGTTAAAAATATTTTTATTTTTAATTGTTTTTAAAATGATTTTCGTTTATTTTGTTGCGTTATACTTTTAATTTATCTAATTTTTGATTTATTACATATTTATTAAATTTTTAAAAATTAATTAATTTAAAAAATTAAAGATTTAGGGCTTTTTGTAAATAAAGAATCGTAAATTATTTAATTTGTTTGAGTAACCCGAATTTCTCTGATTTTGGTTTCATTAAAACACCGATGTGTATTTGGTTTATCTCTACTAGCTTCAATAAAAAGAAAATTGTTGGTGGAAACCGATCGGGGATCGAGGGTGGATGTAGGCACAGGTTTTGGTTGAAGCACCTAAAAAATATTGTGTGTATTTTGTTTATTATCGACAAATTTTATTTCATCAATAAAAAAATTTTAAGGTCAAAAAGTTTTTTTTACTAATTTTTGGAAAGAAAAGTTTCTTAAATAAACAATTCATTTATCCCCTCTTATTCGTTATGCCTCAAATGTTTTACAATAAGTTAGACATCTACTTGGTTTTATTGGACATGTTAATTGCCTTTTGTAATATGATCATTATGTTGTTTCATATATTTGGCTTCACAAAAAATTGATTTTGAAGGTTAGGCATATTTTTTCATTTGTTTTGGATATGTGAGCATACCAAATTTTTTGAAACATAATGTTTTTATTTAATTTTTATAAAAAGTATATTTCAAAATTAAAGTATTAAGAAAAAATAAAAAAAATAGAGGATGTGATTACGCAACTATGATCCAATCTTACGCAAATCAAGCAACATGATTACTTTATTGTACATGTGTTGCAAAGAGACAAAGATGATTGATAATGAGACAATTGATAACATTGAGATTAATAATTGGGTTCAATTATTAGACAACTTAACTAAGCTATTTAATGAAGTAATCTAAAGCATCTAGTATCCTCAAGAAGTTGGTTATTAAGGGTCATATATTTGACACTTACAAGGATAACATACTTGATTGTCAAGACAACATTTTCTAGTTTGGATAAAGGATTTTAACAATCTCTTCCATATCTTTACTATAAAATAATAGTTTTATTTTCCTAAACAAAATACTTATAACATTATCCATTTAGGTACAAGGTCTTAAACTAATACCTAAGCCACCAAACAGAAAGTATTAATGACACTAAATAATGTGATGAGCCAATATCCAATGAATATCTTGAACACCCTACACATTCCAATGGAACTATGTATTCACATAACATGAGGATAATGTTTCAAGAAAACTCAATATTATTTTTTATTTAATTTTAGTTAATCTAAACTTATTTTAAATATCATGCTATAACTTAAAATAAAATCTATATTATATTTCTAATATAAACTAGTTCTCATGCTATCTGTATGATTTAATGTATGTAGCTTATCATAAAATAAACATATAAAAGTTCCACAGAAATTTAAAAATTATGAGCCAATGTAATATAAATATTTCTTATCAAGATAACTATGTCATATATCAAAATACAAATTATAAAATGGTTTATAAGATATCTTAATTTAAGAATAAATTATCTATTAATCTAATATTATAATTATATTACCATTATCCAACTTTTCTACCTAAATTTAAGGTGAAGATTCTTAATCCACTTTCCTTTTGTTTTAGTTTTTCTACAAAGTCATAGATGCATCACATGAGTTACTATATAATCTTTAATAATGAAAATATCTAAAATTCCTTAACATTATATAACCCTAAGTATTCTCTCTACTTTCTCTTCTACAACAAAAAACATCAACTATATGATTCCCCCATCGTGTTGTACGATTTGCATCTCACTAAATCGTTGTTTTTAATTCTTCACTAATTGTATTATATGGCCTCTCCATCAAACAGCGTGATTCCTTCAACTCCCTATATATGGTTATTAGAAACCCATCTTACTCTTTGGCTTTTATCTGATCATATTGTATGAGAAGCTCATGGTACAGTATGATCGCTCTAACTATGATATGATGAGATTGTTGGACCACACAATAACCTTTCTTCTTGAACCAACTTAACTCTAATTGTATTATATATTAACTTAATTGTATGATATGTTTATTAACTGATTAAAAAAATTATTGATAATCATAATGTATATTGAGTCTAATCGTATAGTAGACTGACCTCCAAATAAAATCATAATATTCCACTATTTTTCTATAATCCTAGGAATCTTAACTTGTACTGTAAAAAAACAATTAATTCCTTTATAAAAATGAATAAATTAAATAAAAATAATAATTTCAAACTTTTTTTTATCTTCACTCATTGTAGTAGCTTTCTAGTACGTTCTTCCCCTTCTTGATTCTTACTGTAATAGTAAGTCTCCGTTTTGTCTTCCTTACTACTCTCCTTATCACAAACACAATTTTTTCTTCTCTTTCTTGTTGTCCTCTTGAATTGAAACTTTCTTCTTCTCTCTTCTCTTTATTTTCTCTTTTTGTCCTTCTCTTCCTCCATTTTTGTTTCATTAGCTACATCTCTGAACTAACTAAAACTTTTAGTAATAACTTATTTAACATTAACCTTGTTAGAGATAATTGGTTTAAATTAAAAAGTATTATTTGCCATTTCTTTTTTCAAAATTTTGTGGTAAACCATTAACATGAAAACTTACCTCATCTTCCAGAAGTGGAATTCGAATCACATTTGGTGGCTTTGAAGGCCATGGGTTCTTCCTTCTTCCTTTCATGCTTTAACTTGCTTGTAGAAGCTTCTTCCATAAGTCTCTTAGTGATCTCTATTTCGACAGTGAGAAGTTCTTGAAAGAGTTCATCTAATGAAAGTTTGTTGACATCTTTAGCTGCTTTAATAGCCATTGCAAGGAGATCGTATTCCTTTGGAAGGAATCTCAAAATTTTCCTTACTAGGTCACCATTTGAGAATGACCTTCCAAGAATTATCAAGTCATTTGTTACGTCATTAAAACTTAAAAACATACTTTTAATACTCTCACCAGGATTCATTCTAAAAAGCTCATAGTCATGGGTGAGGATGTTGATCTTCGTCTCTTTCGCTTGTGAGGTGCCCTCTTAAGTTTCTTCGAGTTTTTTCCACACCTCAAATGTCGTATGAAAATTTATAATTTATGTAAATTCACTATGGGAAATTCCACAATGAAGATAGTTCAAGGCCCTAGCATTCAATTGAGCCAATGTTTTATGCTCAACATTAACCCCACTAAAGGGCTTGACTTGATTAGTAAAAGAATTTCTAGGAAGTTCGCAAGGTTATGTCATAACTTCCCATAATTCTAAATTGATAGATTGAATAAAAATTCTAAAATGGTTTTTTCAATATATGTAAAATTCTCTTTTAAACAAAGGAGGCTTAATTGAAGAAAAACCTTCACACAATGTTGCACTCATATCAACCAAAGAGGAAGCTATACAACCAATAATCACAAAACCATAAAGAACGTGAGAAAGCCTTCACTTAGCACAAGTGGATCTCCTACGTGATGTTACTCATGTAATTTTGGATTCCTCTCCCTTATATAAATTGAAGTTCTTTACGAAAAAAGACAATCCCACAGGTGGGTGAATTATGGTAAATTAAATTTTCTTTCAATTTTTTGTTTCAATTAAAATTTAAATTTTTTCAGCAAGAATAAGAAATAATAGTACAAAACATATTTAAATTTTTTCAGCAAGAATAAGAAAGAATAGTTCAAAAAATATTTTTAAGGTGGTTTGACTAAAAATTGAGCCTACATCCACCCTCAACTGGTGTTGGGAAAAGAACATTAAAATCACCAAATTACAAGCAAGGTTTTTCGTATGGCTCACCTAAAACCTTCTTGGGATTTTACCTACGGCTAATCTAGAACCTACTTGAGTTTTTCCAAGCTCAACTCAAACCCAAGGTTTTTTCACAAAGAAAGAAATTAAAAAATTGGCAAAACTTAAGACAATTTTAAGTGAAATATGAGGCACACATTATACTGAAAAGAGGGATGAATAGAGATTGAAAAATAGTTAAAGAAAAAACCTCTAATTTTGGGTTCCTTCTTGCAGCTTTCACATTGCGACTTTAGAAGCACCGTATGCACTTAGAATTGCTCACTATTGTGATTTGAAAGATTTGAAGTCTGAGCAATGTTAACCTTTACGAGTTCTTCATCATTCCCTATTTATAGAGTACAATTTGAGCTCTAAATCCATTCCCAACGGTTCTAAAATGAACTAGTCGTTTGGGTAACAGACACAAAGCAGCCACCGTTCGTTTTGGAGCCTGAAATGGACGTTCCTGATTGAATCTCGAATTTATCGTTTGAGTTCAATCCCAACCGTTGGATCTAGGAGGCCTTGATCTGGGCCATTGGATAGCGCGTTGGTTGTCTTACATGTATTAAAATAATGTGTATAAAAATCAACTAAAATAGAAATTTACTGCAGTGGTTCTGCATCCTCTTGTAGATCTGGCTCGGTTTCGAATCTCTTGTTCAGCGTTTTATTGTCATCATGACAATTTACTTTGATTCATCTAAGCCGTCCGATCGTGTTTGCCCTTCTACCTTCTTTGACAATCGAATGGAAGTTTAGTCCTACATCTTCAAAATGTCTTTGTCGTTGCTCTCTATAACACTTTCGGTTCATTTGCCTCTCAAGCCGTTTGGGGTTGGCTCCCCCCTTCCTCAACAAAGATTTCACCACTTGGTTCTAGTTAGCTTTATTTCGTGCTTGCTCTACTTAGCTTTCTCTACGGGCTCAGTATGCACTTATTCCATTCTGCAGCTGTGGGCTGATTTCTCACTTGTTCCATTCAGCAGCTCTTCCTATGGCCTTCGGGCTTCGCTCGCCCCTTTGAGGTCTATCAAAATTTTTTACTTTATTTTATTTTTTAATTCCTTAAAGCCTGGATGGTCCAGCCGTCGAGTCGAGTCTACCTACCCAACGCTATAGTGAAAATTCCTGAGACTAAAGTGGTTTTATAGTGTATTGTGAGAATTTTTGTGGCAAAATTTTTAATATAAGTATACCAAAATAATTTTATATTATGATAGTATTACAAGTGTCCTAAATGACAATGAAAAGAAATTCATGAAAAATTATTCCTAAATAATATTAAAAAATCAAATATCGATGTCTATACTTTTCATCAATAATACTTGGCCCAAAAATCAAAATTCAAAAATTATTAAACTTAAACATTTTCAAATATTAATACTACTAGTGTGCCATATCATCACAAAATTTGGATATATCAAATTTAAGAAAATAAAGAGATATTCAAGTATAAAGATTTTGGTGCATGCCTTCAATTTCCTTGAAGCTTACCATCACTACAATATTTTTGAAGACAACTATTTTAGATATTTAATGTTCATGACTTGACTTAATTAAATATTAATAATTTCACTTAAAGCAAGCCCATATGAGATATAAACATTTATACTTGACTCATCAAACACAAAACATTCTCTCTACTTTCTCCACTACAAAGACATCAATTATATGATTCCCCCATCATGTTGTATAATTGGCATCTCACTAAATCATTGTTATTAATTCTTCACTTATTGTATTATATGGCCTCTCCATCAAACAGTATGATTACTTCAACTCTCTATATATGGTGACCAGAAGCCCATCTTACTATTTTGACCTTTATCTAATCATATTGTATGAGAATTCCATGGTCCTGTATGATCACTCCAACTAAGATATGACGACATTGTTGGACCGCACAATAAGCTTTCTTCTTGAAAACTCTAATTGTATTATATATTCTCTTAATTGTATGATATGTTTATTAATTCCCTAAACAAATTATTGATAATTATATTGTATATAGAGTCTAATCCTATAGTAGACTAACCTCCAAACAAAACCATAAGGCATAAATTAACCTATATTTTACTATAAGACAACTCTAAACCCCAATAATTAATTATCATAGTATTCTTGTGTAGTAAAATAAAACCTCTAATTCCTTTATAAAAATGAATTAATTCAATAAAAATATAATTTCAACTTTTTTGCCCAATTTTCACTCATTGTAGTAGCTTTCTAGTACGTTCTTCCCCTTCTTTATTGTTATAGTAATAGTCAGTCTCCTTTCTGTCTTCCTTGTTGCTCTCCTTATGACCAACACAATTCTTTTCCTCTCTTTCTTGTTGTCCTCTTGAATTGAAACTTTCTTCTTCCCTCTTCTCTTTATTTTCTCTTTTTCTCCTTCTCTCCCTCCATTTTTCTTTCATTAGCTACATCTCTAAACTACCTAAAACTTTTAGTAATAAGTTATTTAACACTAATCTTGTTAAAGATAATTGGCTTAAATTAAAAGGTATTATTTGTCGTTTAAATATTCACAATATAAATATATTAATGTATTATTCAAAAAATTGTAATTAATTATGTAGGTCATAAAACATTATTAGCACATTACAATTATATTATTCAAAGAGAGTTCTTTTTAATTATATGCTTTAATAAAATTTTATTTTAATTTAAAAATATGACACACTTCTCAAAATAAAATTATTATTATTTTATTCTAATTAATAAATTTATGATTTTAAAAAAAAAATTATTGTTATTTAAATTCTCATAATTACAATTATGTCAATCAAATCTCAAGATTTGTAATATATCATATAGAGCAAAATTTTAAGATATTAAAATAACAAAATTCTATTTTTGTATGCATTATTTCATGAAAGCATATATATTATCATGCATATCTTGAAATATATATATTATTAAAAAAAATGATATACTAATAAAATAATTATCAACCTCTTAGGAAAATCGTATTCTATGTAAGAGTAAAAAATAATAAATAATATGCAAAAATATCTTAATTATGAAACATTTTATATATTAATTTAATATTATGCATATAGCATAATTACAAGTTTTACTTATTGAATTTTGGGCGAAAACATCTTTTTCAAATTATTTTTTTTATATTTTACAAATATAAACATGCATGTTTATCACCAAATAAATTTTCAAATATATATATATATAGACACACACACACAAACACACACCATATTTCTTATCATTATTTCACTCAAATTATTATCTTTATTTTTCCCACACAAGCAAGAAATTTATTTAACCTTTGCGTGTCAACTATAAATCAGAGGTGTCCCCTAAAAAAATATATATTTCGTGGTGTTTTGACACGAGAAAGTTGATCATGTTTTGGCTGTTGCTCCAAACTTGCTTGGGTTCCCCACCAAATATATATTCACACTCACCTGCTGGAAAATGGAGTAGGGAGATCGAAATGAATGGAGAAAGTGAAATTATTTTTGCTTTCTACAATCAGTTGATCTCACAGAAGACACAAAATTAATGGATATTCTGGAAAAATATAAGAAACTCTGGAGCAAGTGAGATGTACATATTTTGATAATGGTAAGCCTCACGATACAAATTGTGCTCATCTTCCTTGGACATTTGAGAAACACCTCAGCATCGAGAGCATGGATAAGAATAGCTATTTGGAGCAACTATCTTTTGGCCAACTGGGTTGCCGACTTTGTTCTTGGCCAGCTAAGCAGCAGCATGGACCACAATAGCAACATTGCCATCCTCGCATTCTGGGTGCCTTTCCTTCTGCTTCACCTTGGTGGCCCAGACACCATCACCGCCTATTCCATGGAGGATAATTTGCTAAGGGATGGACACCTTCTTGCCCTCACATACGAGCTCGTCATTGTCGTCTATGTTCTGTTCTGGTCACTTCCAAGTAACCTCCTGCTCGCTCCCACCCTGCTCATATTCTTTGTTGCCATCATTAAGCATGCAGAGCGGTCTTACTAACTCTACAGAGCCAGCACTAACGGTTTCCGTAGCTCGATGGTCATTTCAAGCAAGTAAAGACAATTAAACCAGATTTCTTCCAACCGTAGGATAATGGTAGCACGTGTGCATGATGAAAATGAAAAAGACTATTTGAATGCTTTAAAAGGAGCTTTCGATATGTACTCGGTTTGCAAGCCTTTCTTCGTGGACGTTATTCTACTTGTGGACGCATACAAGGTAATCAGAGACATGTTGAAGGAGACGACTGTCAAGGAAGTTTTGGGCCTAACAAGCATGGAACTTAGCTATGCCTATGATGAGATGTACATGAAGGGCACCGTTAATTTCTCACGTGCCGATGTCATCCTCAGGGTGATCTGCTCCTTCGGTATCCTTCTCGCTTTCATGTTGTTTGTTTTCTCCCCAAAGCATGGCTTTGACACTAGTGACATCACGATCACTTATGTCCTGCTTGGAGCTTCCATATGTCTTGATACCATGGCTTCTCTCATGTTCTTGCTTTCCAACTGGCTGGTGATCTTGCTTCTCGAATTTAAGAAACTGGGCAAGTGGCGTTCACTTCTTTCCCATCTCATTCTCAGAATAAGGAGAAGATTGTGGCGTCAAAGAAGATGGAGGCTTTTTGAGATGTCGCATCTCAACTTGATCACCAACTGCCTTAGGAATGCAGCAGTATAGCCAAAGGAACATGTATCACCAGACAATCCAAAGAACAAGAGGATAAAAAAATGGGCACGCAGAATAGAATCCAAGCTTAAACGACCTATTAGAGCATTTTCAGGAGGCAACGGTATTGTTCCCGAGCTGGACCTGTGGATTTTCATCCTAAACTTCGTATTCACAGAAGTGAGTAAAGGCAATCAACTTCTTCTAGAGCTCGACACTGCACATGCTCAGAAATGCTTACAAATATCGTGGGGGTAGTTTAATGATAAGGCAGGGCTCGCTGCACTCTGGCAAGTCAATGCCCCAGTATGGGTTGTCCCTGTATTCCTTTATTTGATAGAAGGCTTGCTAGCTGATCAGCAAGTTCTTTTGTGGCACATTGCCACATAGCTATGCTACCACTGGAAGCCCCAGGAGCTACACCCATTGCATCATCCTCATGAAACACAACCATAGTCTAAGGGTTAAGAGCGAGGAAGAGCACTTGACACGGGACATAGAAGAGCACTTAGCCCACCAGTCTGGTTAAACAATAATAGCAACTTATCTCAAGCCAGTCCGGATAAAAATAAGCTTTAAAAAAACAAAATCACGTTACAAAACAAAAAACATGATGCTCTTGCAATTAAAAATGGCAAAAGTAACTATGACATACCTTTTTTTTGTTTCACGACAGTTTTAGCCTCGTACTTTTCTCTATCCCCTTTGCCTTCTCAAATAAGAGCTACTCTCTCCTGCTTGTTGAGCTTGCTCCTGACGTGCACCGAAACACAACACATGATTATCATTTGTTACCCAATGAAGTTTAGTAAATTTCTTTTAAAAATGCCAAACCAACTTGGATGGGTCAAACGTCACTGTATGTACTCAACTCAAAAGTAAAATAAACTTGAATACATCTAAGAGGTTTTGATTGTTCTTATTCCTACCATTTCAATGAGATCGCTCCCAAAGAATGGCTGGTGAGAAACATCAAAGAAAGCAACCATGTTGTAAGACGTTAAAAGCAGGAACCTATGAACTATACTTGTGCAGCATTGAACACATATTTCTTCGTGCTTAAGAAAATAAAATTGCTAACACGGCTTGGCAATAATGCTTCCATTAGCTAATTTCTAGATTGAATATAACTATGATGCTTTTGCTTTATGAAATAAAACTCCATTTGAATCAAATTACTCGTGTTAGAAATTACTCGCTGTTGCCCTATTTTGTTCAAATAATGTATGGTCAAATTATAAAACATGACTGAATCCCCCTAACAATGAAATTAAGTTATATACTATGAAGAATTATGTGTCCAATAAAACCACGTCATCAGTATTTCATCTTTGAAATACTAAGTCGACTGATACACCTGTAGGACTAACTATCTGGCTTCACTTCTCTAGACAAGATCAACATTAACATCATCAGGACATTAAAAGCCATGAAATATGCATGAATAATACATGTTGAGAAGCGAAATCAAAAGGGTCATCAAACTAATAGAAAGCAACCATGTTAGAGAGTTACCTCAAGTTTAACAGGGTTCAAACATTTTGCACTTAGCTGCTCAGAAGATGGAATTTCAGAAGTTGCTACTTTATAGCCTTCATCCTTTCTTAATAAACCATGTTGAGACAAGGCCTTCTTTGCCTCTTTATTTGCCTCATAAACATTTCAATATGATTTCTCAAGTTAAACTTCTAGTCAAGACATGAAGACCCTGCATATAACTTATGCTCATTTATTTGATAAGATTGCCTTCAATTTAAAAGCTTGGTCAAGAACATCTACATGAACAAGGAAATCTTTGTAGAAGCCATGCTATCAATAAATACAACATAATCTATGAGCTGCTAAGAAAATTGAATATAGAAGATAAAAGATGAATTCCACCTTCAGTTCTTTGATATGTTGGAAGTCTTCATTAGAAACAATAGCATCAGCTACCTCAGTTGAAACTTCAGCAGCCTTGAATACTGCAAGTCTTTTTAGAGAACGTGGACTTGCATCAACAACATTCATACATTCAACAACATTGCCTAGCTTCCTCTTCTTTCTATTTGACAAATCTTTCCCATTGTCAGTGTCTTCATCATGCCCACAATACGTATGGCTTGCACTTCTATTTCTTCATTCAATTCTTCAGTGTCACAAACATTAGCCAATTCTCCATCATCTAAACCTTCTTCATCACTGTCATTCCTACACGCATCATCTTCCAAACCATCAATACCACTAGATTGTCCACTTTAAGGGAAAAATTCATTGTCACTCTCTCCATCATTTTCTAGAAAATCCTCATCTTCTTCATATGCAACTCTAGCACAGATATCAATGTCAACTGGTGAGGAATCATTTTTAGCTTTAGAACCATAAGCAGCCATTTCATCCTCAAAACTACTATATAAAGGCTTATCATCGTCTTGTTTAACTAACTAAACACCAGGCACGTCATTGGCAACACTGACTTCTCCAAATGCTTTTGGTCTGGCTTTTGAATCAATGGGATGACCTCGATCTTTCTTGACCAAAAATGAAGAGCATATCTATAAAAATGAAAAAATAAAATTGAATTTTTTTTCCCAAAATATAACACATTTGTCATTCTTTTTTCATTGCACATTAAGGATGCCGTAAAAAAATAGCAAAGTCAAAAACATACCTATCTTAATAATGTGATCAAGGAGCATGCAACAATTGAAATAGCTTTGTTATGCGACTTTTTGTACAACACCAAGTCTTGAAGAAGATCTTCATTCATCAACTAAATCACAATGAAAAAGACAAAAAATTAAGAAAGATGATGGTAACTGCTCCTTTCATGCTGTAGTAAAAAAAAATAAAGGAATCCAAATATTCTTATGTTGCTATGAAGACCATGAATGAAAGAGCATCAGCTCAGTTCAAGCTGTTTGTAAATACAAAAAAATCTTGCTTCCTAGGTTTTGATCACCTAGAAGCATTTTTTAGTGCCGATTAGAAATTCTATATCAAAATTGCAAACTGAAAAATACTTCATGAATTACCACTGATATGCAAATATGAAGGGAAATCATCATGTAAAGAGACAAGTATTCATGATGTCATAGAAGTGCTTGAGTAAATATATAAGGTGGAAATTCCATAATGCATTAGTTCCAACTATCATCTATCATGCATCTAAACCATATTACTATTCCTTTCCTTTGAATGCTTGTTTAAGATATGCAGGCACTTAAATCACATATATTTCCATCTTTTCAAAGGTGTAATTCATGAAAAATTGCATTATTTATTACTAAATTGTCACGTGCACTAACTAGTCTTTTATATATGATGCTACTTCTCAAAAAGTGCATTTGGCTGTATCGAAGCCATTTTAATTAAATATGTTTGCATATTTAGGTGTAATTGAAAGGCAATTGAATCAAATGCACGAGCATTAGTATGATAGCCTAAATTATTTAATCATAAAATAAATTTGCATTTGTGTATTTAATGTTGAATGTAAACTGTACAGATCCAACACTATGAAATCAATATATTTTGATGCATCTCAAAAAAAATATCATGTGGCTAAAAGCTAGATTTGAAACTTGGGCAAACCATTGAGAAAATCTTGAAATGAGATATCTACCAGTACATTATTTGTGATTTTTTGAACTCTTTTATTTTTTTTATAAATTTTTAAAAAGAAAATTAAAACAATATTTTATATAATCCTCTTTATTATTATAAAAAGAATATGATTACCCTCCCTAATGCTTTTTAGCTATGCTCTAAGCATGAGGAGGTCTGAGAAAAAAACAAAGAGCTTGTGAGAAAAGAAAAAGATAATAGCTTGTGCTTGGGTCTGGAGGGCTGCAATAAGCAAAGCTTCGCCTAAGAAAGTCACAGTAGAAACTACTTCAATCTGGGAAAAGAGTTCATAAAAGAGCTCATATCTTGAATTGCATAAAAAGGACTGTTAAAAGCATACTTTTGACTGAGATTTTCCTCCCTTGGAATGTTGTTAAATTTTCTATTGAGCTGCTCGAGCGATGGTTTTGAATTAACCAAATACTGGGATGAATTTGGTAGTGTTGTTAAGAAAGTTTATGTCACATACCATACAATAGGCTTAATCGAACAAAATGACAAGCAAAAATATACCATACGATATGAGAGGATCACCTTTACAATCATGGCCACCTGAATTATGGGCAATGTTATATTGATATATGATGAGATCAACCCTGTTGTCATTAATAGCTAAATTATGAACCACGGTATGACAAGGACCCTATCATCATAAGTAGAAGATACTAGGCAATGTGGGCGATGGTTCCGTAAAGCAAAAGAATGATTTAAAAACATTTTGTAACTATGTTTGTGAATACTTATTGTATAAAAAATATATAGTTTAGAAAAATAACAAAAAAAGAAAACTTAAAATAACGTTTAAGAATTTCGAAAATCTTATCAATAAAATATAAATAATTACTAACAGCATGTAATAAAAATTATAAAAAAAAGAAAAGATAAAAAAATGAAAAGACAATACAAGTGACATAAAAGTGTCATCATATGAACAATCTAAAACTATAATATAGGTTAGTTAAATTGCTAAATTATTTTAAGATATTATTTTGGATAGTGATGTACTGTGATATGAGCATACTACATAACATATATTTATCTATAATTTTGTTTTGATTTATATGACAACATACTATAATTATATACACACACATATGGTAATTAAAAAATAAAATAAAAAATAGAAATATATGATAGGAAAAGAAATTAAAAAGAAAGAGAGAACGATTGACTAAATAATTCTAGAACATGAAAATGATGAAATAAGAATGTGATGATTTCTCTATGACCCGATCTTACGATTGTTCGATATGAGAAAATCACCTTTTGTATTGTTGGTACCTAAATTATGAGATACGAAAAAACAAAAAACCCTCCACCATGAATACAAGATTCTAAACAATGCTTGCAATGGTACAATGTTAAATGATACGATCACCCCTATTGTTTGTAGTAGCTAAATTTTGAGCCATAGCACGACAAGTATAGCACCATAAGACTACAAAATACTATACAATGTGAGCCATGGCTCCATGATAATCAATCTGATATGGAATCCTGAGTGAGGATAGTGATCATTTGACAAAAAAATTAAATTCTTAAAAAAATACTGAAAAAAAATTAAAAATTTAATAAAAAGAATACAATATGAGAACAACAAAAAAATAATATATGATATTAATATTATACGACAATTATGTGTATTATGAGCATATATACAATGATTCAGCATTTTATATCTTTTATTGATAGCATATATTATTCTTCATTATTGCTCCATCTTTATTTAACCACACATCCATATTATTTAATCTTCTTGCAATTAGTAGTTTACAAATTAAGTATATTATGCTTATTTACTTATATTATAAGCCAAGATACATGCATATAAAAGGCTAAGGGTTCTTAAAATATAACTTAAGATTTTGAATTAAATAACATATTATTTTTTAAACTTTGTGAAAGACATTAAATGTGAAGACAATTGTTATACTTAGTTGACAAAAAATACATTTATATACTTTTCAACTTATCTTCCTTTTGATAGTTTGAGATCACGTTTGTTGCTTTCTATGTTATTATTTTATCTTAAGATATTATATTTGATATTTGATGCTTTTCATTACCCCAACTCAATTTTGGAATTGTGTCATTTAGATTTGTCACATGCTCTCTTTATTGTACGATATTCTAATATTGTTGGTATATTTTAATATTAAGCCAAATGGGGAGTAACAATTAGACCATCAAAAGTGCTAATACAATAAATGTGAACATTTGGAGTGCATGGACACTGTTGGATTACCAACAGCTCTTTTCCACTTGCACCAAATTGGATGCTGGCAGAAAGGCATACAGTACTGTCGCTTTCAAGGGGAGCCACTTGCAAGCTAGCACCATCTGTGAAAAATCTAAGTTGGACACAAAAATTCATCACAAAGGAAACCAAGCAAGGACAAAAGAATCCATTAAAACAAAACAAAAATACTCAACAATAGTCCAAAATAATTGACAAATAAAATCTCTTCAAAGCATAACAAGTTCAACAGAAACCCAATCAGATGAATAGAATGCATGCCAATGGCATCCGCAAGCACATCTCACGTACCACATGTAACACAACAGCAATTGCCTAATAGAACACAAGCAGCAGATTGAAATAATACACCACTTAGTAATGACAAAATATTCAATATCTAAAAAGAGTATATAAATCACCTCAGGATGAGAATGATCATGCAGAAATTGATTCACTATTTACCCGAATTGCAAATTGGCAGGAAATTAAATTTAGTCCATCCATAACTAAACATAGCTCCACCAGCAAATACAATTAATGGAATCCAAAACCAAACCGATAATTCTTAGTGTAAAATTATCTACTATGAATAACTCACTGCATTCATATTAAAACAGAAGTCAATTTAGGAAGGGAAATGAAATGTAATAGGCTACCATGTACCCAAGCACTTAGCAGTGGCAAGAAATTGTGATTAAAATTTTTCTTCAATCAAAACTCTTTAAAATTGGTGCTGTGGGAAAAATGCACTCCCCAATCCAACATATTTGATGACATTCTATGCTAGCCTTAAGACATTGTCCAATTTACAATTCAATCTCTGAGTAGCCAAAAGCAGAATCAAAATGAATATGCAAAGAAGTACAAATCTAATCTTAGAAAGCAATTAATTTGATAATTGCCTTTTGTTACCATAGGCTTCAAACCAAATTTCTAAAATTCTCAATAAAGATTTTTAAAATTAAAAAGATCATAAAAGGAAGCGCTAGCTGCTATTTAACAGATCATGACCTTGAAATTAGACAATTTTTTTAAAAAAATATACAAATTCAACTACAGGAATATTTAACGTTTTTTACTTGAAAGGCTGATATATTATGCTTTATGTGGAATTAATCTCACTTGAGCAAAAAATGGACCCATTTTAAAGCTTTTCATAGATTCGTTAACATGTTTAATAACCCAAAAAATCCAACAATATTTAATGGTACTAGATAATATTGTACAATTACAAATTTTCAAACCAAGTAGTTTTTAACAATACGGATGAACTATGAATCTAATTCAATGTTCATCATTCAATCTTCAGTTATATATATAATAATGACCCCAACACACCCATGCAAACAATCTGAAACCTCAAAAAAAAGTTTAAAATTATGTAAAAAAATGATAAGGCAAGAATGAAAAGGGAAAATCTAAGAGAACCAAAAAAACCTGCCATCAAACTATAGGTATCACCATTCAACAAAGTAAGGGGAAGCAGACATCATTAACAGTAGGGAGAAAACACGATTATAGAAGCAATCACGGCCAAGTATAAATCTGATTATCTAATAGGTGCCTACATACAAAAGACATAAAATAACTACATGGAGATCGACAAAAAAGCTAACCGCCACAAATTGTTCATTGCATACATGAAGATGAGAGAAGAGCATCACAGCAAAGCCCTGTGCAATTAGACAAAGTATGAATTACGGCTTGGAACAAGAATTTTCAAAAAAATGCATAACTTCAAATCAAGGTTTATTAACCAGTGCATCATTAAGATAAATAAGAGGAGGGTAGGAGTGTGCTACTTCATTTTTTGATGATTGACGTTGCTGCGTTTTCATACTGCGAACAACATGTTGCAATTTTGCCTTTTTCTTTTTCTTGCTTGGAGTAGTGCCCTTGTGTTGTGCCCAAAAATGATATCACCATTAGAAAAAAATTTAGGAATTTTGGTACCTATCCCAATTCTACAGCAATGATCATACTAAACATGCGTTAATAATGAAAGTGTTCCTTAAGTCAAGTTTTTCCTTACAATACAATTACCATCACCAGCATTTTTGTAATCACATAGACTATAGGTAAAAGAAAAAAATCCTACAAAAACTTGAGAGACTATCGAGATATTTCAGTGGAAATAGCACGTTTTTTTCAATATAATAGCATAAACTTCAGTTAAAACAAAAATGTAAACTCATGCTAAATGTTCAGCAGAATAGAGTGAGCAACATGAAAATCTACCGATAGAATTGATGCAAAAGAGCTAGAATTGGGAAGATACATATCGAAGTTCTGATGACCAATTTCTTTGAAATATTTTTGGTAAGCTTATATCACCCAACTGAATTATAGAGGCCATCTATGAATATTTTTTTACTTAAGGTATAACGATGACATTTGAAAATTCTCGAATTTATGCATATCAACTTCTCCACCTCCAAGTGACTAGGTTTTTCTTTAAGATGAATTTATGCAATTTCAAGTTATATAATTTTAACAGAGTTGAATGGTATAATATGATACATTTATCAAATTAATATGAAAAGCGAATGATGTTAGCAGAGAGAAATAAAACCATTTAGTAAAATTGGATTAATCATATGATACAAACATTAAAGAAGTCTCCATATCATATAGTGCGATTATATAGATCATAGTATAACATAAAAAAATATGTTAAAATATGAGGAGTCAAATTAGAACATTTAATACAATATTATTATCGTAGAGTATGATAGTTTTATTAGATTTGTAGATTCGAATAAATTAATATATTAGGTAATGAGGAATAAAGCGGGTCGTGTAATACAATAATGATATCATATATGTATGATATAATATAGATTACTTAATTCTAGATAATTGTATGATACAATTTAAGGAATTGTTAAAGTATGATATAAGTAACAACTTAATGATAAAAAGAGAATTTACATTATTTTAATTACTTATAATTAGGATGTATGTTGACCCTTACATAAATATAATATTTTAAAAGTTAAAATAAATTTAAATTCAAAAGGGAAGATAACCGTCATATGTAGATAGAAAAATTGGATAACATGTTATGTGACATGATAGTATTATTTTAGTAATATTTCTTTTTAATATATTTTGTTATTAATTTTTTTAATGAATAAAATTTCAAAATATAAGTAAATTTATAATTTGTGATCTAACATAATATTATTTTATTTTTTTCTTTAAAATTATATTTATTATGATGGAAAATACTTATATATTATAGTTTAATATGATACTAATGATTTTTTATATTACTTGGTACATGACTTTATTAATTACATGATTTACATTATTTAGTTCATGTATTTGTTACATGACATCATAAAAAAGTAAATAAAAGCAATATAAAATAAAAACACTTAAAATATAAATAATGTGTAATAGTTTTGATAATAATAAATAGGCTCACATATATATATATTTATCAATAGTTTTGATGAACATATCATACGATATTATATAACTGAAAAATAAAATTTAAAATAGCTTTTTAAAGATATTGCCCTCAATATTATGCCTAAGAGATGTTACGGTATCGATCTTCAAATTAGACATTTGTAGTGTGTTATAATATTGATGACACTAAACCCAATAGATGTTATTATAAAGTATTGAACTTCACATTAAATATATGCCTGGTGTATATGTTATGACATCATTATTTATAATGTATGATACTAAGAAAACTAAATTTTATCATAAGATATAGCTACCATACTTACCATAGGGCACTAAACCTAAGGAGTTATCATAGAGTATCAATATTTGGATTAGACATCTACCTAATATTATTTAGATAGATTAAATAGATGATGATTAGAGGCTATATATTGATATAATTATTAGATGTAATGAGAATAATGATTTAAAGAATACTAAACTTGATGATTATATAAAATATTAAAAATTAGAAAGAATAGAAAAACTAGTATTTATATTTTATGTAGTTTACTTGTATGCATGACATTTAGTATGATTTCAAACTTACATAGTGGTTTAGTATCATGGTTATGATATGGATTTTATTTTATTCAACATATTTGTTTATTTTAGCATTCCTTTATGTTTAGTTGTCTTATTGGATTTATCTTTTGAAATAATTAAATATCATTTGTGCTTACATCAAAGATCCTACATCCATTAAATTGAGATTTGGGGATTTGACACCAAGAGAGAAGACCACAGTCTTAAGATTTCATAATGAGCAATACTTAGTATAGATTGGATAATTGAAAGTAAAATAAAACATCAATTTAAACTTTATATATATTGTTATACAAGTTATTTCTATATAATATTATGATGATAATTTATTTGTATGATTTTATTTTAGTTAGTACTAAGGATTTTGTGATATTGTCATGTCTCTACATAGAATTTACTTTCCTAACTCAATATTTTATATGCATAAAACAGTTGATTCTTTTATTTAATTAAGTGATTAGGTTGGTACCTGACATTAAGACAATACTAACTCTACATTATTGAGGATTCCTCTATCACTTTGATGAGAAATCCAACCTATTGTAGGCATACGAGTATAATCTACAAATTTTTTTATGAGACTTCTCCTAATAAGAAGTCGATCTTATCAAGTCTAATTACCTAACTTTTATTTTTGTTTTGTTAACTCAAACCCTTGTATTTTTTCAAAGGAGTTCAAGATTATTAATTCTTTACAAGTCATTTTAAGACATATAAATGCAATTTTTTTCACTTTTTTAAAAGATATAACTTCCAAATGACTATAGAAGTACCCTCCAATATCAAATTTCTCTCTTAAGTAATACAGGAGCATATTTTCTGTCTTCTTTGCTAGTTGCATTAAACCTAAGTAGTTCTTTGTATCATCATTAATATAAGATAACATTTATTTGATCCCCTTCGAGCCTTTCTCTAATTCTTCAATGATTCTTGTAAGGAAGCGAATCAAGAAAATTCTTGCATTACACAAGTGAGAAATCTTTAACATGGATTCTCCATTGTCCTCACAAAAAATCTTTAGAAGAATTTTGTGGCTCATTAATGAGAAAGAATTCTCCTTCGTACTTATTGGGAAGCCAAAAGGAAAATCATATTTGCCTTAAAAGTGTCTCATCCAATGGCAAAAAAGACTAAGACTTGATAAGAACTTTCCTCAAGAAAGCGTATCCAAGTGACCACCACCCTCAAAGCTACTAAGCTCAACATGTTGACACCTCTAAATTAACCACCTAAAGAGTTATTGGCACAATAAAGAGAAAGGGCAAATGCCTAAAGTTGAGGTAAGTCTTAATGCACAAGTGAGGCAAAATAAAGTTATGTAAATTCCATGATGAAAAGGAAATTGTTGGTAATTTTCTATAATTTTGTTTTATTATATATTTTCTTAATATTAGAAGAATACTTCATTATTATTTGTGATTATTTATGTTGATAATTTGTTATAATTTGAATTAAGGGGATCAGGATGAAACAAATGTGGTTGTGCTCATCTCCATGAGCTTTATCTTTTTAAATATTATTTTTTATAATTTTAAATATTATATTCTAAGGGTTTGGCATGCTCTTAGAGACATTTTGATTCATACCTAATTTGATGATTTAGGATGTTACACTCATTTATCTTAGTGCCTTGGAATGCAACTTTCATATATAATTTATCTTATTTTTTTAATTTTTTTAATTGGTTTGGATATATTACTATGTAAATCTTTATTGCTTTGCATGTGATTTTTTAATCGCTTTAAACTAGTTATATTACATTGATTGAATTTATCTCACTTATGATTCAATAAATATTTACTTAATTTTTAATAATATTCTTTTTGCATACATTTATATATAAATAATAGTAAAAGGCTATTTCAATATTAAAACTTATGCAAATGATATCATGCTATGCTAATGCTCATATAGTCATGTCATTGCATAATGTTAAATTAGAGTTTAGTAAAGCAACTCCCTTATATCATAATTAATTGGTTAATGTATCAAAAACTTTTGAGATATTGCTTTCTTGGACACTCCTTTTCCTTTATCTTCTCTTCTCATTTTTTATACAATTCATATTATATTTTGTCATCATTGCCACTTTTTTTATGAAAAAGCAATTACAAAAACTATTTCAAATAATCTTTAAATAAGACTATATACTTTAACATTTTTAGCTTCATAGTATATGATATGATCTCTATATCAAATCATATGATCCATGGCATGTATAGGCCAAATTACCAATTATATGGGAAATCTCTATTAGACCTTCTTCTAAACCCATTATATTCATCTGATCAGCTCATCATACTTGTATGATGTTAATAATCACTTGTCAAAGAAAGGATTAAATAAGGCAATTATTATTATGTCTTTCCTAAATCAATTGTATTTGTTTAGTCAATTTATCACACTAGAACAATGATCAACTAACTGAGCCATTTACACAAAGCCAAAGCCCCATCACTAGCTACGTTTTATAGATTGTATCAAATGATTTGGTTGATTGCTTGGTTGAATCATAACAACTACAAACTAACAAACTCAACCGTAAATCCACCAAAATCAAAATAGATCCACTTCCAAAACACCCCAAATAACAAATATATGATTTATGAAGATGAACTCATTTATGAACTTACCTTAAGATGTGATTCTTGTAAAGTGAGGTCAAAAATTCTTTTTCTTCATCTTGCTTTTTTTTTCTTTTTCTCTATCTTTTCTTTGAATTCCTACAAGCTCTCAAGCCAAATCACATTCAACACTCTCCCTAAGCTCTTTCTCTTAATGCTTCATTTATGCACTACTGAACTTTGCCAAATTGCTCGAGACAATAGAGAAAACATTTTGTTATTTAATAAGAGGATTATTTTATTATTTAATCTAAATTTCTTATCTTTTTATATTTTTTAATTTTAAATTTTTATAAAAATGTTAAATAGTTTTTGAAAAAAATAAACGCATACATACTAATTTGTCAAATTGAAACCTTCATGATAATATACTCAGATTTTGTATTCCATCACTACTATCTTGGCATGCTTTTCTAAAAGCTTATTCATCAATAAATTCTCAAGTTTCAAATATGACATACGCAAATTAAATAATTTAAACTTATTTAGAAGGAATTTTGAAGTTAATAAAAAAGACTATTACATATGCACTTTGTTATCAAAAAGAGAGATTGTATAAGCTTTGGCCATAACACCTAATTAGTTGTAGCAAAGAAAAGAAAATGGGCATTTTGCGAAAATTCATGACGAGAAGTGTTTCAATGGCATTAGGAATATGAAGGAGTTTGAGAATTTCTCATAGAACATGGAGCAATACTTAGTCTACTCATGTGCTGGATGCATAGAAAGTGATCATTTTTACCATTTTTCTCATCGGAGATGCAATAGTATGATGAAAAATGTAGAGTGTTGATGATGCAAATTATGGAAGGATGAAAATTTATATATAAGAAAAATTCAAAAGAGAAAAAAAAGATAAATTTCTCCTTGACAACATTTCAAAAGGTTAAAGCATAGTGGATTCATGAAAGATTCTGTAAAGTAATTTAGTTCTTTGATTTCAGAGATTGAAAATATATCGAAGAAAGATAAGCGTTTCAACTTCTTTTATTGGCTACAACTATTGATACAATTGACACTTTTTTTGGTAAAATGTGAAAGACTTATCAAGACTAATCATTATTGTCGATGCACTTGTAGACTAAGAGTCTCTGAAGTTTTAGATGCCCTTCAAAATCTAGAGGAAATGACAAGGAAAAGAAAGAAGAGTAGAACTGGGATGCCAAGATGTTTGGTAAGCACGAGAAAAATGAAGGAAATGAAAGCAAAAGTTATCTTCTTTCCAAGGTACAAATAACTCTAACAATCGACAAGGTTGTTCCTTGTGTAATGAACCTCATCATGCTCAAGATTGTCCTAAGGGAGAGAAGCTTAATGCTCTTATGGTTGGGAACACTAATGAGGAATTTGATCGAGAAGTTGTTGTACCTGTCAATCTTTTGTAAATGCGCGATCCTTTAATGGTTGGTTTAATCAACTATTAAACACAATGGTAATGATGTGATTGTTACAAACTCTATGTTGATGCACAACTTCATGAAAGGAAATGGACAAAAAATTATGGCCGTGGTTGACATGGCTGCGACACGTACATTTGTGGATACTATGCTTGTTTAGAAATATAGATTGCAACTGAGAAAGTTCCCTAATTTTCTAAAAGTAATGAATGCAAAGGTTCAACTTGTGGTCGAAATGGCCCATGGTGTACCTTTAACTTTGGAAAGTTAGACATGAAAGATCAAATTATTGGTGAATCTTGGATAGTTTTGATTTGATTCTTGGGGTCAACTTTCATAGGAAGATTAAGATAGCCCGATGCCACACCTTGATGATATCATGGTGATGTAAGAAGACACTCCTTTCATTCATTTCTATTATCCTTATGGGAAGAAGATATTGAAATTAAGAATAAGCTAGAATGTATTTTAATAATGAGATTGGAAAAGGATTGAAATTAAGTGAGGACAAACACTTTGCTACATTGATTGAGATTAAGAAGGATTAAGTCATTATGTACTTGATGTAGTCATAGAAGTTCTCAAAGAATTTGAATATGTCATGCTTCTGATGTTGCTTAAAAAACTGCCTCCAAAAAGGGAGATTGATCATAAAATCAAGTTGCTACCTGGTGTTGTTCCTCCTGCCTATCTCCTATATTATGTGTCACCATTAGAGTTGACAAAATTGCTCAAATAATTGAATAAGTTGTTGGATGTTAGCTTCGTTCAATCATCTAAAGCTCTGTTTCGTGCCCTAGTGTTATTTCAAAAAAAAACATGATGGTTCCTTGTGAATGTGCATAGACTATCATGTATTGAAAATGAAAAACAAGTGCCAAGCTCCTTTAGTGCAAGATTTTTTGGATCAATTATATAAGGTAATAGGATTCACTAAGCTAGACCAACGATCAAGGTATCGGCATGTCAAAGTTGTGGCTAAAGATGAAGCCAAGATTACTTATGTGGCTTAATAAGTATCTTTTGAGCTTTTAGTCATGCCTTTTGGCTTAACAAATGTAAATGCTATATTCTAAAATTTAATGAACAATATTATTTATGAGTATCTTCAAGAGTTTATTATGGTATATCTTGACAGTATTATTATCTACAATAGTTCTCTTGAAGAACATTTTGTGCAATTATAAAAAATGTTGTCTAAATTAAGAGAATTTCAACTTTATGCAAATATGGAGAAGTGTAAATTTGTTAAGATATCATGTTTCACTATAATTCCATAATAAGTTCATTCCAAATTAAGAGAATTTCAATCCTGGCTGCTTTCATCTAGGCAGCCTTCATCTGGGCCATTGGATCAATCGTAGGTTGTCCTGTATGTATTAGTATAATGTGTCCAGAAATTAATTGAATTAAAACATTTACCACATTGCTTATGGCTTTTGATGTACACAGATCTGCTCAGGTTCAATTTTCCTGTACTTTCTGTATTTTACCTTGATTAATCTCAGCTGTCATATCGTGCTTGCCAATGCACCATCAATAACAATCAGATTGCGACATTAGTCCCACATTGCCCAACTAATTTTACCATTGTGCTCTATAAGGAATTTGGTTCGTATGGCTCTCGAGCCATTTGGGGTTGCCTGTCCTCTTCCTCGCTCAAGACACTTGGTCCTGGTTGACTTGATCTCGCACAGTTCTGTTTAGCTTTCCCTGCGGATTGATTTCGCCCACTTTCATTCAGTGTTCTCGGTGGCCTTCTTCCTTCGCCTTAGGGCTACGCTTGCCCGTTCTGGGTCAATCTAACAAATTTTATTTTATTATATTTTTTAAAATATTCCTAAACACCTGGACAGGCTAGTTGTTGGGTCAGGTCGACCCGCTTAATGCTACAGTGAAAAATCCTGAAACTAACGTTGTTTTATAGTGTTTTGTGAGAAATTTTGTGCCAAAATTTTTAATATAAGTGTACCAAAATAGTTTTATATTATGATAGTGTTACAAGTTTCCTAAATGACTACAAAAACAAATTCATGAAAAATGATTACCAAATAATTTTAAAAAATCAAATACCAATATTTATACTTTTATTAATAATGCTTGCCCAAAAAATAAAAATTCAACATTTATTAAATTTATAACATTTTCAAATATTATTACTACTAGTGTGCCACATCATCTCAAAATTTGGACACATCAAATTCAAGAAAAATAAAAAGAAATTCATGTATAAAACTTTTATTGCATGTCTTCAATTTCCTTGAAGCTTGCCATAACTCAAAGAGCCTTGAAGACCACTATTTTAGAAATTTAAAGTTCATGGCTTGTCTTAATTGAATATTAATAATTTCACTTAAAGCAAGCCCATATAAGATATAAATATTTATGCTTGACTCATCAAACACAAGGGTGGAACAAAAACACTAGAGAACATTGATACTCAAAAAGGTATTCTACGTAGTAGAAAAATCCTTATTATATGAGATATTATTTATTATAGTGTAAAAATTACACTCAAATAAGGCTAAAGTGTAGTGTAACTTTTTATTCTATCACTAAGAGAACAATGGAAAAAGAGCAATGATGAATGGACCATCACTATCATAGACAAGTATGGTCGATGAAATAGTCCATGATGTCACAATTCATCTTCATTCAAATATTAATATAATGCTTTTTTACATATTTATTATCCTAGATATTAATTTATTAAAAATTTACTCCAAAATAATAAAACAAAATCCTAATATCATATTAAAAAGTAATATTAAGTTAAAGATAAAATTTGTCTAGACTAATGAAAAAATTTTAAATATTGTTTCTATTTTTCTCAATCTCTAATTTTTAAAAACTATATATATTTATCTAATTTTTTATTTATTTATATAAAACTATTTTTTAATATTCTTTTCTCAAAGCTTTATTTTGTAATCTCTCATTTTCGTTTAGTTGGGTTTTTAACTGTTATTTCTTTTTGTTTTTTTTTTGAATAATATTTATTTGAAAAAAAATACATATACCTGCTTCGTTCGTCGTATAATTATTAACAGGGCATGTTTGGGTCATTTCGGAATCTCTGGCATGCTCGTTTCAATAAATTACAAATCTCGAAGCTTGCCCCTTCGCTCATGTACAAAAGGAAAGCGAAAGAGTATCGTCGTTCTCGAGACCAAACAATTCCTTGGAAAGATAAAGAAAAGGTTTTTTTTCTTCTTCTTTGGTTTATAATTTGTTTGTCCGATGCTTTCTGTCTTCTGTTCCTCATCCAACCGCTGCACCTCATCAAGATTCCACTTCAGCCCTACCCCTACGTAGCTCCGTTGGATCGTTTTTCTCTCATTGATAATGCACACGAGGAACCAGAACATACCCCCACTAACCGCTGGGTATAATGTTTCTCGAAGCCGCTCAAATGTAAAGTTTACTTCTCGACACATTCAGTTTCAATCTGTTCTATGGCTAGTGTTCTCCATGGCTTGGAATTCTTACGTGTAGATTGATTTGCAGAAGAGTGAGAACTTTGACGAATCGTAGTTAAATAGGCGACAGAAGATTTGAGGCGGGAATATGGTAGGAAAGGCAAACTCCGCACGTTGTCACCTACCTTTATCGAGTATGAATACAATATCTAGGGATAATGGACGTGTTCTCGGTATTTTCGGCTCTAATTGAGATTGTGATGGTGCCGGGGTTGTGTTTAACTCAAGGGAGGATGTAGCGAAGTTACTGTCTGAGACATCAAAGCTCAGAAGCAAAGCAGATGTCCAGGCAACTAAAATTCCTAATCTTTATGTTACAGTAACAATCTGTCTCTTTGTTTTTCTTGAGTAATTGTGTTTATTCTAATTTTTATAGTTTTTTTTGTAGGTAAGGATGAATGATATGAGAAACTACACAAAGAGGCTAACGTCCTGTATTAGTTGGTACATTGATCTGGAAGATTGTTATCTTGCGATACAGGATGAGCTCAATAGTTTGTTGGAGTCAGAAAAGAGCAAGCATTCTGAAATTGGTGAATGTTTTCAATTTACATTTTCATGTGATGATGAATTTTATTTTACTATTAAACTTTGGAAATTTTCATTTCTTTTTAGAATCCCAAATGAACTCCAAAATAGAAGACTTTACTTCGCTGATTGAGGAAAACCAGACAATGAAGGTGTCCTTAGACAAGAATCTTAAGAGAGAGGAGTCCAACAAATTGGTACCTTATAAAAATTCAATATAATTTCTTTATTGACTTATACATAACAATAATACTCATGAAACATGCAGGTTGCCATTAAAGCTCAGGAGAAAGAAGCTGAAGCAAGGGCTGCTTCTGAAAATTTACATTATGGTCTCATGGAAGATCTTGAGAAAGCTATGCAAGAAATAAATCATCTTAATAGTCAAGTAGAGCAACATGCATTATTGCACTTAATTGAAAGAGAAATTTATATATATATTTTTTTGATATATTTGGTTTTTCGTTACTACATAGATAAGAATGATTCAAGGGACAAACAAACTACTGCAAGAGTACAACTATAGCTTGCAACAGTATAACCTTCAGCTACAGGCTGATGCTATCAAGAATGGTGATACTATATCAAAGTTGTAGAAGGAGAAAATTGCATTGTTGGAGATTATTACTAAATTAACGGATCAGGTTAGCTTGCTTACGAACCAACTTAATAATATGATGGGGAGATTATCAATTTAAATTGAGTTTACTATCATATAAATGCACTCCACCAAATTAAAAAACAAAAACTTTTCTTCATGTATTTTTGTCACAATTATTTTCATTCTAACTCTATGTTTTTGTTAAAAATTTTGTATGCTATCACTCTTAATTTATATACTGAGAAATAGAGTTTAGTGGTTGTGCTATCATAGCTTAAATAAATCTGTCAGTTGCTCAATTTGTCATCTAATAAATGCCTTTTAATCAGTAGCCTTTTTCTAGTCTAGTAATTTGCCATAAAACATGGTTGAAATTTTTGTAGTAATAATGTTGTTGAAAGCTAGCTTGTTTTTGAAGAGTTAAGACATGCACAAGAGGAAGTTGAATTGTACCTTTTTTCATTTTTTTCAAAAATTTACAAAGATAAAAATAGCCTTATTTAAAAATACTATTTTTTAAAAAGTGTGTGCATTTGTATTATAACTAACAAAAAATAAGAATGAAGTAATGAGTAGAAAGTTTTAAGTGATTTGGACAATTATTGTTTATATTTACTCATAATCATAAAATATCAAACTTACTCCATTGTAGTTTTTTGTAAAAGTAGGTAGAAAAAAATTCATAACAATCATAGAAGAGTTATGTACTATAGTTCATTATGCAACTAAAAGGGGGTACAATAGATCAAAAGATCCCATACTTGAGCCAAAAGTAGTCATAATAGAAGAATGATTGCAATAAATATAAAATATATAATAGAAACTTTATATTTATAATAGAGTGAAAACCTTAGCAATAACTTTGCATTTTGAATCAATGATCGATATTATAAAAGATCTTCTCCAAAAACCCGAAAGACAATGAGTTTTTTTTCTTGTAATACACTTGATGTTGGATGCAAATGCCATTATTTTGCATATTTTGTTTGTTTGCATGTTATGTTTTTCCATTTCAAACAAACATTGACAACCTTTGAAGTCTTGAGTGACTTTACGTAAGAGCTTATTGTGATCTCTATAGTAGTCACAATGCCTTTGAAGTATTATGAGTTAGCAACAATGAAAGCAATGTGACTAGTAAAAAGATTTAGATATTTCTCTAACAAGGTACCTTTTTATATCATTGGTTTTATTTGTCATTGATTTTTTCTTAGATTTGCTATTTTCCTCTTGCAAATGGAACCATGATCCCTATAACTTGAGGCTTATAGGTGCTTGCTCCTCTGATGTGAGTGCTTGGGCATAAGGCTAGTTAGGATGTTGATGAGCTACTTCTTTTCCTTGTTAGTTGCCCAATGTTAAATGGCAAAGAAACATGATGAGTTATTATTGACAATTCTTAGCTATGCCACTTGTTAATGCTTCCAAAGTAGCATTTGTTCTAGAAACTTTGTTAATAAATTATGGTTGGTGAGTTTCACCAATTGTGACTCTAATAATAGTGTTGTCATTATCATTAGAATCAATTATCAATGATCTGCTTATGAGGTTTTCTCCTCTTGAACCCTCGTCAACAGGCTTTTTTTCAGAATGATAATAACCGAAGTGGAAGTGTAATAATGGGGAGCAAAGAAAGAAGGAGAAAGACAAGGATAAGAGGGTTTTTACCACAAGGAGGTTGAATTCCCCAAGAAGATTTTCTTTAAAGGGTTCTGAATTTACGAAGTTTTGATTCTCAAAACTCTTTGAATTTCTCAAGTTCTGACTTTCTATGAGTTTGGACGTCTCAGATTTGTTTTGAATTTTTTTGAATTGTTTCATTCAATATTTCTTTCTTTTTATATAGTGGTTGGGATACAATTTTTAAATATAAATTAAAAAAAATGTGATTTTGATCGAAAATCAAAAGTTTCTCAAATTTTACAAATTTTGCACCTATCAGTGTCTGTCTTTGCTAGCGTGCATCCTGAGGTGCACAAATTTATGACCAAGCCAAGGGTCTATCCATGCATGCAGGTAGCTTGTGCGTGTAGAACACGAATGCGCTTAATTGTTGATAAGGTGCATGTGCAGCATTGAAAAGAAATGAAATATCAAAAATAAATGGTATATTTTGTAAAATTAATAAGGCCACCATTTGTCCATATAGTTATCAGGTTGGGTACTAAAAAAGAAATGATATAAATAACAATATTTAAAAAACAATAATGATCACTTGTCTGTGTGGCTAGGTGATGAAAAACTAAATTATAAAAAAAATATTGTTAAAACATTGAGCCAAAATTTATCCAAGTGACTAAAAAGAGTATTTTTGAAAAGATAAAAGTAGGTAATACAATAAAAGGATAAGATTCAATATCAATGTTATATAATTAAAAGTTTAAATAAGGCAATATTTATTTATGTTATTAATTAGCAAATTTTTAAAAGAATAAATGTAAAAGTAATGTTATGGAAAATTGAGCAAGAGAAATATTAACAAAAGAGAAATTGAATGTGAAACCATTGTTTGGTGTTTGAAATTCGATGACACTAAGTCTAGTAAATCTCATCAATTAGAGCCATTATTGTAGCTATCAAGAGCATTTTCTAACTTACCCACCCGAGCTCTTTTATTGTTAGAAAATGAAGGTATTTAGGTTGAGGGTGGTGGAGATTTATTTTAGCCAAGATTAGCTAAAACCTTGAGTTGAACCAAACCAACAATTTGGTTGAGTGTTGGACTGAAATCAGTTTTAAACTATTTGAAATTGTGGTTTTGGCCCCAAACCAATAAACATGCATGTGTATCAGCCAATTTCTTCTTTTCCACAAGCCATGTATGTGTCTCCATTTGCAAGGATAAGTTTCTCCATGCCAATGTGTTTGTTAATATTTTGATATTTTCATATAAGCTGCATCATTGGGCAGCAAAACACTTAAAATTGTACTGGCAATCTGGCATTTGAACCCTAGATAATTGTCTTAAAGAAAAAGTTCTTTTTTCTTTGCAACTTTTTCCTTAAAATCTTAGAGCCTTTGATAGCCATTCCATTAGAAAGTTGTACAAGAAAAATGTCCAAAATGTATATTAATATCAGATATTTATACCACACATATTATACTTTTACTGAGCTTTAATGTTTTGCAGGAACTAAAAGGAAACGTTCGAGTATTTGTAGAGTGCGACCTTTTTTTTTAGACATTGATGCCAGGGGAGCAGATGGTTCAGTTATTTCATATCCATCAAGCGTTGAGTCTCTTTGGAGAGGCCTTGATTTGATGTACAATGGTAAGGAATTTTTTTCTAATTTATTACATGCAAGCTTTCATCTGTTTTATAATGCCTTATGGAAACTATAATCTGTAAGGATGAGCCTTCTATAGTTCATGCTTTTTGTTTGCATTATTTGTAAACAACTCAAAAGAATTGTTTCACTTTTGACAAAGTTTTTTCTCACGAGTCATCTCAGGAGGATGTGTTTTTAGAAATCTCGCAGGTAGTGCAAAGTGCACTTGATGGATATAAGGTGGTATATTCTAAGCCTTAAATCCATTATGTAATATATTTTATTTTAGTTTTCTTTTGTGAATTTTATCTTATCCACATTTTAAATTTTTTTATCATTTACTAGTAACAAAATTAAATTTAGATATTGTCTTATGTGTTTCTTATGGGTATGCAATCTAAATAAGATTTTATTAAACCTTATGTTCATGGATCCATAAATATTAATAGATGGTACATATATTATCCCAAAATATGGAGCAAGAGGCATTTGTTTAGATATTTTTATTTTAGTTATTTGTATAGCATGTAAGAGAAAAACCATGATCACTTACTTAATCCTATTTTAGTAAGTGTTATGATAGCTATTTACCATTTATGTTGTATGAATATGCAGAGTTATCATGTTAGGTTACAATTTGCTGGATCATCATATGCTTGATGATTAACATGAGGCATGTCCTTTTAAAATTGGACTAGCCTTCCATGACAAACCCTTTCATGAGAACAAGGTTAAAAGGTGTAAGATTTCTAGAAATCAAGCATTTGAGAAATAGCTCTCAAGGTGTTGGGTCACACGGATCACTCTCAATGTCCAAATTGATTAGCATTCATCGAGCATGATGGTATTATCATTGTTCAAGTTGAATAGGTAAGACTTAGTTTAGAGAAGGACAAAATATTAATGAAATTTGCAAATTTATCATGTGCAAAGGGTCTTGTTCTTCGATTTGCTGCTCGAGTCAATGCCTGTGAGATTGGGGTTCCTCGTTGTCAAACCCAGATGTGAACACTTGATTCCCATTGAAACAATGGTTGAGTGATTAAAGTACGTTTGTCCACGAGGGTTTCTAAAACACCAACTAAAACAATGCATTTGTTGATGCCCCAAGTAATTAAAACAATTTGGTTGAGTGATTAAAGTACATTTATCCATGAGGGTTTCTAAAATAGCAACTGAGTGCATTTTTTGTTGCCCCAAGCCATTAAAACAATTTGGTTGAGTGAGTAAAGTACATTTGTCCAAATGGGGTCCTAAAACAGTAACTGAAGCAATGCATTTTTTGTTGGCCCAAGCCATTAAAATAATTCGGTTGAGTGATTAAAGTACATTTGTCCACGAGGGTTTCTAAAACAACAACTGAAGCAATGCATTTTTTTGTTGGCCCAAGCCATTAAAACGATTTGGTTGAGTGATTAAAGTACATTTGCCCATGAGGGTTTCTAAAACAGCAACTGAAGCAATGCATTTTTTGTTGCCCGAGGCCATTAAAACAATTTGGTTGAGTGATTAAAGTACATTTGCCCATGAGGGTTTCTAAAAAAGCAACTGAAGCAATGCATTTTTTGTTGCCCCAGGCCATTAAAACAATCTGGTGTTGGTAGAATGTATTTTGCAGATGATGGATTTGATCATTGCTTCCTTTTCCATTGCCATAAAATTCATGTCAGATGTAATAATTTGTTCAACATCTGATTGATCTACTGCTTTGTGATCTTCGTGTATGGTATTGGGTGATGAACTATCATCCTTTTCATCACCCATTGTTCTGAAAACTAAACATTCATCTTCTTTTATTAAATAGCTATCGAAGTTGTGCATAGTATTATATTTCATGCCTTTCATATTTTTCTGTACCCTTGGCAAAGAGAAGCCATTTTTAATCTAAGTTGTGCCCTTATAAATTATATGTTAATAAAAAATATGACCTAGTGAGGTTGTTTTAATTTTTAAAGTGCTTCTATTAATTAGATGGTAGAGTTGTAATTATATAGAGTCCTTTATGCCCTAAAATTGTAAGAATTGGCATGTTTTCAATTGTATTTTCGATATATTTTACTATATGTTGCTAGAATTTTAGTATTATCCCTAGTATCAACCAAAAAATGAAGCTTTCAACTAAGATTGGGAATAGAATTCTTTGTTATAATCTGATTATGATCAATCTTAGTTTTGGTATATGCACGTGTATGAGGATGCATACATTGGGATATGCATACTAGTTTTTTAAAGAATGTACTTTATAGTGATACATTCTATAATTTATTTTCTTTTATTCACAGTACTTGTGTGGATCAAAATATCAGGTATCAGCTTACCATAGTGCAAAAACTTAATTTTAAAAGAAATGGACAACATGAGTCCTGTTATTCTCACAAAACGTGCCCTTAGTGTGATAGTTTTTATTCATAAAAAACCTTCCAATTTTCTTGATTGAGAAAGTAGCCGAATTGGAAAATCGTTGTCATGATTTAACTCAGGTTGCTATAAACTTTGATGCTTTAAAAGATATATATGTTCCTAAACATGGATTACTTCCTCTAGGGACAAGCAAGCATTACATTGACTTCAAATTAGCCATAATAAAAAAATATAAGAGAGTTAAAATATACTTTTGAATAACATGTTTTGGACCAATGGGTATATTTGTGATGGCATGCATTGGCTAAGTGACAAAAAAGGAATTTTTAGGAATATAAAGACACTTTATATGTCATACACAAGTATCATTAATAGAGATGAAATGATCAACTCTGCTAACAAATTAATTCAACTTATTTTTTGGACCAATGTTTTCAATAAAACCAAGAGAATTATCGAAATAAACTAAAATCATTCAACTTGATCTTAGAAAACTAAGAAATCAAGTAATAAAACACAAAATATATGCCAAATAAGTATAGCATTTATTTACATTACTTAAAAGCCAATGATTCTTAATACATCTATTTTGGTGTGACCAATTAAGTGAGAAATATTATGAGGCTGCTTTCATCTTTTTCTCTTAATAAGTTTAGAAACTAATGATTTAGCCTTGATATTCAAAAGAAACGAGGAGAATGTTTGCACCATTTATATTTTTTTAAGAGGATTTGAGGAATTTGCCCCTATTTGAACTTGAACCTCCAGTTCATACAAGACTCATTAGCACATAAATTACATACCTGGCAATTTTTATTCGAAACACAATCTAGATATAGATATGGAATGGAAAGGGGAAAAGGGCATATTTGAATCAAATTCATACTAAGAGGAGCTCATTTGTCACATCAAAAGCATAACATTCACTCATTTGTGAGTGTATGTAGTACAACTATATTCATAAATTGTTGTATTTGATATTTTAGAAGAAATTTCCCTTTGAAAAATATTGATCATGAAATGAATTCTATACTAACAATTATCTTGAGATGTATATTACAAAAAAAGGTAATATCTTTTGGAATATCATTCAGTGGATGGTCATTTTAGTATTTAATAAAGAGTATACTTCAAAGCTTAAATTAAAATAATTTAGTGATCGAAATATGTAAGGATGTCACAAGAGATGTTAAAGATTCAGAGGGAAAATGTAGAAAACAAAGTGATAATAAATTAAACATATAAATCTATTAGTAATATTTTGGATAATTTCTTAAGCTAAACAAACCTTAAATTATCGATCCATTTATTCATGAGATGAAGAAGGTAGAGCTTCAAAAATTTTGGAATGTGAAGATTGAGATGCTTATAGAGGGGTTGATCCATTTATCATTTAGATGAAGAAGGTAGTAGTTAAAAAATTTTGGAATGTGAAGACTGAGATGCATATAGTGGGATAGACTTTGTTAGTGATGGCATGGTTATGGATGCAATTTTTATGGTCTACTAATGGTGAAATAATTGTAAAAATTTGAGGATAACAAATGGATGATAGAATGGAAAAAAAGCCTGAAACATTGTAGCATGGACAAATGCTTGATTCACATCATTTGAGAGATGTTGCCTCAGTCTTGGTTGGCCCCAATTGAATATTAAATAATTTAATGAAAAATAAGTTTGAAGAGTGTTGTTAAGTGTTTTTGAAATGCTGTGTTTAATGATTTGTTGTTTAGAAATATTTATTTTTAATTTGCCCAAAACTTCTTTGCTTATTAGTTTAAAAAATAGAAAACTTTGACTTATTTTGTGAGAATAAAAGATCTTTTTGAACTATTAAAATAATAAAATGAAAAAAGATAGTGATATCCCCCCTAATTTATAAATAAATATAAATAGTTAAGTTATTTAACATGACCTAAAAAAGTATTTTTGTGATTAAAAGTACAAAAGTTAAGCAATCAAACCAACCCTCGATCTTATACTATCATGTTGAGTATTATTGTTTATAAACTCATTAGTTATGGATGGATTACACATGAAAACATGACTCGATAGTACCTGGAAAAAATTGTTTATGACTTTATGCATATACTTAAAATAAATGTAACAATATTTTAATATTCATGTAATGATTGATTATCCTTAACTTTATCAAATTATTATATGAATATATTTACGTAAATATTTGTTTATATTTTTTTGAAAAATTAAATCGTCACGATTTGACTCAAACTCTATAAACCGTACAGATAAATATCTTCCATTTGATGGTTGTAAAAACTATAACAATAATTTTTTCACTATTTTTAGAAACCAAATTTTATTCTATCATATCTATTATAATATGTGGTAGTTAAGTAGATTTGTCCTTAACTAAAAATCCATATTCGAAAGAAAAGTAGAAATTATAAGATTAAGGCACAATATGCAAAAGTACTATGCGTGAACTTATAATGAATTTTTAAGAAGAATTAATTAATATTTCAAGAAAATCATCACAGGAAAGCATAAGATAGTATAGTGTAACAAAATTCTCACATACTAATTTGCTTCAATCAAAGCAAGAATTTCTTTACAATTTCCCTAACATGAACATAAATAAGCAATGCAACTAAATGTTATCACATGAAACTTGATAAGAATATAAATACATTAGAGAAGCCAAATAGGTGCCAAACATAAAACGTTGGGAGGAAAAAAGTGAAGTTAACAGATAGCTTTTCACGGTCTATTGGTTGACTAGGGCGACGAATGTGCAGGGGAGGCCACCTTATTTGTAGTGGAGGGATGGGCCTCACTTGCCTATTTTGTAGTTCACTAACTCCTTCTATTTTGTGATACTTAATCTCAAAAAATAAACTATATATTAGGCAGATGGCAAATGAAGGATTTGTATTACTACTTGAGGAAAAAAAAGACCTAAAAAAACTATATATGAGAAGATTCACAGTACACTTACAGAAGATAGCAAATTCCAAAACAACTTTAGAAGGCATTAACATAAAGTCTTATTAGTTGATTGTAACTGTTAAACATTTTTCAAAAGAGAAAATTTTCTCATATTTTTTGTTTGATTGGGTGAATTTACAAAACCATGTGAACTTTTGGGTCCACAAAACTTTTGTTTCTTGTAAACAAAACTGTGAAAACCAAATCAAAGAATAACTACACCCAACAAAGAATACATAAATTGAACTTAAAATGTCATCATTTATAATCCCATGATTTAAATATTCATAAAATGTTAAATTCTATCCAACAAAATGAAACGTAAATACAGAAATCATGATATAAACATTGAAATATGGAAAGCAAACTATGTTTGCTATGACCATGGGCAACTCCCCCAAACTCTTAAAAGGCTAACACTACCATGGGAAGACATCCTATTAAAATAGTTGGCCACTCCAATAAGAGCATCAAGAATTGTTTAAGCTAAGCTAGCTCCAAAAAACCTTTTACCAGAAAAAGGGAAAAAAGGTTAATCCTACATTTTCACCCCACTTTTCTATTCTAGATTATCATCGGTGCTCACATGCATGCTGATAAAACCATTCACATCAGCAAATTCCCTGAAAGTTGTGGCTGGACAGACAAGAATATTAAACAGTGTATCATGGACTAGTCTCACACTGACACTAATTTTAGTATACGAGTCAAATTGTTACAAATATAATAAAATAAAATGGCCCGATAAGATAGCAATGCTTCCATTTTCAAGTCAAAGCTTGAATTGAACTACAATGTTACCGCTAATTACCAACAAGATGGCCAAAATGGCAAATGGATAGAGCTTTATGTTTAGTCAAGATGAAAAAAAACATGGTTAATAATATATTCTTTTATATTTCAATCTTCATAAAAGGAGGCGACAGAAAAAATAGGTTGCTAAACATCAGATGAACAAAATAAGCTTTTGCTTATCTAATGGCTCCCAAAAGTTTTACCAACTTTTCAATAGGAATTCAAAAAGAATATTATCAATAACTACAACAGTTATGAAACCTGACCAACATTCCAACTTGCTTATGCGAATGCCTAAAATAAACATCAAATTATAAGTAACCATCATTATCATCTCTGAGAGAGCTTTGATATTAACCCATAGAACAGATCTTGTTCACGGTCGACATCATCATGAAATGAATCAAAAAAACAAAAATCGGTATAGGGGTATAAGCATTTAAAATTTGTTATATTTGTAAACAAAGTATGTATGAAGGAACATTAAATAAAGACATTCTAGTACCCAATCCCACATTAAATTAAATCATAATACAATCTAAAAAACATGGATGGAGCTTTTAGTTCCATGAACACTGTGATTGTGAAGAATAAGATTTATGCCCTCCAAATATTCATTTTAAACTTTACAAATTGCATGGTTGTAAATGAGTTGATCCAAGCAAGTAGAACAAGGCTCAAGTTCAATTATGTTAGGTCTACTGGAGCTCAATTCGAGTATAATGGATGGTATTAAAGCTTGTCTCATTTAAATTGTGAACGCTTAAGTTCACAAACCCCAAACAAGAAACTTGATCAACAAATATATGAATGAGCTGTAAAAAAGGCAACATACAATCAACTAAAGAAGTTGGCACGTGTTAAATATTTGAGACTTAAATCAAGCATGTGAGTATAAAATGTTTATGAACACTAATTGATACATTGAAAAAGCATATATACAGTATTAATTGATACTTTAAACAAGTATGCCTTTTCTGAACCACTATATCATACTTAAAAGAATGTATTAAAAGGACACATCAAGTACATAAACAATCTTAATTATTAATGTTTAAGGGTTGTTAAGCTTTTTTTTACTTAATCTTTGTTTGTAGTTTGTAAGGTAATCTTGATTAAATCTATATTTTCTTTTTTGTTATAAAAGATTAAATGAGTTAAGGTTGTTTGTATTGTCTTTGTATGTATTATGTATGTATGTATGTATGTGTGTGTGTGTGTATGTGTCTGTGTATATTTATAGTTCAATTATCAATTTACATATTTTATGTAACTCAACTTAATGTGCACTAATTGACTAAATTTAATCATCCAAACTAATTATTAACATTTGTATTGATATTATTTTATTTATCACTTAGGTTAGTGAACTTATTGACTTTTTTGCAAGCTTATTTCTAATAAACATAAAAGTTTGTTTTATCTATTTCGATTGGTAGACAATTTTGCCATTGACCCTTTTTAAGTGATAACTATTTATTAATATTTATTATTAACAGAAGTAACCTTTCTAATGTAAACATATTTCTATCAGGGGATAGTAAATGCTATGTTTTTTTTACTATATAATTGTTCTTAATTTTTTTAATCATTTGTAAGGGTTATCTACATGAGGAATGGATTGAAATTATTTAGATCAACATGTAGTTTAAAACAAATTGTTGGGATTTGCTCAACTTGGTTCATATACTTGCATTAAAACGACAGTTGGTAGTTTGGGACGGCTTAAGACCTCTACAAAATGGGGATTCTTATTTCATTAACATGGAAATATTTACTTGATTAACAAATTTTTCATATGGCCAATTGATTTTTAAATGTTAATTTTGTGATTTTAGCCTAAGATTTAAATCTTCAATGCGGAAAATTGTAACAAATATGATGGTTGGGCATGTTGTTATCCTTTGGGAAATGTTTCATTGTCGAAATCTTAAACTACAGGTTATGTTCGTGTGAAGTTGTGATTTAACAACGTGCTTGAAGTTGACCTTGCCTTTAATAATCTGTTTTGAAAAATTGCCATGCATTAAAGAAACTGGAAAAATGACCAGCAAATTTTTAGTTAAGGAGCTCGTTGTCCAAAAGATTTTCATGTTCTCATTTTCCTTGGACATTTACGCTCTGTAGTATGGAGTTTTTCCTGGTATTTCCTTTCCCATGTTTTAATGAGATTGATGTGAACATTTATGGCACTAATCATAGACATGTTTGTTTGGTTTATTTAAAAGCCATATGCATGTCGACTACTTTAGATAACCTTCTACACTTTTAGTTATGGTTATGAAGATATCCACATAACACTAAGGAAATTCTTTCAAATGGAACCACTTATGGAAATGCTTCATTTCATAGGAATCATCTTTTTGTAATTTTATTGTGTTTCATTTTAGAACTAATAATGATGTATATCATGCATCCTTTTTCCTTTCAGAAAGCTCATGTCAAGCAGTTTGTGGCTACTAAAGATGCACTGAGCAAGGCAGCTGAAGCTAAAAGCAATAGCGAAAAACTTGTAAAGCAATTGCATGGAAATGTTGAAGTTGCAACAACAACACTACATTCTGAAGTCCAGTCACAGAACCATGGTAACATAATGCATTTTTAGGAGATGTGAGCCATGCGATTTCTTAAAATAGGATTTTTTGTAGAAAGTCTTTAAACTATAATGTGGATCATCACTATGTGTCATTGATATAGAATTTTGTGAACTTTCTTTGTTCATGTTTTTGTTCTGATGCTAAGTGTTGTCAACCTTTAACATGCCAAACTTCATGGAGTTGTACCTACCATAAGAGTTTCGAAATTATATATTCCTAACACCATATTTTTGGATATTTGGTGCTTACATTATGCATGTTGCTTTTTAATAGAAAGAAAACATATATTTTGTCAAAAAAGAGTGCATTTTTGTTGAGCATTTTCATCCAATCATATTCATTACTATTTGAGTTCAAAAGTTAAGGATTTTGATCATGGTTCTCATTGAAATTTTTTTAAACTGCATCGAATTATATCATAGCTTAGGATATAGTGCTTTTAACTTCAATTTGTAAAATGCATAAGCTAGCAACGTGAGGATTATTGCACTGTAGGAGTTTAATATATGCAATCTTCCATTGCAACGCAATGAACCCTTTCCTAGATTCCATGGTCTTGATCACTTTGTATTATGTATTGTTCAGCTGGATGTTTGGGCTAAAGAAAGAGATGTTGCTGGACTAAAAGCTAGCATTAATACATTGACGTCTGAGGTTCAAAACATGAACAAGTTGTGTTTGGAGTGGAAAGAAGTAGAAGATTCTTCATAAAAGAAATGGAAGAAAATTCAAGAGTTTGACTCTCGCATATCAGAACTTGAGTCTCCTTACACTACATTTGTACGTGTTGTCATTGTTAAGTCTCTTGCACACCATATCCTCATTCAAATGATATATTGGTGTTATGTGAACTTGACATGTTATTGAGTTACATCCTTGAGCTCATCATTTTCTTCTTATATACACTGCTTGAGTTCATCTTTTACTACTGATTTGTAATGTATTTCTGTGTGTTAACATTTTTAAGTATCTTGCATACTATATCATCTTTTGATTGCATCTTTTGTTCTTTATGTGTGTTTTGTGTGTTTGAATGATATACCTGAGTCAATCTTTTGCTATTTAGTGTACTATTTATCAGATCCAAAAGCGTTTATATACTGACATTGTTAAGTATTTAACTATTGAATCACTTTTTCTTAGGACCAGATAAGTAACGCTTTATATTTACTTGAACTTGTACTATTAGGGGCAAACATTGCATAAAAGCTCCAAGATGATTGGGTTTCAAGGAGTGTAGGACATAGATGATCCACCACGTGTGATCTCGCTTTAAGCATATAGTGATTGTAGTAGTAGGAAAATGGTATTGTTTAGCTATAAGCTATAACAACACAAATATGATATCCAATTCTAGCCTAATGCCACATGAGAAGTGAGCACTCCTAGAGTGGCTAAGTCTTTTTTCATGATATTATAATCTTATATATTTTTTAGTTGTAAAAGTTAAAACTAAATTATTAATTGTATTGAGGGGATGTTTTATGAATCCTTAAAACTTGAAGTTTTTAGTGAGTTTTCTTGGGGAAAAACTTTTTAGTATCATATATTCCATGAATGAACACCAAGTATGCATTTTATCTTTAGGTTTGCTTTTTGAATTTTGCGAATTAGTATATATTGAAAAAAAATTTTTTTGATCTAAACGAAAGATGGAAACGACAATCTAAATAGAAATAGAATTATTACTTTCTCTCAAATGCAAAAAAAAATTAGAATAGAGAAGGATTGCGTTTTGCATTTCACTATCAAAAATCATCTTAGGTGACAACAATTATATGTGACTTGCATATGCCCATTGATTGTCATGTGATTTATTATAGTGGCTTGCATATACCCATTGATTGTCATGTTGCAAATGCCCATTGATTGTCATGTGATTTTTTCCACTTGCACCAATTATAGAGTTACTCCAAAATTATCCACTATAATAAATTTGGTGCAAGTGGCTTGGTACTTTAGAGTGTCATGTGATTTCATAATTGACGGTATCGTGAATAATTACTCTAGGTGAGAGGTGTTTTCTTTGAACTGGTTGCCACGTTTTTGAGAATTTACTTCATAAGTAGACTAGTTTAGGTTTTCTTTAATTGAAAAGTTTGTGTTTCTCGATTTAACTAATTTGTATTGCATTGTATTTCTTTCTACATGTTTTTTTTGTGGTAATGTAATCATTCTATCTATAAGATGGATCATATTTTTTTGTTAGAGTATTAGATCTTACCTAGTGTAGATCTTGGTAAATTGATGGTCTACTTGAGATGTGGAAATATTGTTGAGGATAAAGGCAACATTAGAAGAGAAATGACTTAGTAAGATAAATATTTATATCATCGTAAGAGCATGTGGTTTTTCTAACTCAACAAGTACAACTTTTGATGGAGATGATGAGACATGAGGTGATGAAACTTAATTTTGAGGATCATTGATAGTTGGAGATGAGTCCACTTCAAGAAGAAGCATAGATGTTGATAAGAAGTGAAGAAGAAAGAACTTCAGGTGATGGAATGATGACCATTATGATCTTATGGCTCCAAGTGATAATGTTTTCTTGAATCTTTCAAAGTGGTGGCTAAGATAAGCATCCTATCTTGTAGTGGTTGATGTAAGGAAGTAGAATGCATGGCTAGGTAGTTGGAAATGTATTTTTGCATCTTTGAGTGTACAAGTTTCAGCAAAGTATCCTTTGAAAACTAACTTATTATCCATTAGCATAATGAAACAATCTTTTGATTTCTAGAGTTGTAAAGATTTGTAGTTGGAGTCAATTCAATAGTTTCTATGGAAGTTTTATCCCAGCTATGAGGAAGCTAGATAGAGGTAGTAGCTTAGCTTGATAGCCATGTAGGTAGTTGATGCAAGATTGTAACTCATAATTTTGGAGATGAGTGGTCTCTTGTGTTGAAACATGGAAAGAAGAGCTTCTTGATGATGCATTTGATAGGTTTACTTAGATTGTCATGGTTATCATTCTATCTCTTAAACAATATTGGGAAATCAAGCATGTTTATAATTTCTATTGAGAAGAATTATGGTTGAGTTTGGATGCCAAAGGATGATGGCTTCAAAAGCAAAATCAAAAAGAAGGAATACTTAGATTAAGGCATTTCCATTTTTTCTAAAGTTTTTTAATTTTGTCTTTCTTGGAGACTTTGTTATATCAAGAAATATTGTTGGGAATTATGTTCTAAATTGAGGAGATTGAGGGGCAATGATGATAATCAGAAAGGGAAAATGGGATTGGTGTTGTTATTAAGAATAACGTGATTTTTGTTAGGTTGAAGGAACTTTATCGTAGTCTATCATTAATGATAAGAACGTTATAAAGACAATAAGTTTGTAGAGGAGGGGACTACCCTTCTGTTGTTTCTATTCATATCTAAGTCAAGAAGATATTGGTGAAAGTAATCTCTAATGATGGATGCTAATGCAATAAATCCTAGTGACTACGCTTGATTTGGAGACGATGTGGAAGCCACATCCATGTATGATAATTGGATTTATTGTCGTGCAAAGTTCAAGTCGAAGCTATTTTAGTTGACACGGTGGTCTCTAATTGTGCCACTTCAAGCTTGTCAAATGATTTTGATAATGGGTACATGTGGCACCATGATGCAATTTACTTTTAATGAAGACAAAGCATGATGCTTCACAAAGAAGAGAAGATTTACTCATTTGATGAGGATTGAGAAGTGTTGTCAACAAGACGTTTGTGAATAATTGTGTCAAGTATGCTATTCGTATTGTAGATTGAAGGAAATATTTAATTTGACATTGAAATGGGCATTGGAGCATGAACGACTGTGGCAAGCTGAAGGAGATTGTGCAACACATTGGACGACAATGGATACCATAGGAGGCAACAAATGTATTGTGAGAACTTAGTATTCCATTGCTCTAAACATCATATTGGAGTGAATCCCTCCTTCAAAAGAGGGGTATATCTTCTAAGAGAATTATAAAGTTCTCTCGAAAAAGGTCTTAAAGGGAAGAAATCATGAAAGGATGTTGTAGGCTAGTGAAGGCTCAAGGATTATAGAAAGAACATCAAGTGGTTATGTTGAAGGCCTAGTAAAGGATAAAAAAAGAACTTTGAGAGGTTATTCTCGAGAGACATTTGACATTCAAGGTGAATGAAGATTTCAAGAGGAAGCTTGAAGAAGATGTTTGTGGTTGTGAGAGGGTATACTTGCGGTGGTTTTGACACTCAATGCTTAAAGTAAATTATCATCTTGAGGGGATAACTGAAGTTCATAAGGCTTAGTCCTAGAGGAGAAGGAACATCGTGCAATACATTGCTACAAAGGATGGTTTCCGAGGTGACTAAGGCAAAGCTCAAGGAGTGTCCTTAAGAGTACTCAAGCAACGCTTTCTGGACACATTAAATTGAATTTTGGTCGAGTTATGATCTATAAAATTTTAGAGAATTTTTCTTGCTTCCCATTGCTTTTTGGATTATCAAATTTCAATATTTGTAGAGGTTATGCTCCATTTATTGTAATGGTGCAAGAGTTTTGTAGATAAGCATGAATTTGAAACCTGACTGCATCAAAGAAAAGTTTGGTAGATTTTTTTTAAAATGTTTATATTTAAACATATTTAGTGACTAATATTTAAGATTGGAATTATAATGTGCATCACTTATATCCTAATGTTCTAAGGAGTTGGTTAATAAAATGGGAACATTAAGTAAAGTTTTATTATTGATATGAGTTGCTCGATACATGAACGCAGCATATGGCTATGAGCTGAGAGTATTGAGGGTATCTACTCTGTATGAGAGGTGGTTTGGACTTGAAATTATTGTCAAGAGTTTGAGAATTTGTTTTATAACTTGATTGCTTTAAGTTTTTCTTTAATTAAAAGGTTAGATTCTTTTATATATCATCTTTACAACATGTTTCCTTGTTCTTCTCACTAGTTTCTTACTGTGCCACTTGAAAAAGATTTTTATGGGACAAGTCATTCCATGTCTTATGTTGGTTCTGATAATATCATAAAATGTTTATTCATTTTAAAGTACAACATCATAAATGTTATTTCTGAAAAGTTTATAACAAATTACTCAAAGACAATTAATCACTAATAATCTCTGTTTAAATGCCATGAAATTTTTAGAGTAACTAAATTAGCTAGTTCAATTGTTTTTTAGCTGTAGGATTCATGGTGGTTCATGAAGGCTTTAAACAATTGATTGCATTCATTTGATTATATTTGGAAATTTATAATTGATCATACAAATTGATGTGGTGTTGTTCTTTTGATGCATCTCTTTAACGTGGTTTTTTGTGATCATTCACTTTCTTGTATTATACAAATTGGAAGCATCAGCCTTCTGGGACCTTCAACTAACAGCCACACAAGAACATGCGATGAGGACGATCACTCCAGTTTGCAATTCTGTGGCAAATGTTTCATCTAGTTCTAAGGATCTCATTGATAAAGAGCTATCCACTTTCAATCAGATCTTGGATAATATATTATATATGATGTCATCAACACCTCAAGTTTGTCATTAATCTATATCTTTTTATTTTAATTTTACTTTATTGTTAATCATTTATGTGCTATGAATGGCCAAAATATTTTCTTGTTCATCAACGTAAATATTAAAATCATTCTATTTTGTTCTTAGAAGTGACATTTCAATAGATCATTATAAATTTTTTTTTATTCACCTTTTTTTTATCATCAAGGCCATGGGATACTTGGATTCATGTCATTTAGTAAAATGGGTTTTCTATTAAATAATTTTTATAATTTTTTTAATTAATTTTTGTTCTTATTGCTTCTTAGGTGCTTGCGTTGTGAACAAGCTCTTCTTGAGTCTATGGGCTCTGTTGTAGCTACTAGTCCAGAAGCACATGTAGCTGCTGAAAAAAGTGCTTTTTAAATTACAGCAAGAGCTGGAGCAGGAGCTAGAGATCCATCAGCAATACCTTCTATATGTCGTATCTCTTCATCTCTTTGATATCATTCTGGTACCTTCTGAATGTTTTGATTTAGGTAATAATTTTTTTTGCTAGATGTGATCCTAACTTTTCTCCCTATGTTTAATTTCTTCTTTAACTTTTAAAATTTTAATTTCCATATTCATTATTCAAAAGAAAAAGGGAGGCCACTGCTAATAATCTCAAGCACAAACAAACTAATGATATTAACTGGTGTTTAATATCTTGAAGGTTTGGAAGAAATAGATGATGCCTTGACATCTGTTTTGGGGGTAATGTACTTCTGCGTAAAACCTCAATGCTCAATAAGAATATGAAAGGTATAATTTTGCTTTTATTTAATGTTAGGTTTTATTTTTTAAAAAAGGATTAAGATTGAAAGGATACATATTTGCCTAAAATTCTCTAGGAACATTGCATACTTTTGAACTTTTTGAATTGAGAAGCCCGATCAGGGATTGGGGATGGATATAGTCAAAGATTTTGGCTCAACTACCTAAAAGTTTTTCATTCATTTTTTTTATTATTCAGTTATCTTATTTTGTTGATAATATATATAAAATAAAATTTTATTTTAAAGCTAAAAATTTATTCTTCTAATTTTTTTAATAAAAAATTCGTTCAACGCATAATTTACCTCTCCCTTATTGTTTGTTTTACTTCATAATTTATAACAATTATCACTTATTTCTCTATGGTTTGAATACCCATTTCTTTGGATTATGGTTTGAAGTGAGGTTATGACCTTTAGATTAATAAATTTTAAATTTGACTTAAATAATAATTTCTTTAGTGGATCAATTAGAAACAAAACATATATATGATCAAGAAATTGTTACAATTTAGAAGAGATTTTGAGCTACAAAACATTTGTCAAATTACAATCGATCCATGAATGAATCGAATCTTCCCTCCTCTATCATGTGTGTGATATGATTAATTGGGGAAATCCTATGAATCTCATTCCAAAAATACTTCTTTGAAGAAACATTGCATGGCTTTGTGTTAACTAAACCTCTCCAAGGATATATAAGTAGTTTTCGTTCAAGAGGTATCACACAAAAGACATATGAATTCTAATATTTATATTTAAACATAAATTTAATATATAAAAATAAATTATAAAATATAAAAAATGAATTCAAAGGTTAGAGAAATTTTATGGGTTAATGGTATATTTTTTAGCCTTTTGCTGCAACAGTTAGTCCTCGCTTGACCGGGAGTGCATATTCTTCTCCATCCCTAAGCCTAGCTCTTGCTGCGTTCCCTTCCGCCGCTATTCGAGTACCAGACCGTTGCTCAAGATCTGACACTGAGGGAGTCTATTCTACCTTGATGCTCCATGCCATAAAGGCTAGAGGCAAAGGCAACTCCCCGTACTTCATCTTTCGCATCAAAGAAGCCTTCTCTTCGAAGTGGAAATGGTCTTGGCGACACTGCGACATAGCTGGAGGAAGGTGTCGGTCATCAACATCGTTATCCTAATCGTCCTCGTGGTGGTGTACGCCTTTGCGTGCGGCTTCAAGAACAGCGAGTGGATGGACAATGGTGAAGCCTATGGGCAAGCCAGGATTACTAAGAGCAGGCCGAGCAGGTTCCAGTTTTATGTCAAGCATGAAGAATCCTTTATGTTTGCATATGTGACATGTTGATGTTTTCGATGGTTTCATGTTATTTTAGTCATGTAGTCATGAAGGTTTTTGAGAATTATTTCAAATTGAAATAAGGACATCAACTTGTGTTCCATTGGTTAGCTGAAAAATGTTTAAATTTCATATTTATATATTTGAAGTTAAATTTTATATTACTGTTATTGAAATTTAAATAAATAACAAAAAATATTATTTTAAAATGATATTAAAGAATACTATTTCGAAAGAATAATAATTATTTTAAAATTCTTTTTAATTTTTTAATTTTTTTAAAATAAATTAAAAATTTTCATGTTATATGCAAAATTTAATAAATTTATACTTAAAAAAAAAATTTTCAAAACATGATTGATACGATCAAGTTTTTAATATGGAAAATTAAAAAAATTGAGAAGCCATTTTGACACAAATTTTAAAATAAAATGAAAATTAATTTAAAAGATGCTTCAAAAATCTTCCCTAGCAAGCATTTTTGCACACCAAAATACCGTGATGTTGTGTACCAACCTGAAAAATTTGTTATTTTTTGGGAATTAATTGGATTTTTGGAGATTTTTTAAAAATTTCGAAGTATTATTTTATAATTTTTCAAATAATCGTATATCATAAAAAGGAGGTATGATATCTAAAAAAAGAGATATGAAGTGAAAAATAAAATGTAGTTATTTGAAATATAATGAAACAAAATTATTAAAATTTTAATATTTTTTAAGTATTAAAAAAAATGGTTTTGGATTAATAAGAAAATATTTATAAGTTTAAAAAATCCCAAAAATTCAAAAAATACTAAATGAACAAAAAAGATTATGAAATTTTGCTTAAACACCAGAACTTAAAAGAATAACATTAATAAAATAAACACAAAAAAGAAGTTCGACGATCGTAGAATTAAAAGTATAAAACAAATTGAGAAAAATAATACACTAGGCTCATTGAGGATTTTTCGTTAAAAAAATTATTAAAAATAATAAATGTCAACAAAAACGAAGAAATTTGGTTAACAAGTAGAGCTCATTAATATGAATCACACAAAATTAATTAGTTAACTTTTGAAGACTTAATTTATTGTAAAGTATATGGAATATTATAAATTTTTTAATTTTTATTTAAATAAGAATTTAATTAATTCCTAAACTCCTAAAAAACCATAATTACCCTAAAACCTAATCCAAGAACCACTGGAAGAGACCCATTTGTTAACGACCCGAATCAATGACAAACTTTCAAATTCTAAGTAAAAGAGTGGCATGGTGTTCTTTGGAGAGACATGACTATTTAGAGGGAGTTGGAGAGTTGATAAGTGATAAGGATAGAAATTGCTTTGTCCTAGAGTTTAGAGAAAGGAGGGTAAGAGTAGGTGCTGTTGAAGCATTTGGGATAGCCAAATACAGGAATCACAAGAGAGATCTAAAATTTAGGAGAAATATTATGACAACTACTATAACTTGGAAAGTAAAAGGATTTTTCAATTTCTTTTAAATTGGATGGGTTTAAACATTTCTTTTACAAGCATTGTTGATCAAGATGAAAGTTATGGAGCTATCGAAGACTCTCTTATTAGGAACCTATTACATAGACAATTCATTAGTGCTAATATAATCTTCCCTCCAAGAACTTGTTACACTACATCTATTAAAGATTGTAAACTAATTAGCTCTTATAGTTTCTTTAAAAAACATTTTAAGTTATTTTTTGTTAGCCTACAATCTTTATTGTTGACACACTCATCTTAATAGAGTAGCCAACTTTTACAAAAAGGAAATCACTAAAAATATCTTCGTTGCACAGGAACTACTTTGATGTATTAAACTACAAGGTCAAAGTTAATAACTCTATTATCAAACTATGCTTTAGGAAAGCATTCAAATGTATATCATACAATTTTCTTAAAAATTACTACACACAAGTAACTTTAACAACTAATTTATTAATCTAGTCATATGTATCTATAACGAAAAATGACTACTAGTCGTTAATTTTAGAGACAATGGCCGTCCTAATAATCCTATGTCTAAAGCAAGGTAACCATATTTCATTATTTCTTTTCCTTGCCATAACTAAAGCATTAAGAAGAGGTTTAAGAAATATACATGAATCAAGTGTAGTGAAGCAATGTGAAACTTCAAGTGGTTATAAACTAGATTCTTATTTGGACTTAAAAATTTAATTTTACCCTCTTCTCAAGAGTGAAAAACACTCCAATGAAAATATCAATATATTCTTCTTTGAGCTCAATGGCACATCACATTTCGAAATTATTGTACTAAAGATTTTGTTTATTGAGAGAGAATAAACGAAACACAAGTAATAGAACAACATCTAAAAGCTCTTATGATTCAAAACATACTACCATTCAATCCCTTTTTTGGAAAGAACCTTTTTTACATGTAAGAAGTAGGTTGTTCACTGACAAAACTACATTACCAAAATATGCATGAACATAACTGGATAGAGGAAGAAATTAGTCTTAATGGTGGGTTTTGATTGTTAGCTATGTCCTAAAATTAATTCAACTCAATACTCTAATGATGTTCTATCCTTCAAATAATATTGTTAATATAGTAGAAAGTGCGACGAATGAGTTCCTTTTGAGGAATAGTCATCTATTATCCAAAATTTCTTTACTAATATAGAGGCTGTTATAAATTTAATACATTTTGGTGATATTTGGGGGAAGTTGAATTTTTAAGACAAATGGACTTTTTATGCATACAGGGCCTCTCAAATTCTTACTTTTATGGATTGTCCAAGGTGAAAAAACTTATTGAACCATTTTTCTATGATCCATGGCATTAAACATAACCAACATGAAATGGTTCATAATTGCTTCTACACTAGTGGAATTGTAGTTACAAAAACTCTATAGATATTAATGTATCCTGAGTTCTTCCATTTCTCATATGTTATAATATTTGGAAGTTAAACATTTAAAACTAAAGAATAGCAAAAAATCATGGTAAATCCTATGACAAATAGAGTTCAACATAATATTTATGCAATTTTTAATTGTAGTCTAATAATGTAGGGAAGCTGAATAAATATTCAATTGGTAAAATATTCATTGCTTCCTTTACATTCTTGGAGCAAATGTGAAACAACTAAAGTGGTTTAGTGGACTCCCTCAATGCTAACTTTTGTCAAATTTTATACTATTTGATTGACTATAGGGAACCAATGCATTGTTGGTTGTGGTCATGTGATCGCAAACCACTTGGATAAAGAAATCAAAGCATTCTATATTTAGGAAGGATCTAAAATAAATATAGAAGATAAGCTACGATAGTACAAGTTGGTTTAAACTTAAGTGACAATCTAGTCTTATAGAGCATTTTTGTAGAATCAAATAGTAAGTCAATCCTTGTAATGATTTGCTAAAGAATTGGAATCCTTGGTGTATGTTAATCCTTTTGAACAAAATGAATTAATTTCAATGTAAAGTGATTTGATTCTAACACATATTCAGAGAAGGCTATGTTATATTAAACCAATAGCTCAATTCACTAGCAATCATATTGATTTAGGCATTATAGATTCATAAAAAATTCCAAAAAGTTTCAAATCTTTAATTCAAAATGAGAAGGAGAGTTTTCCATATATTTATGGAATGATCATAAAGAAAGTCATCCAAAGAATCCATCCAAAATCAAACTCATCAAATTCTTTAATCTGTTCATTATGGTCATCTTGGATTTGTTTTTATGGAAGTTACTGGGTTATTGGTGTTGAAAAAAAATGCAAGATCATTGAAAACAAACCACAAACTTTTATCATATTTTTTAACATTTTCAAAACAATTCAATTCCTATAAACTACCTAGGCCTTTGTTCCATATGCTGAACATGTCATATTTTGGCCAATGGAATGAACCTATTTGACATGGCACATTTCATTCAAGGGAAACCCATTTCCATAGAATCTCTCATTTCCAATACATGAAACATATTCTTCTTATATTAAGGAAAATGATTTTTCCTTTTCAACAATAATACCAATCAACCACATTTACAGATTTTTTTGTCAAATATGAGCTTGGCTTTAAAAAATATGCAAAGCAAGACATAAAATTTTGACTACTTTTCTGGAAGTAAATTAAGCATATATTGCATTATAATTGCAGTAAAATTCTTTTTATATTATTAATACAATGGTAAATTTGTGACTTAGGAAGCTACCTATGAAATTTATTTTTCTCATTAGAAATTAGATGGTTAGAGAATGAGAAAAAAGCCATTACTTTCTTAGTAATGTGTTGATTATTTAATCCAGTAGCACATGAAAATATTTATTAATTCGATCACATGGCATGTTTCTAGAAGCTCATCATTGGTATTTCTTGATTCAATGGCATCAATTAGGTACATTGGTTTTATTAAACAATACGTCAAACTTTGTATTTCATTTGGACAATTAGGTGATTTGTTTAAATTCATTACACCTTCTTAATGGGTTTCTATCTCACTAATATGGTCTCAAAAGTTTAAACAAATATGATGGCACTGATCATTCATTTTAAAACATATGGTTATGGGGTTAATCATTATATTATTTGACAACTTCCTTCAAAGAAATACTATCATTGTCTTAGATGATAAACAAAAAGGATGATTAGATTGGCGTAAAAAATTTTTAGTTGGTGTTGGAACAATTTTTTTTTTGATAATGCTTCCAAAAATAATTTAGATTACTTTGATGATGAACGTTTTCTTAAGAAGTACAACATGATTCCTTAACCATCCTAGCTAGCATTTCTTTTGAAGACTACCATTCTCTATACATAATTCTCAATGCTAACAGGTAAATTTTTCCTTTTTCCTTCACCTGGTGTCAGGATCATTTTGATAGACTCACACATTACAAAGGATTAAACAAAACTATTGATTATTAGTCTTTCCTATTTTTATAGCAATGAAATCCATTAAAGTAGAACATGATATTTTAATTCATTGTAAGATTGTTATTATTTAAATATCTGTCATGGCACATATGATTTTGATATGTATAAAATTCCTCCAATTTTTGTCGAGGTTGTTCAATTATGACAATACTTGAATATACTGGTCAAACTTATCTATTTAAGCACACTGTCTCACTTGGAGTAGTTCAGTTCTTCAATTAGCATCATTTATCACTTTCCTAATATTTTGATAGAGTGTTTTCGATGATAATTCTCTTCATATAGTGATTCAATTCATTATGCTCTTATGTTTTCTCATATCATTTCAATGGATAAGTTTTGTGGAATCGACCATGGTCACTATGGACACCTCTATGTATTGCATTTATTCAAACAAATATATTGAATAGGTCATACAAGTACTTCAATGAGATACTCCAAATCATTGAGTGGTAACCAATTAGCTTACAACCATAATGGAAATTAGGACATTGAAAGCTCAAGGATCATCCTCTTCCTCACATGTCAACTTTTGCCTTTAGAGGACTTCATTATAACACTAATGCATTTCAACTACTAAACTCTATCTATAATAATCTCAGCATACAATAGTATTTATTTTTAAAAGAGAAGGTTGAGCAATGGTTTACTTAACCTTGTAGTGTTGAAAAAGTTGATTAAATGATATCAGAGGATGTTAACCACTTAAGATAAATATAAATAGAATTTGAGTATATCTTTATTAATAATTTTGTACATTTTTTTTATTTTAAAATACTTTAATTTCCCTTAAAATGTAGAAAACCATTATAAATTTGAAAATAATTAAAAAGTACATCAACACTTTTAGAAAGTTCAATTTAATTCCAAGCCTTCATCACCCCAAATAAAACCCAAACTAAAAAACCAATTATTATAGATTTTCACAAAAAAACCCTCACCAAAATGAAATAAAATAAAAGGTCAGTAATACCCTTTCAAAGAAATAAAACTAATTGAAGAAGAACAATTGCAATGACACAAATAAAATTTTATGCTTTTACTTATCTTATGTTTGACAAAATATTTAACAAAGAATAAATGTATTATGACTTCCTTGAATAAATTAACAAATAAAAGAATTTAATTTTTTTTTATTCAAGTAATAAAGGAGCGGTGTAGCTCAAAGACTTAAGGATACATTTAATTGAAATAATGGTTAGCACCTACAATTAACACTTCAATTTTCTAGCTTAAAATAATTCTTACTTTTTATGTTAAAAAAATGTAAAAATTGCAAACATATTACAACAACTAGAAGTAGCAACCAAACTTCCCAATTTGTTGCTATGGGTCAAACTAAAAAAATTTAATAGCAACTATTCAAATGTAATCCTTTATGCAAAATATTGAGTTGGCTAGCTCAACAATGTTTATAAAAAAGTAGTTATGATCCATCAGACATTATTAGGACCATTAGAATCTAGAATATTTCACAACAAATGAGAGTCGCATGATTAATTTTAATATGGACTGCTAGATAAAAAATGACATGGTCGAATCAAGGTAAATAATAGGCATATGATTTATTTTACTTTTGAGTTCTAAATAAAAATAATGCATGATCAAAATAAAGGCAAATGTAAGCTACATGATTGATTTTAACTAGGACCATAAGATCACAAAAGTTTCATAATGAAATAAATAAATTTAATTTTTATGCAGATTAGAATGGTGGAGGAAATTTAGACCATCCGATCAAGAAAATTATGTGATAGAATGATTCGAAATAGATCTATGGTTTACAAAGAAGGATGAGCTTTCAAACATTTGATCTACACGTTTTGGACAGGCATATAAAATTTCAACTATTCGATTTAATACTAGATATAATATCACACATACTTTCACATTTCCAAAGTGATATATGAAAAAAGAATTGGGAATTTTAGCCTCATAATGCTTATTTCAATAAGATAGCTCTACATCATGGTTTATAAGTGCGCATAAAATTAGTTAAACATGTAGAGCCCCCAAATTCATTTAAAAGATCACCACACCTTTCTTACTGCTAAATACATAACAAGTTGAAGAGTGGTTTTGTGACTTGATACAGAATCTTAAGAGGTGAATAGTGGTTCTTGATATGATATTGTGATTCTTTAGATTTTTGTTTTACTCATGGCTTTTATAGAACAACATTAAACACGATTATGTAAGATCATTTAAGAGTAAGGGTAGGCAAAACGATAATATATATATATATATATATATATAAATATATATATATATATATATAAAATCATGCGTGTGTGTGCACAATTAAATCTCTTTATTAAGTAAAAGTAGTTACATTAATTATTTATTATTTAGCATGCTTATTTTTTTAAAGGTTTCATTTTTTCTTATTAAGAAATGATGAACATTTCTATCCCCATGAACACATGGAGGATCAAAGAGGTTTTGCTGATATTAGCCCAAATAACTAATGTTTAACATAGTTATAAACCATGGATATATTTAATCATGATAAGTGATGAAAAGGAGCTACAATGAGACATAAAGATCTTTTGCAAGCACAATGTTATGTTGTTGACACCCAGCCACACCAAGCTATGGTGCTTAGTTTGATGATAACAAACTTGATGTATTGATAATAGATTAGTTTGAGTGAATTTTTATATGTTAAAGAGTTGATATGGTTTTTCAAGAAATCAATAAAAGAAGAAGAGGAGCAAATATCAAATCTTATGAAGATTATCTTAATTAGAATAGTAAATATCAAGCGATATATTTTGAATTTAATTTTATATATTTCAATTTAATTTTTTTATTACAATGCAAAGGTTAGTTTAACCATTCATGAAGGCTACAAAAATGAAATCAAATTTTGAATTGTCTATATTAGAAAATATTTTTAATTTATAATATCATTTATCTTCATATGTTGATCATCATAAGAATCATTTTTTGTATCTTTCAAAATTATTATTTCCAAAATGATTAATAAAATCTAAAAATTTTATAAAATAATTGTAAATGAATTAGCTAACCTAAATCTATATAAGAAATGTTTTGTCTAGGGCAATAATGCTAAACCTATTTGCTCCTACAATCAGATAGAGGCATAACTCTTGAACATGGGGAAGTATATTGAATCGACGCACAATACGTTATATTCATAAATCAACTAATCATGTCACTATTAACACGTCTTACTAAATCCTAAAAAATCCCAAGGTAGCTAATAGTAAAATTACACTATTCTAAAGAACATAAGATGTTTTATATTGACCAAAAATAATAGAAAGTACATCAAGTTTCACTAAAATGTAATGCTTTTTGTACATAGCTTACTTCAAAATTTAATGAATGATGTGAGCTATCTGATCATGCAATTTTGTAATCAAATAATTGCCAACTCATTTACATTTTTTAAGATATAATTTCGTCAGCAATTCGATCACTCAATTTTGTGATTGGGTGGTCGACCTTTAATCAAAAACTAAAATTAAATCCAACAATCAGGTCATAATCTAGATCTAATGGTCCATATGAAATCATGATTTGAAAACTACTCTAGTTTATTCAAAACTATCACTTTATACAAATTTCACTATCAAATATCTAACATGCTTCTCATGTTTCTCATCATGTGGCTCTTACAAAGCTATTATTTAACTATAATTTATTGTCCATTTTAATTTTTATTCAAATAATATTATTTTTCTAATTAAAAACATCCCTCAAATCCTAATGATCAATCGGTCAGTTTAGTAAGTGCTATTAGTCGATATAAAATTTTTATAAATAGGATAATTACTAAAGAAATAGATTAATGAAATTTTTACAAGAATATAAAGGAAATGCTTTTAGTAACGATATTAAAGCTGTTAGTAGCTAATGCGCATCTTCACTTCCATTTTTTTGTTTCCTTTATCATCAAACTAAAATTTTTCTTAAAATCAGTTAAGCTCTCGTTTTCTAATTGATTAAATTAAAATGATTGAACCTTATTGAGCATTTCATTAAGCATAATAACAAGTCATTATAGATTCTATTTATTGTTTTCCTTTCATCTTTTTATAAATCCTTTTTTATTGTAAGGCATTTATGGTTTATATTATTCTATTTAAGTATTCTAAAAGTTTAGCCTACCCAGTTTTTTGCAAAATTTTATGTAAGTGTTTTTGCATTCCTTGGCTTTTCCATGGGTAAACATAGGTTTGATTTTAGATAATACCATCAAAAAATATACTTGCGTGCACTTTATAATTATTGTTGCCTTTTGTTATCATAATTTCTCTAAAAATTTATTATTAAATAAAACATAATGTATTTCAAAAGAAAATTAAAAAATGCATAAAATTACTTCAAGGAATTGGTTCAAGCTTATTAAAAAGATAATTATATATTTTGAAAATACTCTTTTTAAGAAACAAAAACTTTTTATATTTAATTCATCATCCCTTTTGCTAAACCACACTTCACATGGTGCTAGAAGCTCATTAGTTGAAGAGTAATGCTGAAACTTCAAATGAATTGTAAGTAGTAAATTGAAAGAAAGGATCCTAATGAAGCATAAGGAAGCAAGTTGATAGTTCAAATGAAGAGATGATAATTTAGAGAACATATAACCAAACTTAAGTTATATATAGAAAATAAAAAATTTTGAGAAAAAATTTATTTAATAATTTCTTAAATTGACAATTCATAGACATTGATTCCATTATTTTAGGCATTATTGATATTCAAATTCATAAAAAAAATTACGCATTTGGACACGGCATTTCAAAAGAACGTAAAACATAAACATCTAAGTGATAATGAGGCGATAACATTTCTGAAGTTTGGTGTGAGCATGATGAAATTTGCAACATGATTCTAAAGTCATTCCATTATTTTAGGCAATATGATTGCATTTTCCTTGGGGCATTTCTTTTATGGTGATCTAGATAAGTTCTCCATCCTTGCAAAACATGATAATTCCAATGCTTGAAAAAGAGGTCATGTTCAATGATGACTTTGCTTCCAAAAAGGATCTCTCCCCTTCAAACTCACTCTAATAAGCTATGTTTTCACTTGGATGACCCAACATTGAATTACTAAGATTAAGAATTCAAACAAAATGCCTTATTTGGATCTTCCATGATTGGGTAGACTTGTGCTCTTAATATTTTCACTAGAAACAGACAACATTTGGTACTAGATGTACAATATTTGGAAAATCATAGACTTTCAAATGAGAAACTTAATATGTTTCCCAATGTTTTGGCTCAATATTGAACCTTTGAATGCTCTATTGTGGTTCTTATTGGAGAACCTTTCAATTCACTTCTTCAACAAGTAGTGCCTATTCTCAATCATGAATAGTGAACTACCCATCAAAAGTAGATTCTACACAAATTAACTAAACAAGGCCATATGGGACTCTAGCCCATGTATTGGTCAATCTTGTTAAAGATCTTTTGTTAGATATTGAAATCTCTAGAACGATTGGGAGAAATAATGGATTTTGTAAAAAAAATTAAGTATTTAGAATTTTTCAAATACTATCTATACAATTTTAAACAAGGACACTCAATGGTCCAATGTAAGAAAGAAAAAGTTCCCTAATTTGTTAGAAATGGTGATGATGAGAAAATTCTAATTACTTAAGCAGTAAGAAAAATGTGAAATGTCCACCTTTATTAGTCATCAATTTAGACACCTAAAGGTTGGATAATGAATGAAAATCAATGAGGCAAAGTAAGGGTAAATAAATTGATAATGGTATGACAGAACTTAGCATGCTTGAAACACTCTTACCCCCAAAATTGAAAGAATTAACTCCCCCGACTACATCATAGATAATTAAAGTTTGATAAAGAACTTAATTGTACAATGAGTCATCTATTTGTTCATTTTTATGATCAACTTCAATGAGAAATTGTAAAGTAAGAGTAAAAAATTTAAATCTAACTTTAAGCAAAGGAAGGATGTGTACCTTAAACAATCAGTGGAGATTCAATCTCTCACTTTAATAAGGATCTCAAGTAAAAAATCAAAGGCTCTTAAGCATTTTGAGATAGACTATAACAACTTTATAGTGGCTACCAGACACAAGTCATTGAGAAAAGCAACTAAATTGAATGTAAAAAATTGATTTTCCAAAAAAGGACCAAAAGAAGCCTTTAGGAATCTCATAATGCAAATATCAAATATTGTAACTAATAACTTCTTCATTTTTAACTTCGATGGTGTAGTTAGTTCTATAGTGTCTTGATGCCTTAATAACATAATCAAAATGCACAAAATTAAGTTAATTGCAATGTGGGAAGCCTTTGAAAGTGATAGACAAATGGAAATTATTAAAGCATACGAGCTTTTCACTATTTTGAGGGCAATATTTCTAACAAAATATGGGTGTTGTAGCTGTCATACTAACAATGCCAAACAATGAAAATGAAGAAAAATGCCTTCACATGTTATAGTGCATGATATGCAAACAATGTGTTACATATTGAATCATGACTAGTTCATAAAATTTCGTTTTATAATGGTTCAACATATGAACAATATCTTATTAGACCACTCCATATATCAGTCATTTTTCCATCAATAATTAAACAGAATACTAAACAACTTAGATTCCAAAGAACATGGATTAAAGGCATAGAATTCGATCTATTGCTTGTTAGAATTGGAGTCTTCCAATTGCTAGGTTAGGAATGAAGGCTTTAGCATAAAAGCTAATGAGAGTTAAAGATCCATTTAAAGAACAAACTAAAACTTAATTTGGTAATATATTTTATAAGATTGAATTATTAGAAGAACATGTTATGAAGAAGGAAAACAAATTCAAAGAGTTATAGATTATTTTTTGGGGATGGAATTAAAAGATCTTTGGATTAGCTAATTATGGTTGCTAAAATAGAGTATATGTGTTAAAGCCAAATGACAATTACTGTGTGACTCAAGGATGGTGATAAAAGAACTAATGTCTTCTACACAATGGTCAACAATATGAAATGGGATATTAACACAAAAAGAACTAAAGATTCAAATGGTATCTGGGTCTTAAAAGAGGATTCAATTGCCAAATATATCAATGATTGCTTCACCTCTAACTAGTCCTAACTAAAAAGGTACTTTGCTTTGCTATGCTTAAACATACTAAACAGTACAACGATGTTGATTCAGCATGCTAGCAAGGAAGAAATATAACAAATTTTTTTTTGGGGTGGATTCTTTAAGTTCTTTGTTATTGGATGGGTCTATTAGTTTCATTTACAAGCATTGTTTGACCATAATTCAAGATGACATTTATGATGTTATCATTGATTTTCTTATTGGTAGCCCATCACATAATGAATTCACTAGTACTAGCACAATCGTCCTTCCAAAGACTTATTGTAGTAAATCTTTTGAAGGTTTTTGAAGAATTTGTTTCTATAGTTTCTTCTAAAATACTACTTTTTATGTAGTTATCTTATAGTGTTTGTACTCATTATCACCTTGATGGAGAAATAAACTTTTACCAAGTGGAATTCACTAAAAATACCTTACTTGCATAAGAACTACTTAATGATTTAAATCAAAAGATCCAAGGTAATAACTCTATTATTAAGCTAAACTTTATGAAAGTTTTTAGTAGTATATCTTAATGTTTTGTTAAACACATAATATACAAGTTTAACTTCAATATTTAATTTATTAACATAGTGATGAGTATTTATAATATAAGTTGTTTGTTAGTCATTATTAATGAAAAAAAATGGATTCCTTACAATTGTCTCATTGGTTAAACCAAGGTAACCATTTATCCCCATTTCGTTTCCACATTGTGGTTGAAGAGCTAAGAGGTGGGCTAAATGTTCTACATATGCAAGGAAAAGTGAATCACGATGTGCCCCAAAGAGCTTGTCAACCAGACTCCCATTTGTGTTTTATAGATGGCTATATCCTCCTTTGAAGAGGTGACAAATAGTTATTTTGTTTATGCTGGAGAGCACATCGAGTTTGTAGATTAATGTACAAAAGGACTTCTTTATTTATTTAAAATTATCAAACACAAGCTTGAGAACATCAACTTGGAACTCATGGGATTCAAATGAAGCTACCTTCCAATCGCTCAACTTGAGAGAACATTATTTAATGTTAAGAAATTTGTGATCCACTTCCAATAATAGATTAATAATTTTTGTAAGAAGAAATTACTCTTAATTGGAGTAAGTAATGGTTAGTCATGTGCTCCAATTAACACTACTTTATGCACTAATGATTCCTTATCTTCCTAACAAGATTATCAACATAGTAGAAAGTGTGACAAATGGTTTTCTATTGGCTAATAATGATTAGGTGTGTAAGCTAAATTTGGCCAACTAGAAATAAATTAGGTTCCTCTAGGAAAACTATGGATAAGTCATTAACAAATTGAAATATGTTAAGGATGCATGTAATGCAAGGCTTTGTCAGATCGTCTACACCTCAAAGATTATTTGTGCTAGAAAAATAAGTGGTAATTACTTCAATAAAAATTGTTATCGATCATGCTCCTAACTTGGAATGATATTGACAAAATCATTCTCACTATTTTCATACATGTATGGGTACAATTGACTATCAATTCAGCATGATACAAACTTATAAGTCATTACCTTATTAGTAAGTTAGAAAACATAACGTAGAGTACCTGCCAGCCTTCCAAAAATTACTTACCAATGTGGAGGCACCAAAATAATTAATTGTCATTCCCTAATTGGTTGAGAAAATTGAATTTATATTTATAAACAAATACCTATTTTGTGCATGTAGGGATTTTCGAAATCATGCTTTTACGGAGTGTCCTAGTTGCAAAAACATATGAAACCACTTTGCTCTAAAGTTTTGCATAAAACTCATCCAACATGATGCTAGTACAATAGTGAAATATAGTCACACTCATCAGGAATTTATATAGTGATTGCCCAGATCTAGAACATACATATCATGAAGTTAATACTTTATCTAATAAAGTTTTTGATTATTATTATCTGAAAGATGGTGTTTATTTTATGTATCCAAACTTTACATACCCACACATTTCTTAGGGATTTTCTTATCTCACAAATAGATAGTGGAGGTCTTTGTGGACAATTTGGTCGAGTCAAAATAACAACATGTGCAACTGATTGATTTCATGGGCCATGATTACCCAAAAAAGTTTGATCATAGATTCCCAATGTTGAAGATCTGTCACAACTAAATTAGGTAATTACAGTAAAGGTCCATACACACCATTTCTTATAGAAAACTCACCATGAAAACATGTAAGTTTTGCCTTAGTATTAGGAATTTTTAAAATTAATAGAAAAAATTATTCTATGTTCTTATAGACAAGTTATCTAAAATGGATCATTTTATACTTTACTATAAGACATTAAATACCTCACATATTACAAAGTGATTTCTTGATGAAATTGTTAAACTACATGCTTACCTCAAATTATTATTTTATATCATGATGTCTGATTTACTAGGTAATTTTGAAAAATACATTGGTGCCTAAAGCAATCAAAACTTAAGGTTTTATAGACTTATTATCCCAAAAATAAAGGGGCAAATAGAAGTTGTTAATCAAAGCTTAGGCAATCTTTTTTTTGCCTAGTAGTAAAATAAGCAAAAATCTAGAATCTTTTATAGCATTTTACTTATTTCATTTAAAATGACTCAATTAATAGAATAATAGGTTTGAGTACTTAAAATCAACATCCAAGTTTTATTTATTTAGTTCTCTTGCCTTATGATTTAGCACTTCTTAGTTTGTTGTGTCTTTTGCATATTATATTTTGTTATTACATAAATATATTAGTAAATAAATTGATTTAAAAAATTTAATATATAAATAAAAAGAAAATAGTCATTGACACCTTAGAAAGTTTGTTGAAAGTGATTATATAAAGATTTTTTTTAGGTTTGGGAGACTCTACTTGGAACCATTAAAATTTTTTCATGGTTATAATATTGGACCATTTATAATTATATAAAGACTAAGTATCAACATATATATTTTGATTAACCTAAAGATTATAAAATTAGTGCTACAATTAATATTTGTTAACTTCTATCATACAAAAAAATATGCCTAATATCTAGTGACTCGTTTTGGCCTTCACCATCATTGCCAAGTAAAATTATCCCAACAATACATTTACCCACATCTTATGAGATTTGGGATTAAGTGGAGGAAGTCTTAGATGATCAAACAATCTCCACATTCAATCATGTATAACAAATATTTTTTGTAGGTTAATAAGACCATCAAGTCTCTGATGACACTTCGATTACTAAGGAGGAGCTACACCACCTAAATTTGGAGATATTAAAGAAATATTAGAGATTATAATATGACTCCATGGAGTTGAGCTTTTTCTCACCTAGGGAGAGCGATAGTACTTTGTTTAATGGTAACAAACCAAAAATATTTTTATTAAATTTGTTTAAGGGAATTTTTAGAATTTAGATAATATGTTCTTATATTTATGAAAGAACTTAAAGAAGAAAAATAAGGAAAAATTGCATGAAAATCCACTTTGTTGTAGTGGCAAATCATCTTGTTTCATTGCAATTTAAAAATTTTTGGTATCTAATGTGTGATTCTTAAAAACGTTTTGCACACTAATTTCTGTTATCCCCTTTCCAATGCCTTTGTACTAGTAGTGCTATATGCATATTTTAAGGAAGCTTTTGGCTATTAAGGACCATTTTATTTTTTAAAAATTTCTTAGATTTTGATATGGCATCATAAAAATGAAGGTATTTTTTGCCGAACGTGCTTAGGAAGCCAATGATGATTTTGTCCATACCAAATAATTTAATTTATTTTTGTGATCTTATGGTATACCCAATGGATTATTTTTTATTTAGCAAACTAAAAACTTATAAGTGATGATTCTTATCTTGTGGTGTCAATTGTTACTTGAGTAGAGCTTTAAAAAATCATATAAATGATGTCAAATATCGTCAAGGATGTGGAAGATTATTGAGAACCCAAAGGGCAACATAAATTTGTTTTCAAGGAATGTTTTGTTCTTTTGAGTACTTATGTAATGGATAAATTACCTTTTATTTGATATTGACCAAGAAGTACACATTAACCTTATTTTAAGCATGCACTTGTCATTAATTTTAGGAATTGATAGAATTAAATATAAGATTATTTCATAAACTAAGACAAAAGATTAAATTCCAATAATAGTGAAAAGTCTTAGAAGTAAGGTGCTCAGTGACAACTCGAATTTTTATGCATGGAAATATTACATTTTAAGCTAAAAATACATTCATATGCATCGATACATTACATCAAGAAAAATTCATTATTTTGTCCAAAAAATATCTTTAAAAAGTAATAGTACAATATGAACTTTTGTAAATACAAATTGCTAAAAGAATCTCTATTTGATGGTCTATTTGATCATATAATTAGTTATCTAAACTAGGTTATTATTGGTAATGAACACTCAATTAGGCTAAAAATAAAAAACAATGGTGAAATTCTAAGATGGAGATTTCTTGAAGGCCCATTAAACAAATTAATCGATCATTTAGTGTTCAATCTAATGCACAATAGATCATTCAAGTTTTAAATCCAATAGAATGAACAAAATTGATCATCAAATCACTTTCTATACGATGACCATGAAAACATTTAATAGAATTTTAAGTTGAACATGATGTCATTTTTTAGCATGGAATAAATCATTTAATGTATGAGAACGAAACTTAAGCTAAAGCAAGATTTTTATGAAAAGCTAACTTTAAATTAAAAATGGATAGTTTGTTTAATTTAGGTAATAAAAGTTGAAGGTAAAGGATGATGTAGGAGCATCATGTGTTAGCTCACAAGCACATAATAATTTGAATTGCACTAATCCCATTAAAACTCAAAGCCATACCTAATAAAAATCTTATTTAGATTAAAAACATTTGTCAATCATAAGGCTTGACTATAATGATAAATTTTTTTTATCATTACCTTTGCTATTTTTGCTCTGTTCTTCCAAAGAATTTTCATAATAAAATATGTCATCATCGATATTAGTTCTTGTGCATCACTCACTGCCGATAGCTATCTTCCATCACCTGATCATCTACTTCTTGCAATCACTGCTATCTAATTACCAAATATCACCTGCTTCCCCACCATCACTAGGCCAACAACTACTTCCCAACCACCAACCATCTCCTTGTTGTACCACACTTTGATCATCGTCAAATACTATCATCTAACTTCTTCGTTGCTGGCATCCTAGTCACATCATGGTTGATGTTCGATCATCATATTGCATGATTGCATTATTTTTTCTATGTCATAACATTTTTCATAAATTTTTATAGTTCGTGTTAAATATAATTGATCTACTTAGAGTTAATGTGATGGAATTGTAAAGATTTGTATTGATTCTTTAGTGATTTAATTCAAAAATTTTCCTTCTCTATATATTTTGCATTTAATGTTATTGATCTTTTAATAATTAATGTCATGAAAATCTAAAGATCTCTTTTAGATTCTTAAGTTATTTAACAATAAAATTATCATTCTCTTTTTCCTTGCTTATGATATTTTCCAAAGGTGTATTTTCCTTTTATTTTTTTCATACATGAAGCTCTCTTATAACTATATATAAGAGAGGCTCTCTCATTATAATGTAGTTATTAATAATATAAATTTCTTTTATTCGTGTGCCTTCAACTTTGTGAGTAAAGAGTGTGTACCCAACTCTAGTTTTAGAAATATAAACTTTCCTTTTTTAAGAGATAAAGATTGAATGTGAGAGAACTTCTACTAGAAGAGCTGACAAACAAACAAATTCACCTTTCTATCAACACCAGTAAGTCTTCACCTACTTTGTTGCTCTTTTTGCCCAATCGCCAAACTATCACTATCCTCAATAAGGCTCGAGATCCTCACCAACATTCTTGTTACGCCATTATGATCCCCACCTATCCAAATCACCAACAAATCATTCTTTTTCGTCTTTGATAATTTACATGTTAACTCGAAAGGAAATATAAGCCACCTCACCATAAACGTGCACTCTCTCTATAGCTTCTATTTTTTAAATGATAATCTAAAGTAAATATTGTCCTTTCATTTATTCAAGTACACCAAAAAAAGTTTTTCTTAAAGTCTTTTTTTATTTGAGTGATATTTGATGCGATAAAATTGATTTGTAAGACTTTATACTTAACTCTTAATGTGTTGCCACATGCTCCACTTAATAATCTATGCTATTAATTTAGAGGCAAATATTTAAATAATTATAAAACACCTCACACACCATCTATCCCTAATTTAATGTATGGCATCCTTTAATATTTTCTAATAATCTATTAAGCTTTTCTATATATTGGCTCAAAATTACGTCATAGAAAAAGTTTACTTTATTCTATATAAGCTTTGGTTTAGTTCTATTGTTTTCTACTTAATATTTTAAGAAATTATTTTAAAAAGATTCTAATAGTAATGTTTTTTACTTTCAAACAAATTTCCATTACATAGTGTGTCCACTAAGGAACTTTTAATTGGTTTTGGACAAATTTTGTTTTAGGAGATCATACAAAAGCATGGATATGACTCCATCATCTTTGTTGAGAACCATATAGTTTTATGTACAAGGTGGTTTGGTAAAAATGAGACCATGATCACTCATCATTTTTTTTGAAAATACATGCCATCTTAACTTTGGTAGTCCATTGTTATAGTTATTTTGTGTTTACAAATTATTTTAAATAAAACAAATATATAAAAAAGAGGATATCACTCACTATTCTCCTTTCCTTAAATCCCCATTTATGAAAACTTTATATGATCATAAGGCCTAGCAGGTGTTCTCAAATATCAAACTAAAGTTAAGAATCAAATCAAAGCAAAAGATAAAACTCAAACCATGATTACATGCTAGAACTATCCTGATCAATAGCCTATCTCACCTAGATGGTTATACAAATTCTATTAAAACAATAATGTGAATCAAAACATAGAAGGTAAAGAGATAATAAGGGAAGAAGTACCACACCTAATAATCATGTAAAAAACCCCAAGAGTCATGAAAACCATAGAAGCGATGATGTTGCTTCTAATGAATGTCACTGAAGTACCTATAAGACAAATGATAACCATAGAAGAATAAATGAACCTTCTAATGAGACAAAGCTAAATGATGACCTAGATATGCCTAGTAAAGAAGAAAGACTTAGGAGGCATAAAAAAAGAGAGAGAGAGAGCATATCCTTAATATGAAACTAAATGCCCTAACTTTTAATGATAATTCTAATCCTAAAGATTATGTTGACTAATAGACTAATATGAATGATTGCTTCAACTAGCACCAAATAATTCAATACAAAAATATTAATTTATTATAACTAAACTCAATGCTACTATAAATAGGTTTTGTAGAAACCTAAGAGTGGTAAGATGTCAACAATTATGAGGAGATATCCCAAACCTGTAGAAACCTTAACATTAGTTTATACAATAAGTTTGCTCTATTAGTCTATAATAGTGAATTGTTGGTTGAATAACAAACTTTTCTTGAGGTGGTAAATTTATTAAAGAGTATATTAACAAGTTTGAGGACTATAAACTTCAAAGTGATATAAATGAATCCATACATGTAGTACTCTCCTATTTTAAGGTATGTTTAAAATATATATATATATATATATATATATATATATATATATATATATATATATATATATATATATATATATGTTGAGCTTAATTTGAAAAATGATACTACCCTAGAGAATACTTATTATTTAACTTGAAATATAAAAAAAATAAACATATTTTAAAAGAAATGTCCTTCTAGTAGTTTAAAAGCTTGCACCAAAATTCTTGCTTAAGCCACTTATACATGCAGTTCATCTATCCCCTCTACCATAGTTTCTAAATCTCCTAAACCTATAGTATCATCCATGTCATTACACCATTCTTCAAGCAAACCCATTTTGTTCGAAATTACCTAACCTAGAATCTCCTATTTTAATTTTTTTTCATCAAAAGTGGCCTAAGCCTACATTGGACAACCCACTATGGGGGTTTAAAAGCAAAGTCAGCTAGTAGGAGCTGAAGTAACAGCTTGGGTAGGGACATTCCCCTTTCCCAAGACATATCAGACGAGCATACATTTTTTGCCACCCAATTCGCAGGGGTATTGCATTCCCTCAAAACATGACTGAGGCAAAAAACAGGCAGCTTCCTCACAAAGTGGAGAGCATCAGAAAAAATACCACCCTCCAAAGGACATCGAACATGTTGCAATCCCTCATGTAATGCTATAGTAGAAACAGTCTGGAACTCAATCGTAGCATATTCCTTTAGTTTTGTCATGATAAACACCATAGCTTCCATAACAGTCTGAAGCTCAGAGGCATCACTTATCTATGAAATGAAACCTCTCCCCACAACATGCATGGGCCTTCCCTCATGATCACGAACAACAAAGCCATTACCAGCCGTCTCATTCCTCATTGCTGCGTCGCGATTGATCATTATCCATCCCGCTGGAGGGGGAAGCCAAAAAGTGGTTACCAGGGACCCCAAGGTGTTGAACTTCCCGTTGGACGAAGAAGGATGATGATTAATGAGCTTTATAGTGGCAGTGCTTTCTAATTTGGACCTCTAAATTAGCATGTTATTACTGATGGTGGACTTTTTATGCACCTTGGGGTTCCTATTCTCCTAGATATGGAACAAGGTAGAGGCCAAAATGGCCGGATGAGCGGCGGAGATGCCACGCGTCGTGTCAAGCTGAGCTGCACGGGAAAGAAAACGCTCCAAAAACCTGCCACCACTGCGGGTGCGCGTGCGCACATTGCCACAGATGCCCAAAACCTCGACAGATGTGTGCAACACAGGGTCCTCCATGATACTGCGAGCGGCAGCACAATCATACAGCTCGTGTTGCTGAGTCTCAGCCACATCACAGCCCCAACTACAGTTGCTACAAACAGTCAAATGCCTTCTTTTGAGCCAATCCGCCGTAGGCACGAGGTTCCGAGCAATGCGCCAAAGGAAAGTATGGACCTGGGGCAAGACTTTAAGCTTCCATATCCACGCAAGGTCCCCTAGCGGTGGGGTAAATTGAGCACTATCAGCTCTTCTCAATGCAATGAGAGCCCGGTAGAACTTAATAGAAGAGACCTTAAGGGATTCAATGTGTACCTGAAGAAACTCATCATTCCCACAATTATGACCCCAGGCAGCTGCATGACTCTGTCCTCCAATAAAAGGTTCACCAAGCGAGCAATAGAATCCTTGTCCCACTTCCTCGACCCCAACATGCAATTTCCCACATATTTTTGCCACGACGCCTCCATGTTGATGAATGTGGGCACCATTTTATTGGAAGAAAACCCAACCAATTGTCTTCATAGAAACGAGTGCACATTCCATCCACCATCCTCCAGCTGAAACCCCCAGGGCATATGGGAGGGCCTCAAGCAGCAACCTTCCCACATGGGAAGCACCCCTAGGGACCCTGCAAGGGTTGTTTCCCAGAGGGTACTTATTCTTCATGATGTCTGCCCAAATGACCAATGCATGGCGGCAGATCTTGAGATCAAGTAAGCCAAGGCCACCCATGTCCTTCGGGAGCGTAACAGTGCGCCAATCAACATAATGGATAGCATGAGCCGTACCTGCGCCACACCATAGGAATCTCCTCATCAACTGTTCCATCTACTCCACCACCCCCTGTGAAACCACACAATGGCACATCACAAACTTTGGAAATGACTCAAAAACAGCCTTGATCAATAGTATCCTTCCAGCCAAGGAGAAGGGGCGTGCAGGCCACTTAGCAACCTGATGCTCAATTTTCTAAATCGAAAAGTTGAAATATGTTCTCTTGAATAACTTAGCCGAAATAGGAATACCCAGGTAGGAGAGTGTATTTCCCTTTGGGATACCAAGCTTAGAGGACACAAGCTTCATCTTTTTCTTCTTCATACCTCTACTAAAGAAAATTCTTGATTTCTCATGGTTAATATTGAGCCCAGCCAACTTACTGAACTTATGGAGCATTTTCTTGATAACAGACACAGACTTGTGTAAACCAAGTGCATAGATAATAACATCATCAACATATAAAAGGTGTGAGATAAGGGGGCCATTGGAGGTTCATCTAAACCCAAGTAATGCCTGATTCTCATACTTATGCGTCATCATAAAGAAAAATTCTAATACCAGAGTGAACAAATATGGGGATAAGGGGAAAACCTGACAAAGACCATTACAAGCCACAATCCATGGTATTCTATCTCTATTTAGCAAAATACCAAATCTTGGGGAGGTAATACAAGCAAGAACCCACTTGCACCATGTCGGTAGGAAGCCAAGGAGTTGCATCATCTCCTCAATGAATTGCCATCTCACACTATCATACGCCTACTCCATATCAACTTTCACAGCCATCAAGCCCACTTTGGATGAGGATGAATACATTCTCGCCTCCATCTCTTGCGCAATAAAGATGTTGTTGGAAATGGATCTCTTAGGAAGAAAGCCTCCCTACTCTCTAGCAATAACCTCAGATAGTACTCCTTTGAGTCTTTCTGTCAAGATCCTGGGAATAAGTCCAACTAAAGTATCGTTCCATGCTTTAGGCATGTAATTCTCCTTGAAGAAACAAAGAACAGCCTTTATAATATCCATATGAGTGACAGACCAGTACCCCATAACAAACTCTGCTGTGATGCCGTCCATCAGCGGTGCTTTGTTTCTCCTACTAATCCTAATAGCATTGGCCACCTCCTCCTTGGTGATCTCATGGGTCAGTCATTCCCTGTTCTCCAAGGTTATGCAGTTGTGTGACAGATGCCATAGGGAGGGTGCAACCCACAAACCACCCCGCCATTTTGTGCCAAATAAATGTAATAAGATGTTGCTAATGTCGGCCCTATATTCCACCATGTTCCCCTCTTCATTCCTCATATGAGATATATTGTTATTACGCTGTCTAATTGTGGCTGCAGTATGAAAAAACTGTGTTCTTATCCCCCAGTTGTACCCAATGGATCTTCGCTCTTTGGCAGCACCACTTCTCCTCAAGTGCGCACCCTCTATGGAATTCAGAAATGAGATTATCAAGCTGGGTGTTCTCCTCCTCATTCAGACCCTGTCCCACCTCCTTTTCTTGTAGTTGACCAATCCTCCTCTCATACTCCCTATTTGTCCTAGTAATGTCCCACATCTCCATCTTACTCCACCTGTGCAGAGCCACCAGGCACCGACGAAACTTAGTAGAGAGGCTATCCATACAATTCCCCCTAGTACTTCTGGACAATATATGTTTCATAATACTGACGGACTCGGGATGGTCAAGCCAAATGTTCTCAAACTAGATCCTGCTGTGATTTGGTTTTGCCACATTTGTGCCCATATCAATCATAAGAGGGAAATGATCAGACCCGATCTGGGGAAGATGAGTAACCAAGGTAGCTGGGAAAACATTCAGCCTATTCGCATTCATAAGAGCCCTATCCAACCTCTCCCGGATTTTGGCATTCCCCTGCTTGTTATTGCACCAAGTGAACCTGCTACCCACAAAACCCAGATCAAGAAGCTGAAGATCTTGCATAACCTCTGAAAACACATGCTGGCCAAGTCCATAGTTGTATGCCTTACCCCCCTGTTCTCCTCTTGGGACATCACAATATTGAAGTCCTCTGCAACAATCATAGGGTCATCCCCCTCAGCCTCCACTCTCAACATACGCCAAATGTCCCTACGCCTGTAGGAGTTATTAGGAGAGTATAACATTTTAGATATGATCCTCCCAGGAACTTGACACCAAAGACAACCATATGCGTTGAAGAGCGAGTAACCACTAGGTCAATGTAGTGCCTCCACATGATAACAATACCAGCCGACTTCCCCTCAGAAGGCTGAGTGGTGAACATCCAATCCCTACCGAGAAGAAAGTCAGCATCACGTCTGTCGAAAGATTGAACTCTAGTCTCCACAAGTGAAACCACCCCTATATTTCCTTCCCTAACAAATCTCTGTAGGTAGCTATGTGATTTTCTTTTCCTTATCCTCCTGATTTTCCAAACAACAATCTTAATCATTAGCAAATAAGTATTTTCCCGCACAAAAATTCCTACTATTCATTCGCCAACTTGGCCACAACCGCAGAACACATCCCCGAACATACGTGGGGATGCACTGAAAAAGTGTTTTAGGAGTGCAAGCAAGTGCAGCCCCCACGCACCGAAACCCCTCCAAACACGTAGCGATCGCCTGCACTGACCCAGTGAGTGCATCCTTAATACAGCGTCTAGCGTACCTACAACTCGCTGCTGCACTTAGCATCACCAACACCCACAGTGCGTCCAAACACCTCCAGCATGTATCAACACCTCCATCCCATACATCCAGCTCCACCAATGTACACCCACGCCGCAGCGTGCTCCAGCACCTCCAGTACCACCAACACCAACATCTACTACAATCCACGAATTGTAGCTGAGGGGGCAGCTACTCAACACATAGCAGTATGTTTGTCATTCAAGCTGCTGCTACAGTCTTCCTCCTCCATACTATCCACTGGCATTACTTTCTTGCCCTTGTCACTTATCAAGAGTTTATGTCTGTTGTTAGTGGTGCTCCTCATAATGCCCTTGGGGCCCATGACCTCTCAATTGGCTCCCTGCCCCTAACAATCGAAGCACTTCTTCTTCTTATTGCAATTCTATCCCGTCCCTCCTCCAGTTTGATACCCCTAATAGTGCTGTCCACCGCATGAGATCTCTGTCCAGTATTTTGGTGAACATTTGTGTTTCGAATTGGCCTTCTCTTTCTGGCTGGACAACCATCCAAGGCCTCAGACCTTCTCTCACTGCCTCGTCCACATGCATATCCTGAGTTTGAGCTGGTGGCACACACGGGGGAACCACAGTAGGGGATTCAACAAAAATGCTCCCATTAGAGGAACTCAACTCCTCGCTTCCAGTGATATTGGACGCAGCAAGTCCAGTGTTCGTTGCTATATTTTTAACAGTTTTTCGTTCCCATTTTCTTTTTCGAACAATGCTCTACAACATGTTCTTTGCTATATTTTTGACAGTTTTCGTTCGTAGTTTCTATTCGTAGTTTCTTTTAAGGGCCATGAAAACATACAACAATCAACTGCTTAAAAAGCTCCATGGTTGCAAACTTATGTAGTAATAATGAACAAGAACAGTCAAAGGAAGAAGAAAATAGAATGTCTAATAAGGATGCAGTGCAAGAATTGGAAAATATGAGAATTTACTAGTTTTTAATGGTTAGGTGCACCCTTATAAGCCCATAACTATAGGATGACTGTAGGTGCGCCAACATGTTAAGCACTAGAAAAAAAAATTTAGGAACAACCATGTATGATGATCATCAATATTGATAATTGCATCAATGCAATATACTACTAAGCAATAAGAGTTTCTATATTGAAACATCGAAACCTCTACTGTGTCATGAATAGATAAACCTAAATACCTTTTAAGTAATGATGTTATGTACCCCTAAAATTGGAAATATGTAGTGGTGATAATTTATTTAATGTCATGTTTATGCAATTAAGTCATCTTATGCTAGGAAGACCAAGAGTTTTTTATTGGGATACATCTTTCAAGGGTAAGACTAACATGTGTTCTTTTAATTATAAAGGAAAATCCATCACATTATACCATTCTCCAATTCATCAAAAATCCTAGTCACTTAAGCCTATGAAATCTACAATAATGTTTTAGCCCATTAACAGAAAAAAGGAAAAGACAAATAATTAGAGCTTGATTACACTACCTTACGTTAAGCAGAGCATTGATGAAGGAGACTTACTTTTGACTTTTATAATTAAGAGTTTAGCCACCATCATACTAAACCTGCCACTTATTGTATAGGGCTTTCTAAACGACTTTTTCGATATTTTTCTAAATGAATTACCTAAAACTCTACCACACATGCTATACATAAAACTAATCATCAATCTAGTTCCTAAAGTGAGCTTACCAACATTCTTTATTATAGATTAATCCAAGAAACTCATACTGTACTAGCTCATTAGAAAAAACCTATTTAGAAAGACATTTATCCAAGAAAGTATTGGTCCTTGTGCTATCGTTATACTTTAGGCAAGTAGAAAGGATGAAACATGGATGATATGTGTTGATAATCATACGATTAAACAAATCACAATAAAATATAGGTTTTTATTTTTTGTTTAGGCGACAAATTAAATTAGATGTTAAATGCCATCAAATTTTCTATAATAAACTTAAAAAGAATTTACCCTTAATAAAGGATTACAATGAGACATGAATGAAATATAATATTTAAGACTAAAGTTAGTTTATATGAATAGTAAGTGATGTCATTTTGGTTATAACACACATTAAGTGAATTCATCAGATTAATGACCTAGGTTTTAAAGCTATACTTAAGGTAATTTATCAAACTTTATTTTGATGATATTTTTGTCTATAACTAGTTTATTTGCACAAATTATGTTGCACTGAATTAAAGAAATACTTATTTATCAATCTAAAAAAATTTGAATTCTTCACGATTAAGGTTGCCTTATTATGGTACTTAGTTTCTTCTAAAGGATTATTTATTAGCCACATCAAAATAAAGATATTTATGAGTGACCTATTAAAAAAATAATTTATCACATTAAAAGCTTTCACACTCTTGCCATTTTCTATTGATGGTTTTTAAGATTTTTGTGCTATTGTCACATTGATTACTAAATGTTTTAAGCATGGTAAACTTACTTTGGCCAATTATATACGCCTAACTTTTAAAAAGTTTAAAGAGATTATGACTAAGGAACATATTCGAACATTACTTGATTTTTTTTACTACTCTTCAGGTCGTATGCAATGGACTATAAGTAGAGATAAGTTGTGTCCTTTGTCAAGATAAATATCTTATTTCCTTCTTTAATAAGAAACATAATGATGTTAAAAAGAAGTGTTATATATATGAAAAAAAATAGTTTAATCTTTAAGTTTTTAGAAATATTACTTGTTTTCAAAGAATTTGTCTTTTACTTTAACCATAAAGTGATAAGGTTCTTAAATACCCCAATGAGACCTTAGTTATACATTTGTTATCAAACACAAGCCTAGCTTAAAAAATAAAGTTGTTCATGCATTTAATCAATGTGTTCACTTTTTAACCATTTTTTTATAAAGGCTAAAAATTTTACAAAATTAAAAACCAATATCTTTTGATTATTATAACTTTAAACCAATTTATTAAGAAATAAAATCTACTCCAAACCTTGTATCTAGAGGTTTTAGCTTAAAAGATAGTTACTTGTATACGAATAAATGGTTACATATCCAGAATTCATCACATAAAAAAATTTTTGTTTGTGAAATACATGTTAAAGGATTATCTTATCATTTTGGAAGTGATAAGACCCATTGAGATATTTTAGAGAGATTTTATTGGCCTAGTATAATATATTATTTTACATTTATTGTAACCTAATTTCACATATGAATAGCAAAAAAATATTCAAATGTAAGCCAAGGACTTACATTCCACTACCCATCTTGACAAGCTGTGGGAGTACATAAATATGGATTTTGCATTGGGATTACCTAATATCTCATCAATGCATGACATTATCCTTGTGATCATTGATTGTTTCTCTAAAATAGCTTAAATTATCCTTTGTTATAACACCCCAAAAGCAACTAATGTAGCTACGATTTTTTTCTATGAAATAATTAAATTATGTAGTATTCTAATGACCGTAATATCTAAATGAGATGTAAGATTTACTAGTTATTTTTGGAAGATCTGATGGCATTACTAGGAACTAAGCTAAAACATTTTTTAGCCTACCACCCTTAAGTAGATGGAAAGATAGAAGTATTAAGTCATAGTTTGAAAAATCTTCTTCATAGCTTGATAGGGAAATAACCTAATTTTGGGGAGCAACTACTACTATGAGCAAAATTTTCATAAAATAATTTTATTAATCATAGTATTTGTCTAAGGCCCTTTGAAATTTGTCTTAGTAATAAGAGTATATCTTTGATTGTTCTTATTCCCTTACTAGTAGACTTTCATACTTCCACTTCTACTTCTTTCTTTGCATCTCATATTTTTTTATTTCAAAAAATAATATATAAAAAACCTAATCTAAGTATTGAAAGCTATAAGAAAGTAATAGATGCCCATAAAAAAGTTGATAAATTTTGATGAAAAAGATTATGTTATAATTAGAGTTAGGTTAGAATAGTTCCCTTTTTGAGATTACAAAAAATTAAAAGCATGCGGAGCTAGACATTTTAAGATTGTCTAAAATAGGGAACTATTGTGTATGTACTAGATTTTTTTGAACAATGTGGGATTGGTGTGACCTATAATGTTATCGGATTTAGTCTCATATAAGGTGCTACATCTAATACCTAGTAAGTCATTTGAGTTTAATTCTCTAATGTTGAGTGAACTCATTCCTACTAGTGCTTTAGACTTAAGAGTCAATCTTTAAAATATGAAAAATAATTTAGATCATATGAAAAGTCTAACCAAAGATTGTATACTTAAAAAAATTTTAGTTCATTACAAGCGAATTTCTCTGATCGAGAACTCTTAGCTTACATTTTATGACTTATATTATATCATGCCATAGTTATTAGAGCATAGCTATACCCATCACCTTTATACTATCATGCCAAGCTCTCTCCCACCTAGGGAGGATGATGTAGAAGCAAGTTGTGTTAGCTCACAAACACACACTTAATGGCATCATGTTAGACCCACTCAAACTCAATGTCATACTTGAGCTAAATCTTACTTTGATTAGTCATCTTTATCAACTATATAGCTCTACTAAAGTACTTTAGTTTTTCCTTTAATTATCTCTATTATTTTTGCTCTGTTTGTCCAATCATATTTTGAAGTAAAATATGTCATCATCGATGTCAGTTCTTGTACATGTTTTGCTTGCTATAATTAGTCGTTCCTCATTTCGTGATCATTAATTGATTCCGATCTCTAGTAACTAGTTGCCTAGCATCTCTTGGGTGCCAACCATCGTTAATTTTTCTTTTGTTCCTTTGCTGCCCACCATCGCCTAGCTTCTTGTCAGCTAGCACCCTCTGGTCACTGTTAATCACCATCATCTGTCTTATCCACAATTGTCACTCTAGTTATATCATCATTAACATCTGATCATCATGTTTCATAATCGCATAATTTTTTCTATCCAAATTTTTTCCATGCCTTCCTATGTTTTATATTTAATGTGGTTTAACCACTTGGAGTTAATGTCATAAAATTCTAATGGTCTTTTTAAATTCTCAAGTGATTTAATTATAAAATTATCTTTCTCCATATATTTTATATTTAATGTGGTTAACCTATTAAGAGTTAATGTCATGAAATTGTAAAGATCTCTTAGATTCTTAGGTGATTTAACTTCAAAATTACCTTTTCTACTTTTCTATGTTCATCATATTTTCTAAAGCTGTGTTTTACTTTTTTATTTTTTTTCATGCATTGGGCTCCCGTTTATTTATAAATAAGATAGGTTCCCCAATTATAGTATAGTTATTGATGAATAAAATCTCTCTTATTTGTATGCTTCCACCTTTGTAAGCAAAAAGTGCACACCCAGTTCTAGTTAAAGAGATTTCAACTTTCCCTCTGTTAAGGACAAGGATCAAAGGTGAGAAACCTTCTATCAAGAGAGCAAGCAATCAAACAAATTTCTACTTTTGCAAACACTTATGTCTCCACCGAACTTTATAACACTCCTTATCCAATCACCAAACTTTCACCCTCCTTAATGAGGTTCCATATCCTAACTAACCATCTTGTTTTCCATTTAATTAAGCTTCCTCACTAATCAAAGCCTCCATCTTATTTCCTTTTTTAATCTTTAGCACTCATGTTAACTCCAAAGGAAACCATAAGCCACCTTTACTAAAAAGTTATACTGTTTCTATATTTTATTTTTTAATTGATAATCTAATATTAAAGTTGCTCTTTCTTTTATTAGACTACTCAATGCTTGTCTTAAAATTTTTATTTTATTTGTGTGAAATTAGTTGCATTAAAATTACTTAATAAAACTTTATACTTAACCCTTAAAGTGTTTCCACCTACTCTACTTAATAATTCATGCTATAAATTCGGAGGCTAACCTTTCAATAATTATTAGATGCCACATATGTAACCTAGCCATAATTAGTGTACTATATCTTTTATGATTCTTTAATAATTTGTCAAGACTCTTTAATATTACAGGCTCTAAATTAGACTATGGTAAAAACTTAGTTTGTCATACATTAATGGATTATCTCTAAGGTGAATAGACTAATAGAGAGGTATAACATTTAGCTTAGGAATTAGTTTAGAAATTATTTCATTGTGCCAAACATTTGATGTAAACATTATGGAAACATAGAGGTAAGAATTTGATTGTAAGTGTGTGCTAATATACTTGCTATAATAATGAATACTACTTAAGCTAAAAATAAAATGTTTACATTTTAATACTTTACATGAAAATATTTGTTCAGTTATTAAATTTTGAAAAAGGAAAAATTGTTTTTCTTTGGCTGCTATGTTCTTTATTTGGCTCTTGCATTACTTCAGTTAATATATTTTTCTTGGAAGTTCTTAGATGTGCATTTTGGAAGGGCTTAGAAAACGTAAATCACAACATTCATCATACAATAGTTATTAGACATTCTTTAGTAATAGTTATTCAAAGATTAGGATATGATTTATAGTTTTATATCTAAAAATGGATACACTAAATTATTTTTTTCCCTTATTTTAATATTATAATTGTTATTTTTTTCCTCTTAGCATTAATTAGGAGAACAATGCTGTGCTTTGTTTCAAGTAATGAAGAACTTTCTTAGGACTTAGTTTTGTGTTTTGTTAGAGTTATGTTTAACCCCATAGAAATGTAATGAAGGTAAGTTCTTGTAACCAAAAAGTAATGAGGATAATATTTGGGCTCATGAAATTGCAGAGAGGACTTTATGCTTTAGCTTATGTAAATAGAATTTGCAAAACTTTCTCTACTTATGAAGGATTGGTTAGGTAGTGACAGGCTTAAGCTTGGCAACTTAAGGACCGATGAAGTCCAAAGTTTTGTTGGAAAAACCTTGTAATATTTTCTCAGTACTTTTCTTTAGTACATATTTATCAATCTTATTTCTTGATTCTTTTCAAATGTTTCAATCATTACATGCAACATTTGATGATCCATTGTAATTCTCTAAAAAAGCTCTAAAAACTCTAATAACTCCAAATTCACCCATAATGGGTTTAGTTACAACACATCTAGTGAGCGGAACACCAAACCTTACAAATAAGTACCATAATAACCTAAAAATGCTAATTATTGTTATCAAAGAACCTTATGAGACCTAATGGTGGGTAAACTATAACTATTGTATAAATCCTTATCTTATAAAAATTAAGAGCTTATAAAAGAACATCAATATAAGTATGTTGAATCTTTCGTGCTTGCAATAGGATGAGAATTATCGTTAAGTACATGTATCAATATCAAATAACGTATTATATGACAACCCTAGATTTATAAATTATATTGTTAAATGACCTTATTCGTGGATTAAATAAGGAAAAAAATAATTACATCAGTACAATTCATAGTATCAATTATGAAGTTATTTAAATAAATGATTCATGTTTATATTAGATTATTCTTTTCATAGCTTCACTTCAGTTGACCTAGCATAACATGTATAACATAGTTGGAAAAACATTACTATGTCACAACACTAACATATCACATATTAATTGTCAATTGGTTGATTTTTACACTTGTTTGAGTTGACTAAAAGTAAGTTAAAAAGATCATTAGCATTAACAAAAAAAATGACATCCATTTCAAAGTTTTGTTATCTTAATGTTATGAAATATTTGTGCTTGTAAAGCTACATAATACTTTGTGCCAAACCTAAATTTAATGGTGTTAGGTACCAACATCTGATATGTAGGGGGAGTCATTCAAGTAGGAACACAATACAAGTGAGTACTATTACTTCGAAGTGCATTGTGCAATGTCAACTAGTATAGGAATTTTGTTTATGAGTGATCTAATATGTTAGTGGCATCGGAGTACAAAATATGTTTTCCAAATTTAACTTTTATAGGGTTGGCCGATATTAATTTGTGGTAAGTCTTAGTGATGTAAGGTATGCTTATGTTGTACAATAATATGTTTAGAATTTGAAAACTATGAAGACTTTTACAAATTGTCAGGGAAAAAGAATTTTTGTAAAGTTGTAATACCAAAATTTGGAGAAAGTTATGTGTTCTCAAGTACCTGTAAATAGGCCTCATTTTTCTCACATAATGTGGTTAAGAAAAATGCGACAGTTTTGTATCATATTTAACCATCAAGCATCATTTCATTTAAAGGGAGGTCCTTTGTGAGACTTTTAATTGAAATAACATTTTTGGATAATGTTCAAGCACTTTCTTCTACTACTTTAACATAGCACTTTGATACATTTATAATCATACAAATCTCATGATTTTCTTTTAAAACTACTAATCTTAATGAAATATTGATATTTATTGCATATCCAGAAAATCTAACAGGGTTAATGTTTTCACAATTATATTCCAATAACATTTTTAAAATTTGCCCTGGCTCTACTTGTAAGGAAAGATGCTAAATGAAGTCCTTCTAATGAGCGGAAGGCTAGCAACCTTACATTAAAGCATTGTATTGCCATAGCATGGAGTGCAAAAGTAAAGCCTTTTGTTGCTGGAGATTTCAAAGATTTACTCCAAGGCTTGGAGTAAAGTGTATTATTGATGTAAATACACCTTGTATTATTTTTTATTGAGGAATCGACATAAGTTATTTTAATAAATGATTGTTTGTGTGATGCCTTTTTGTTATGCTCAAGTTAAATAAAGGAGTTATTATATACCCATGGCTCTAAAATTTATGGGGGGGTGTATAATTAATCCCAGTGGATGAATATATTTAAAAGTTTAATCTATCTTACTTTCTTCTATTTTTCTTCATATTTTCTTTTTATGAACCAAAATGCTAAAATTCAAAATAAAGTATGATTTTGAATAATCAAAAAAATTAGATTAATGGAAATTTTCCACTCTTGGTTATGCCTAAGGGCGAACAAGTTGTGTAAAAGTTGGTTGTTGCTTTGTGTAAAGAAGTTATCTATTCCATAGAATTAACATTGTGCAGTAGATCTGTTATAGGCATATCACATTACTTCTTTAAAATTTTGCAAAATGTCATTTGGGAGCATCCTCAACTACCCACCAACATTCATAAGTCAACAATTTTCATTTTGGAAAAAATTTTTCCAACTATTTTTTTTAGAATGCTGATTTAAAGTTGAGGAAATTATTTGAATAACTCATGTCATTATTTTGAATATTTATCATGTACTTAAAGGCAAAACAATATTCAAAAGGTATAAATAACTTTGTTTGCTATATCATAAGAATTTGCATTATAATGTTTATGCAAAGAAGTTTCTTCAAGGCTATGTGTGTGTTAGATGTGTAATATGGAAAAGTAAGAAATAAGGTAATAAGAAGAAAAGAAAGAAGAATAAAGAGAATAAAATGATGAGAGAAAGAATGACTATGACACCGTTCTTCTGGAAGATGATTTAATTTTTTAGTTATTTGATAGTAGAAAATAATTGGATCAGAAATGAAAATTTTGATTAGAAGAATAAAGAACTTCTTTTTATTGATTCCTATAAAATCTATTCTTTGAAGGATATATTTTTAGCTCATATATCATATGTGCATATGCAACCATCATCACAAACTCTTGCTAACATTGAAACTAAAGAAGGTTTATCAATGCAAATGCCTTATCATCAAGGACCAGTTTGCATGCCTTACATTTGTATCATCAAATTTAATACCCAATTATTGCAATAGACTAAATCATACTTTTTTAGACTAACCTTTGATGAAAACCTTTTTTTTGTTACATGTAAATAAGTTTGGACTCTTAGGTGACATTGTTTTGGATGTGACTTGAAATTCTTCACTCATCAACACACTACTACTTGTAGTGAATCCCAAGTTTATTTTGATTCATAAATACAAAGATTACATTATTGTGTAGGTCTCCTTCAATTTTAAGCCCATATAAAGATTAAACTTAACTTTGTTTGGTTTAAAATGACTAACCTTATTGCTTATGAAGATTAACATCTTGAACTATTTGATTTTGGAATTATTTTTTGCAAGTAGATAATATTATCCTATTTTTGTCCTTTAAATTATAGGTTAATTCTAAAATCTATTTTAAATATATGTTTTATTTCAATATTTATTCACAATATACTGTTATATGTCATAAAAGTTAGTCAAACTATGTTCATAATGATTAGCTATGAGAACTAATCATTTATGCAACTCCTAACATAAAGCAATAAATATTTAAAAATAAAATAATGCTTTAAGATTTTAAGATCATAATAAATATTGATAAAGCTTTTCTAAATAAAATTCAAATGTCCTATTAATTTTGATTCAGTATGAATTAAGCTACAATAAATTGAAAAGGATTCATCCCTTATGAATAAACCTAAGTTATATAAAGAATCTAGATGAACTAGAATTCTAACTACTCAAATACATATGGTGTGCTACATGTTGGAATTGTTAATATTCTAAATTCATATTTATTTAAGGCAACCTTTAATGTTTATATCTCAACACATTATTGTACACTAATTAGTTATGGAACTAAACTAATAAAAAAATTATTGCTTAGTCTCAACACATGTTGTCATGTAAGAAGGCCTGATTTTTGTTCATTGCATTGTGGCTAATAATATTAACCTATGATTTAGCCAATGGTTTGGCAAATGAAGAATTATTACTAAATATTGCATATCCCATATCATTTTTGTTTATATTTACTTTAAATAAATGAATAAAAATATTATATTACAAGAAATAAAATGATCGAGACTCTTGCAGGTGAGCACTAGACCATATTTTAATTATACCAAGCCAATTGGCCAGTAAGTCTTCATAGCTGGTTTGGTTGGCCCCACCTCTGTTAGCTATTCATTTGTGGATGTTGTTGGTTACATAGCTATGCCTTCACTTGTTTGTATCAATGAACGATAAAATCAAATGGTCAACTAAATATTATTTTGAATGAAGTGAAATTTGTAAAATGGTCATACCATTCAAATCGATTTGATTAGAAAACTTACTCACAAATTCCCAAATATGGAAATCATCCTATTGGCATTTGCAAATATTAATGTTTTAAGAAATTTTAAGGTTGGATCTCTCAATAACTGACATGCACAAATTACATTAGCTAGATTATTTGTTATTTTAGCTTCACTAGGCATGGAACATAAATGACTTTAAGAAAGCAATCTTTAAGTGGCATCCTAAGTTTCACTTAAATGTCCAATCATCACTAGCTCTTGACACAATTTTTTAACAAGGAAGATTGTACAAGTTAGTTAGTAAAAATGTCCTATACAAGTGATAAAAGGGAATATAAACCTAACAAGATCAAGCATAGCAAGGATGTGTGTTGATGTGGGTCTAGTTACTTTTTTAAAATGATTAATTTAAAAAAGCTTTAAACTTTCTTCTTTGTAAGAGTGATTTCAATCAAACTTAATATCTAATAAAAAAATTGGAACAACTAAAATTAAATTTAAAATAATTATATTTTTTAAATTAAAACCACATCTCTTCTTCTTTTTTAAATTCTCCCATGAATACAAATATCAGATTTTTTAAATGTAAAAAATCACTCAAACAAATATAGTGGTAATTCTTAGGATTTGTTGTTATCAAACAAAATATCATGACTAAATGTCAACAACATAACATATTAAACAATCCAATACCCTATGAAATGATAATAAAACTATTAACTATCATTTGATAGTGACATTATCTCCTTTCTACAATAGTTTTGGACCATTCCAACCATTTATGGGAATGTTTAGTACCAACATGAAATAATGTCTCATTTGCCTCAAGGATTTACCATTCAAAAAATCCCCCTTACGATGTACTATACTAATGAAAGTATTTTTAAGAATATTAAATATCTTGTGTGACATACATATTGACTTCAAACAATATTAATTTTTTGAGAAAGTTAAATCCACCGTTAAGAGGTGACTTACCTTTCTTCCTTAAAGAAAGCATCATATAATCACTTCATCAAAGTTGTTCCTTCTCCTTCTTTAAAGGCACTTTCATAATTATCTATTCTGACTCCCTCTTCTTAACCTCTATAACAAATTTCCATTTCACTCCCAACTATAATACCTATGCCATTAGTTGCTTTTTTCTCACAATTCCCCCCATTTGGTACATAATTTTATTTTTTTTGACACCTTTGTGATAAAACCTTATAAAGACTACGTTTTCTTGCACATTCTATCGAAAATGTCTTTTGAAAGTTTTTTGACAAATTTCATAAAAACACTAATCTAAGTGATATTTATTTACTGAAATAAATCTTATATTTCTAACATCATCTAGCATTTTTGTTATTTTCCTTTAAGAAGTCATTTAGAATTAAATTCATATTATATTCAATAAGTGTTAGTATTGTTTATGTCATATCACTTCAATTTGAAGAAGAATTATTATTTAGGATTTTTTTCATTTGTTCTACCATATTTGACTTCTCATCAATATTATTAGTTCTTTCAAATTATAGTCTTTGTGAACTTATAAAAAATATCCATATGCAAATTTCATTTCAACACATTCAAAATTAATTTTATAATTCATTCACATTTATTCAACAAATATTTAATAAATTTTAACGTCTTTTTAATATTTTGTAAACTTCCCTGCACATAAGAATTCAATCATTCAAATTCAGAAAATGTTGAGATTCCTATAAAAAGTCTTTTCCTTTACTTCCCAAAATAGTTACTAGTTAGTATAACTTTTTCACTGTACAATCAACATGGGATGCTTTTCTTTCTTAATTTCTTGATTTCAAATGTTAGGAAGCTCGTTAGCATTTCCTCATGAAACACTCTTGGATGCACCACCATACAATATATGTAGTATTAGCAACAACTTTTATTAAAACTAAAAGAAGAAATACAAGATGTGCTCTTTGTAATGACAATGGAAAAACTATGTTGTAAGTAATGTAATTATTTACTTCAAAAATCTATAAAGAAAAAAATTCTATCTTTAGTTATTAAAATTATTTGTCTTAAGTTATTCTCATTTTCCAAACATTATAGTACATTTCATTCAACATACCTTTCTAAATACATGATCCTCTTATTAAAAGTCGACTTTCTTAACTGTCTTTTCAAAATTTCCATGGAATAAACCTATTCTTCATTAATTCAAGTTTTGATCATGTGGATATTCTTAATAGTTTCTAAAATCACATCTATATCAGGAAGAGTACTCTTAATATGTTCACATCAGTATAAGGAAAATTACTGCAGAATATTATATGATCCTATGCAAAGTGTCATCTCTGTGATAGAAGAAGAAGAAGAAGGAGAAGAACACGAAGAAGAAGTAGAAGATAAAGAAGAAGAAGAAGAAGAAGCAGAAGTTGATGATGATGAAGAAGAAGAAGAAGAAAGACGCAGAAGATGAAGGAGTAGATGTAGTAGTAGTAGTAGAAGAACAAGAAGAAGAAGATGAAAAAGATGAAGAAGATGAAGAAGAAGAAGTAGAAGAAGAAAAAAATTAGAAGGAGAAGAGCAAGATGAAGAAGAACGAGAAGAAGAAAAAGATGTAAAAGAAGAGGAAGAAAAAGAAGATGAAGTAGAAGAAGTTGAAGAAGAAGAAGAATAAGAAGAAGAAGAAGAAGAACATGAAGAAGAGGAAGAAGTAGAATAAGAATAAGAAGAAGAAGAAGAAGAAGAAGAAGAAGTAGAAGAAGAGGAAGAGGAAGAGGAATAAGAATATGAAGAAGAAGTAGTGGAAGAAGTAGAAGAAGAAGATGAAGAAGAAGAACAAGAAAAAGAGAAAGAAGAGGAAGTAGAAGAAGAAGA
>JAIUJO010000149.1:12500-242500 GCA_023846275.1 Vanilla planifolia | reverse complement strand
TGTGACATGACTATCCAAATATGACCATGGACATTGTCGACCTCTTTTCGATTCACATACCACATTGACCCAGAAAATTTGAATTTTTATTTCCTTCTTCATTTTCTTTTATTTTTCTTGAGTCATTATAAAATGGTAAGCTTGTCCTTTAAAATGGATGATCTTTGTAGGAGCAAACTTTCCATTATTCCATTGCCTTGTTGAGGTATAATTTTGATTGTAACAAAAGTCTAACGCGATGACTTGTTAGTGCCTTTGTTTTGTGAGTAGAATAAGGTTTAAATGATGAGACACCATGATAATTTACCAATGATTATATGACATCACTTTCTTACTATAGCTACCTAGTGGTTCCTTTCACTATTTTTTTCTTTCAATTCGTTGATTCCCTTTTACTTCATTTTTGTTAAGGTTTTCATCATTTTCACTTCATCCCTTAATTTTTTCTCAAATTTCTAGTCCTAATTATCATTGTATTCAATACTCATCTCAATTTTGTTTTCATAAGTGTTTGAACTAATTTTAAATATTGTGACTTTGTTACTTAATATTTTTTGTAAGAATTAGTAAAGTTTTTCAATGCATTTTAATCAACTCTAATGTTGCCTTTACTTTGCTCTTTCGTTATCATAAAGACACTTTTATCAAACACCTTTCAAGTACACCATTTTTGTGTTATTGGTGAGGTAACTAGCCTAGCATATAATGTGACATTGTGTTGCTCTCGGTCCCTTCTTAATTAAGAATATTTTTGATGGATGAGTCTTGTGTGTTGCATTTTTAGGTTTCTTGGGGTTATCTTCTATTTTTTTATATTCTTATTGTATGCAAATTAATCTCTAAGTGCTCATCATAATTTTTTTCACTCATTTGGCATCAATTCAATTTTACTTTTTGGAATAGAAGATGTTTAGATTCTGTTGTCCATAGATTTGATCTTGAAAGCTTTATAGAGAATGCTATGTCTAATCTAATAAGGTTTTGGGTGGCAATATATTTTGAAAGCCTTTTCTTGAATGCTCTCTAAAGCAAATCTCTTTAGAGGAACAAATATCACACTCAGTGTTTCATTTAGGTGTGAATTCACTTAGATGCCAAAAAACTAGGAAGATAATGGACACAAAGGAATGTTGAAAATATAAATCTTTCATTGAGGTCCATGATACTAAGAAGTGAATTAAATAAGACATATCTTTGACTAATATCATCTTTAGGCACATTATCTTTAGGAGATTTGGTGAGCTTGCTATATAAGAAATTATTGGTTTTTTACTTGAGCATTATGAAAATGTAAGAGATAAAGAAGTAGGATAAAGAATTAAAACCATGACCTTGAGGAGGTGATGAAGGATTACTTTGATCTTGAAGAGAAGGATGCACATTCAATGGTGAACTCTTCTACATGGATCATTGTAAGATGTACCTTAAGGCTATGTAATTAACTACAAAGGTGTGTGGGTTCAAACCAAATATTTGGTACATATGCATGATTCTATTTTTAAGATTTTATTAAGTGGACTATTGTGATTAATTTCATAACAATACCTAAGATCAAATGAGGGTGTACATGAACTTGTGTTTTGATAATTGATACAATGATAAGGTAATATCTTATGTTTTATTATGATGATTATTGAATTCATGTTTCACTTGGAGAAATTATTAATTGTTTTTAAGAACTAGTACTTACCATGATTAATACCCTAACTTGCTATAATAATTACTAGCATACTAATACAAGAAAAGTTCTAGAATCTGTGCTATGTGATGTTCTCTACAAATTTTGCAATTTTCTTCCATGTTTTTAAAAATTGTTAATACCTGTAGCCAAAAAAAGGCATTTTGCCTAGTGTATGCCTTAAGGCTTGATAGGAAAGCTTGGTCAAGGGCTCTTAAACCTTTTTCTATTGAGCTATAGTTTAAAGCAATTGATCCATACTTTTTTATTTCTTTCAAACCGAACTTGTAGATGATCTATGACAAAGGAATTTATATAATGGTAAGATGATTTTGTATTTCCACAATAATTTTGATATAATGAAGACTATAGTGAAAAAAAAATATTTCCTATGTAAGATGGATGATAAGTTAACTAAGTGCAATCTAAATATCATTTTTAATACGAATATTCCAAAAACTTCATGTTGACAAACTATATGTGTGCAACTTTCTATTGGGAATAGGTTAGCTGAGTTCAAGCCACTAATCATGAAATATCACATACAAGAAGTGAATTTTTTAATTTTTAATGCCAACCTTGATCAACATTTCTTAATGTGTACAATCATGCCAAAGGAGGGAGATCAAAACAAGATCACTCTGTGGCTAAACATTACTATTTAATGGTTGAATCATTTGGAATAAGAGAAACAATATTTACATTGATGGATATGATAGAACAAATTAAGAAACATAATATAAGGAATAAGGTTAATCTAAGCTTTAAATGCTTAATTCCACAAATTCTAAGATGCAAGTGGTATTAGAGCCAATGCCATAAGTTTGAGCCCATAGTGTGTTGATATGAAAAGATTATTAGTCTAAAAAAGTCATGCACAACTCGATCCACCAGCATAACTAGATTGAAATGCAACATTCATATGTGCCTATGACTCACGTTCTTTTATTTGCTTGTGCCTTATGGGTGTCGGTGCGTGTATGTTTTCTTCTCTTTTAGGTTCCTTATCTCTACATTTTTGGCCCATGATCAATACATTATAAGGCTAGGCTAAGTGTTTATCCTCTAAACATTTGCTTTTTAAGAAACTATTGCTAAATGTTACAATAATATTACATCATTGATAAATAAACAAATAATAATACAACAAAAGCAAACAAAAACATTTAGGAAGGGGCATGCCCTAGTCTCACAAAACATCATCATATAGAGTAAATTTTGCAATGAGTAGTGTTCCCTTCATGCTAAATATAGCAAACTTGAATAGAGTAAAAAGTCATAAAAAATATATTCACATTAAACTTTTGCCATTTAGGGATACTTTTAGTACTTCTATTGAGCTATTGTAACAATGTAGGAGTTAGTCCTTATGTTGTGCCCTTGCTGTAAGGAATAAGGGAGATAATTAGAGAAGTTCTAAAATAAAAAACATATTTTTCTATCTCAAATGATAATACCAAAACACATGCAATAGTTTACAATATAGGTAGGGTCATTGTTCACCATCATCTAGCCAAGATGGGGGTAAATGTGTATTGTGAAATAACTTGTAGCCTATGTAAGTTGTGGTGTCTCCAAAAGTTCCCTATCAAAAAATTCCTACACTACAAAAACTTTAGGGGATAATTTTGATCACGGAAGTGGGTGAGAGTGTCAACTTCATGTGCAGTTTGTTATTCTTATCTTATTGTATATGATAATTTATAGTAGCAACCTAATTAACTAATTCTTCTTTTTTTATTTCCTTATTATTGATCTACATCTAGTCTAATAAATTCTTAAGCTATTAAAATGCATCCAATAGTTAAGTATTGTGGTAAGTTGGTAGTCATCGAAGCAAAAGAATTGAAAATTGATTGTGAATATTTATAGCAACATAAACTACGATTAATGGTTTCATCATGAGGGTAGTGTCATGGGAACATGATATCATTGTTCATTCCCTTCAATGTGGCAAAAATTAAGTAGGCATAGTAGATAAAAACATTCGTTAAATAAGGATCCACATCTTGCATTGAACCATAACTTTTCTTCCTTGTTTATTAGGAAATCTTGATTATAATTTAGATTCAAAAAGCTATAATGTTGATATGGCACAACTGATTTTTTTTTCCATGTAATGCCACACTGGTGAGTGTCAATTAATCACCTTACATCTATTATTTTTGGTAATCTTTTTTTTCCTAAGGAAATAAAACAAAACCACAAATATTTTGCATATTCCATTATCCATTTCAACTTGAGGTTCTACCTCTAATTTCTCACGATGAAGGGAAAAATTATGAAACATTTCAAATTCATGCAATACATGTTAAACAATTCAGATTATCTAAGATTTTTAATATATATGACTATAAAAGTTATTTCACCTTCCAATTGTCATCCTTAAAATTCTGAATGTTTCGCTAGTGATTATTCTCCTTGCTCTTTATATATTCCTCTGTCACAAACATATTATCACCTTAAATAGACAACAAGCTATGCAAACAAAAGCCTAGTACTTTAGGAAAACTGGTGCATAAATGAAACTTGTCAAATTCTCTCTAAAACAATACATGCTATTTGTCTATGTGACCTGAATTCAATCAATAGCTACTTGATCATAGACTAGAACAATCTACAAACAAACTAACATACATTTTGCAAGAGTTCAATGAAAAATAAACTCTTAAAGAGCTTGGTAGTTTGGTCATGCATGCCCAACAAGCTTAATTCTATGCTTTACAAGGCTAAAAATAGACTATCAAAATGATGCAAAAAACTACCCAATATAATCTAATAAAGCAATAAAAGTAGAATAGTTCTTCAAGTTATTTTTGAGTTAGGTTGGTAATTCTCTTTTTCAAGTTCTATATGGTGCTTTGTTATAAGTTTTTTGATTGATATTGTAATCCATCAACTATGTAATATGAATTTAGATGTTTGTCAAGATCACAATACTAAGCTTGATGAAAATTCAATTTGAGCACAACACCACATGATAGATAGGGTTTGTCTTAGTGATTTTTATTGAAGTCAGACAACTTATCTTATGATTATAATTGAGTAAAACTATTGAATTTTATTTTGGTTTATTTAGTTTAATATATTATTTATTTTGATATTTGTTTTATCCCATACTATTTTCATTCTTACCAACACATTGTATGTTTTTGCATGTTTTCAATAAGAAAAATATTTTATTTAGTTTTCTTTTGATTTTAGGTTTAGTAATACTATCTATTGAATGCTCTATTATGGAATACAAAGAAAGATTATTTTATATTAGCATTAATGTTTTCTTTATCTACATAAGTACACAATCATAAGTTGAAACCTAGGTATTTTAGGTGATGATTGGATATCTGATTTATGATTTGAATTTTGTGCCCACCATTTTGTTATACTTTTCATCATTTCGTTACCTCTTAAGTCCTACTATAGAAATTCCTCCTACCCATCCTAAATTAATAATATTTGGCAATTAAGGCCATTTGTCATGTTATGTAATCAAGTTCAATGAAAATTCCCATTGAGACCATGGTGTCACTAAGAGTGTATAATTGGTTGGCCTCAAATACTACTTTAATCCTAACAACCTTCTAGTACTAAACAAATGATTCAATAGTGCAAAACCACATATTTGTTCATCATTTTCTAAATGACATACTTTAAATCTTCATGATTAGGATTTGTTGTTAGAAGTGGCATCCCATGACACATCATAATTGGGTTTATCTCAAACTTAAAAACCAAAAAAGTCATTTTCAATCATAACTTTGATATTCCCACACTAAACATTAAGTTATATTTGGCACAATTCACTTTTTTACTCATCCAATAAATTGAGTATAGATTTCCTTATAGCCTATTCTATTTTGTTTCTAACTATTTAGAAGGACATGTGAAAGGCACATTATTGATGTTGTCAACAAAAATGGTGAATAATCCATTACAACTAAGGAAGTGGGTAAACATCATATTGTTAATTGAAATGTAGAGTCAACATTCCTGTTACACTCATGTCAATTTTTGTATATGACTTATGTTATATCCATATCTTTGAAAAGGTATTGCACCATTGTTAAAGTTGCCAGACATATTATTCTGATGTAAATATAAATTGAGTCCATGTAGTGTAAGGGGTGAGATGCACTACCTACACTCATAATTGAATATTGCATTAATTTATTCTTCTTAGCAAATAAATTTCCACAATAAATTGCATAATAAGATGAACAATATTGATGACAACCAAGCAAAACTAGATGATAATATAATAGGTATAAAGCATGTTTGTCTATTATGGACAACTCTTTGATGACCTTTGAACTACTCTAAGTATGCAGAGATAGTATGTTATGGACATGGCCAATTTTTTCTTACATAGTGTATGATTTGAAGAGGTGTTGCAACATAATAGTATGTTAGTTTGAAAATATTTCTCTGTTGTGCACTTTTTTATCCATCAATTATTGATGTTGTTCTAAGGAAATCATGGATTATGATGAGAAGTGTTCACCACCCATAGCTATTCAAAGTTTTTTAATGTTATGAATTTTGGTGCACATGAATAGTAACTCTCAAAAGTACAATTGCTTATCTTATGAAAACATTATTTGTATTGTAAAAAATATGTTTAAACATCAAATAGCTTATTCTACCCATATATATAGGAAACAAATTCAACATTTTAAAAGTCATGTCCTTTATGATCATAGGATGCACAGAAGTAGTATTTTGTCTATATTAATAACAACTTTGCATTTATTTATAATTGGTTGTTTGTAGCATATACTAGTTGAAGTTTTTATTGTAGTTCATTTAGATAAATATATGTCCACTATATTGCTTTCTTTGTATACAATGCTCTATTGTATATCTAGCAAACTTTTTCCCTTATTTGCAACACACAATTTGCTAACTTTGATGATATATTTTTTGCATATTGGAATACAATAAATAACACACCACAATCAACTAAAATGTATAAATTGCCAAATTGCAATTAGCTACATAATTACAGACCCCTAATTATCACCATTATCTTGACTTCATTTACTATTTGATTTATTTCATTCTAAAAAGATGCTAAACTCAGTACTTCTAAATAGTTCCAAATAATTCCAACTACAAGAACACAACAATTAGCACTTCCATTCTCACTAGTGATGTTAAACTACATCAACAACATTAGTAAAAGGAACCGCCTCATTGTCTGCACTATTGTTGCTTAGGTTCTACCAGATTAATTAATGATTCCCAAAATAACTTGTCTAAAATCTTCCTACAACGAAGTTTTAATGAGGACATAACAATTGTTTATGAAATGACAAATCTCTTTAATATTAGATATAACATTTGTTTTTGTTTGATTTAATTTTGCAATGTTATTAACACTACCAGCTTTCTAAAAAATCTATGTTGTTAAAGTGGATAACATGATTATGACTACTTTCATATAACTTAGTTTTCCTTATTTTGTAATCAATTTCATGATATTTTCGATATTATGCTGATTTATGCTTAAATTATTTTAAAAAGGTAACCTATGTCTATTTAGCTTTTTATAATAAATAAAAGCATGATCAATTGAATCTTCATTTGCAAATTATGTTCTCTTTGAAGTAAGTTAAAATTTAAGGTTCATTAACGTTTTCAAGAATGGTATAGGTTATTCAATATCAATAATGTTAATGTTAAAATCTTTAAAGGACAATTAGTGCACCATAAATATAGTCTACATTTTAAAATTAGCTATTTTTATCTCAAATACTCCAAAGTAGAATATTTCATAGTTACACATTATAAATTAGTGACAATATCCAACAGCTCATTGAGTTAGACAACTTTACATCCTTGTAATCAAATGTTTTATCCATTGCACACTAGGCCAAGTATTGGATTTTATCCTTGCTGCATCTGAAAATTGGTATTTCATTAACAAGTAGTTAGACTACAAAATTTGCTTGTCAGTATCTTCCTATTAAGTTTTGTAGAAAATGCTTCTTAATTTTCCTAGTTTTCGTAATACCAATGCTATTTCTATCAAATGCAAAACTAATCTTATTCAAAAAAGTCTAGTGCTGTGTAAGATTTTACACATTGGACCATCACAAAAATCAATTAATTCCTTTTTTAATGCACTATTAAACTCTGTTGGATTGTTTGTTTGTCATTATAAAATATATTTTTATTTGTATTACACATTATTCTTTCACTTAATTATTATGACACTTTGCATTAATAAACTACAAATTGAAAAACTAGTTGGTGATGCATTATGTATGTTATTTTTAATTAGTATTTTAATAAGAAAGTTTTAAAGATTTATTATTTTTAGTTTATTAGTTATTTTAAATTTATTAAAGAATTTTTAATATCTTTTTAAAAGTTAATGGCATATTGGAGAATAACAATTTTTAAAATTTAATTATTTTGAAATTTTTAATCATCAATTCATTTTTATTATTTTGATCAAGCTAATTTTTATTCTGAGGTCACCAACTAAGCTATCAATTGCTTGTATTTATAATGATTTTAATTTTTCACTTTCATAATTTTATTTTGTTATTTTACTCTTTTAAAGATATTTTCACTAAATTAAATATTTATTAAATTTGTATTATAGAAATAATTTTATAATTAGAAATTGCATGAATATTTGTAATTCTATTAATTTTTTATTGTCTCTATGATTACTACAATTATAAAGTTTTTTTGACACAAGTTGTTTTTTGTGATTACATGTTTAGATGAAATAGATAGAACTTGGTCAACAATTATTTAAATAATTGAAATACTTACCAATCTAAATAATTTTATTTTTTTTTATGTTGAAAACATTTGTTAATGTATAGAAATTTCATATTGCAAAATGATTTTATACTCTTTTTCTATCTTCATTATTCTTTTCTAAAAACCGATATTTACTATTGCCATAAATTTAATATTTATATGTTACACGAACATTGTTTTTAAGTTGATTTTATCTAAAAACTCTTTCAACGAAATAATACAGGTATAGAGTTAAATATTTCAAATGAGAAATAATGTTCATGATTTTTTATTTTTCATACCCTTTCATATCTTGAGATTTATGTTATATAGATGTCATTTAAGGTTCACACATTTCAACTATTTGGATGTAAAACAAAATCTAATACAAAAAGTAAATTTAACGTAAACTAAAATATATCATTAAAATAAATAATAAAAGTTTTTAAATAATATTGTATCTCTTTCTTAAGATTTTTATATTTATATATTATTGTATCTTTGTTAGATTGTTTATGATTTTTAAATAATTATTATATCTTTTACTAGAAATATTAGCATATTAAATAAAATCTTAAATATTTAATTTCAACAATAATTTATTTTTTCCAATTATTTGAAAGGTTTTATAAGCTAACAAAATTTTTTTGATCATATTATTAAAAACATTCGAATACAAAATTTGTAGTGCGTTGATTATTCAAAACATTTTTCTTGTTAATGTTTCAATTTATGATTTTTATGTTTCTGGCAGCTTAACAAGTTATATTATTTACTAATAATAGTAGATCTTCAATCATTACAGTATCAAGAAAACCATTTCATACATAGTATAACATAATTGTTATAATTTAAATAATATTTTACATTAATGATTTTCTTAGTTGTTCCATTTCTTTTAAACTAAAGTAATTTTGTTATTTCTTGTCCAAAAAAATTACATAATTTTTCAAAATTCATGTTGTTTTTTATATATTTCTTTAAAAACATTATTTTAAATTTTAAATATAATAAATATACAATGCAATGAAGATTATAAGATAAATAAGAGAAATTATTATCATAAAATCTCCAGCATTAAACCTAGGGGCAATACTTACTATAGGGCTAATTCAAATTATTGAATGAAGTGTAATTTAGGTTATTCTTATATATCTACATGATTAGTGTTTATTAAATTTACTTTATAAGAGTTAGATCATAAGTCTATAAAAGTTTTAATTTATATGATTTTCCATTTAAATATTTTTGTAATTTAAACTAGAGTTTGAAAGCAATCTAATGTTTGAGTTAAAAATATGTTAAGTAGGATCACCACTTAGTTTATTTAATTGAATTACATTACTAAACAAAATAGATATGAGTCCAAGATTTAGGCAACAAATGTCCTTGTTTTAATAGCAAGAAAAAAATTATGATAGATCTTATAAGCTCAAAATTTAAATGTCCAGTAAATAATCATCTTATTAGTTGGTATCATTTATTATCATATTTAAATCAATTCTTGATGTTAAGTTAAAATTGTATCAATTATGTAAATGTCTTAACAATTGTTGTTAGTTTTGTTGACATCATAACATTTATACCATTTGCTATGATTATCTCATTTTTCAATATTTTGTATGAACTAACTACATATCTTATATATTTATTTACAATTGATAACTAAATTTTGAAGTTTGCAAAAACTTGGAATCTATATTATTTCAACTCATCATGCAATTTTGTCTATATATATATATTCAACAAGTGTGAGTTAGAATTAATATAACATCTTTCAACCTCTATTATTCTCAATTTTTTTATAGTAATGCATTAAAGACAAAGTTAATTGATTCATCTTAAGCACTTTTAAAGTTTGGGATTCATGCTCAGATCCTTTATTAAATAAATTAGTCAACCATATATATGATATATTAAATCTTAACAATTACTAAATTTTGTACATTTGTTGTGATGAAATCAACTTGGTATGATTTTCTATTCTACCCAATAATTAATAAATATCTTATTGATCTTTTTATGAGTTTGTGTAAAAATCATTTTTATAAAATTTTTTAGCTAAAAGATTATTCTCATATTGTCTTAAAGAAAATGCAGAAATATGTGATCAAAATATTGGCAAAGATTAATGACATCAAAAATCTGTTATACATGAATATAAAATGTGGCAAAAAAAGGATTGGAATGTAATTTAGAGTTATATTTATAACTATGAAAATTCTAAAACCTCGATTATTAGATAAACAATAGTAAAAAGAAATTTGATTCCAAACTATCATTATTAGACATAATTGGTAATATTGTATTGCATTTATTATCATTATTTTGATGAAAACAATGGGTGCTGTATACCTAATATTTTTGGCCATATAATTAATATTTATTTAACTAAGGTATATGATGTTTTTATTTAAAATTTGAAAATTCAATATATTTAAATAATTGATATGCATAAATTGAATTTTTTATTTTGGAATTTTTTATGATAAACTTAAAAGCATTGTGGAATTGCAAGACTTGAGTTGTAACACATGAATATTGATTAGGCTTAATACTTTAAGATGAGCTTATAAGTTTATTTATATTATTAACTTTTTCTCTCATCCTTATTTCTACCCTACCATGAATGTTTGATTAGATATGGATTGGATTCTTAAATATTAGTAGTTGGTGGTTTAATTAAAGAGAATTAAAAGAAAAACATTTGCATATGATGCATTTAGGAATATCATAAAAAAGATGAATATAAGAGAAAGAAAAATCTATTATTATATCTTTCATGGATTCTTATGTTTAAGGAGCTTCATATAAAAGACAAAAAAAGGGTGTAATTAGAAGAGGTTAATTTAAAATAGTGAATTATGTATACTGCACCCAAAAACAAGTTTATCTTAAAGTGAAGTCTTGGTTTAAGGTGAAGTAGCCAAGGTTATATGAGCCATTAAGGTATGCTTGTAGTTTAAAAAAAACTTCACCATAAAAAGGTAATTTGGAAGGGCCAACTTAGATGATACCAAGACAAAAAGTGAGATAAGCTATGACGAAGAAGAAGAATATGGGCTAAAGCTTTAAAGAAAGGATAGATCTTATAAAAGAGAAGTAATCTACATGACTTTTCAAGGTAAGATAATACTTGAGTTCATATAATAAACTTAGCTCAGATCTAAGCTAAGATAAAAGCAATTGCTTTGTGAAAATGTTTATGAAACCTTGGTAATTGGTTGTGACAATAATTAGTTAATTTTTTCATAAAACTTGAGAAAAAAGAAAGAAATTATTTCTACCCAAGATATAGGGAGATTTATTTTAGTAAATGAATGGTTCAATTTCACTGTTTTTTATGCAGTGTTTCTAGTTGAGCTATAAGAAATGCAATGTTTCTAGTAGATTACATGACCATATATTGCAGGTATATCTTTAATTATTGATATAGTGGAAGATGATTTTGGAATAGCAATTTGTTTATGCAAAAAGCTTCTTAACATAGACATCACCATGTAAAATATGTGAAAAGTATGATAAATTTTATGCCTTGTTGGTTATCTATGTTGGTTGTCTAAGCGCTTATGCATTAAGCTAAGATCATCATGGTCATTGTTTAAAAATTAGAAAATCATGGTAATTGTTTAGAAAAGCATTTAAGTGAATATAACCCTCATAACCTAGACATATTAGCCTTGTCTTCTTGTTATATGTTGTTAAGTGTAAGGATGCTTAGTCAAGTTCTTCTTTCTAAGTTGAATTGATGTTTGATAATATAAATTAAATGTAAGAATTACTTCTTGATTATTTCATGAATAGACAAAGAGTTTCATTCCATGAATAACAAAATGTATCAAATTGAAACTTTATTATATATTTTTTCATATAACCTTATTGTTTGAAATTTATTTTCGATGTGAGGCACTACAATTGTACTTGAAATTGCTCACAAGTTTAGTTGATAGCATGACATGGAATAAAAGAGCACTTAATTGCTGAAACCACGGATAAAAAATGAAGGAAATGTAATGTGATATAGGTTATACTAAAGATTAAGTAATATACAATTTAAAGGAGCTTGTAAATAAATAAAAAAGACACTAGATAATGTTGTAGCAAACAATTCGATCATCTAGAGACTACTTGTGAAGCATGGAACCATGGGTTGGCTAAGTTATAAGAGGTATTGGTTCAACCCTCAAGAGAAACTAAATGGATTCTAAGATATGTGTGATTCTTGGTTGGTAGTTAGAAAGCCTTCGAGGGACCAATTTAAGCCCTTCAAAGACGATTAGGTTAGTTAAGGATATGATTAACAACCAAAGAGTTTGATAATGGCTAACATTACTAAGGCTATGGTTGGACATTATGGTAAAGGTCTTGCGGATCATTTGTAATCCTTAGCATAATCAAATTGTATCTTTAAGGTGCTTTAATATGAATATGTAAGGTAAGTGTAGCCTTGGAAACATGTTCAAAGGCATAGAAAAAATATATAAGAAAACGAAGCTATAATAAAAGTTTGTTATAACATGCTCAAGAAATACTAATGGTGAACCTTATGCATAAGGCAAATTATGCTTTGGTTAGCTAGGATCTCAACCATGACCTTATTGGAAAGTGGCAGAACTTGGAATAAGACGTAGGGTTGTGGTAGGTTTGGCCAAGTAAATAACATGATAAAAATGTTTACTAGACCTTAGGTTGAAAATATTATTTGGATAAGACAACAAGTAGTTCTATTTAAGGTCTTATGTCACATGATGACACTCTCAATGGTGATTCAAGGAATGTGTGGGGGCTTAGAAGTGGCCTTATGATCGTCATGATGACTACAAATTATCTTGGGATCATAAGTGCCATTAATAATACATGTGTAAATTGAGACTTAATTATACTAGCAATAGGTTAAATATAGAGCCCAAGGGTAAAAGCCAAGCCATTATGAACTCCATGGTTAGCTTAGATAGGAGGGATCCAAAACTAAATGTGGGCAAGATTAAAAATAAGAAAAATGGGTTAAGAAATTCTATATAACTAAATTAGGATTTAGTAAGAACCCTAAGGCATTTAGATATAGTTGACTCTAAATTATTGACACTCGCTAAGAAGATAAACATGTTAGCTATCCCACTCTGTTTGCTCGGTGTTAATTAAATATGAATGGTTAAAGCTATAGTTGGAGTGTCACATTTCATGATAAGAAACTCTAGAATTTGTAGGAAGCCATTATATGACTAGTCTTAAAAGGGAACAATTACATAATTAGTCTTATAGGAAATCCTAAGGTGTGCTTTGTTATATTGGTGACTACTTGTGGTTCTTAAAGACTCTTAGAATCAATCATGGATGCCCATGTGATTATCATTACCATGTTGAATGTTGGATTACATTATTTGAAAGATGTGGAAGAGACTAAATAATTCTTATGTATAGGAAATTGTATTATATAAAAGTAATTGTTTAAGTAAAAAATTTTCGATAATCAAAATCAAGAAGTCAATATCTATTTTTTATTTTCAATAATGTAAAATATTTAACATTTGAAATGTTTAGAGTAAAATGTTGTTAATATCAAAATTCATATATTGCAAGAGGAAATGCCAATTAATAAAGCCTTCTACACGTCTAACAAAACATCACTAAATAAGTTGTATTCTTTATTTTTTTACATGCCACACAATTTATTTACTTGTTATTTATTTTTGTGTATTAATTAATTATATGATATTTTTTTATCAAAATTATTTAGTAATTACATTATTAAAAAATTTAACATTTTTGGCATTCCATTATGCTATCAAATATTTCTATTTTTAAATGTTTAACATTATTAATTTTTATTACAATGTGAAGTTTTGCTAAATTAATATATATAGAATTATTTTTTTAATCTTTTATGTGAATATACAAAATAGTTTATAAGTTCACTATATTAATGTTACTATTTTTTTCTTTTTCTTTTATAGTATTTATATACACATAATTAAATTGTTCTTAAGTTAGTTATTCAAATATGTCTAAATATTTCAGTTATGTTTCTTGATAACTTTGTCAATTTTTCTTCTTTGAGCTACTTGTTAATACATTAATATTTGAAATTTTTATTATAACATTTTTTTAACTTTTTATTTACTATTTTAGAAATTGAAAAATATAAATCAACTTTGCAACAAAATTTCTAAATTAATCATGATTTTGAAAGAAAATTGAACAATCAGTAAATATCACTTACTTAGAGTAAGAAATATATCTTTGAAATTAACCATAATTTTGAGTATTTAATTTTTATAAAATATTTATATATTGTGATAAAAAAAGTTGTGCTATTCCAAACTTTGGAAACAAACAAACATAATAAAAAAAGTGAAGTAAAAGTATGTGAAATAACACAAATTTAAAGCATTAAAAAATATTCGAAATATTACATTGATAAGTAATGATAAGAACAAATGTTTTATAAAATAATAATAATAATAATAAAAATTTTGAAAGTAAAAAAACGAAAAAAAATAAATATTATATAATACAAATAATGTTTAGTCAATGTTGATAAATTGAAATTAAAAAAAATATAAAACATAGAATAATCAATAAAATTTAAAGTATGAAAAATAACTTTACAAAATATTAATAGAAAATATCTCTCCAATCAAAACAAGTCAAATGTGCTTTTATAAATAAGAAAGCAACATAATTTTATTATGCAAAGGATAAAAAACATACAACAATAAAAGGAAGCACTACCCAAGTCAACATACATGATGGATCAAATCTTAACTATAACTAATAATACAAACCATGTTCTAGTCTAAAAACTAAACTTTTTGTGAAGGCACACTAATTGAAAATGATCGTTACAATTTAGCGAGAGAGAAAAAATATGCCCACAAGTACATAAGTTGTCCTTACATCCACCTTGAGTGTTTCTAATTCTTGAAACGATGTGCTGTGCCAATATAATGCATGCCCACACAATATACTTGTTAGCACTTGAGAACATTACATCTTTAGAACATTCTCCGATAAATATGTTTTGCACACAGCTTTCAGTATGTCAAGTGTTCCACTATCTTATTTATTTTTTGTATTCTTATAAATTTTAATATTTTTGTATTTCTAATGCAATATTTGTTTTATTATTACAAAGTTCTTATTATGCTTTGTAAATATTTGAAACACTTTAAGTAGTTTACATTAATAATGATGTCTTTTGTTTAGGTTTCCATATTTTTTTTGTTATAGTCACCATTCTATACTTTTGTAGTTAATTATGAAAAAAAACAACTATACTTTTTTCAAGAATTGACATTTTTTACTTGCAATAACTCATTCATGATATTTTCAATTATATTTAAATTCTTTAATGACACATACCTTTGAATAATTATTTTGTTTTTATATAGAACAGAAGTTTTTTGGAGTAAAACTAAAATAATTCTTCGTGTTGAACACTTGATTGTGCAATTCTTCTTTGATGATAACAAAATTATCATATTATAGTTAATAAAGATTTTTGGAATTATTTTAAAATCATGCATCACAAAATCAACCATGAATTAAGAAATTAGAATGCACAATGAAGTTTTCCATGGACTAATTCACTTGTGAAAATTTATTAGTAAGCATTGGTAATTGTGCTTAAGTGTGGCTCAACATGTAAATATAAGTGTCATTTTTCTAACACTTGGAAAAAAATAGACCACGATCACTTGCTATTTTCGTAGAAATGGGCCTTTTCTTTATTTTGTTGGTCTATAAATGTGGTTGCCTTGCTTTTACAAATTTGTTATTAAAAAAATCCCACATTATATTCTTTGATATCTTCATATGTGGCAAACCTAACTATGTGTATAAGATCTAATAGGTGTGATGACATGATAAATCAAAGTAAAAAATTAGTTCAAAATCAAAGAAAAAATACAAATTAAGGTTTTATGACAGCAATATCCCAATCAATAACAAAACTAATTGAGATGATTGGACAAATCCTCTAAAACCAACAATATGAACTAAATCTAAGAAGAAAAAAGGACAATAGGAGAACAAGAGATACACCAATGTTTTAAAAGACAAAAATCCTATAAGAGATAGGAACTACAAAAGACATAATAATCCTATTAATAAATTTGAATATAATATCCACAAGAGATATCATGATAGTATAAGAAAAAAATGAACCATCTGATGAGTTCGAATAAAATGATGATTTATATATATTCAGTAAAGAGGATAGACATAAGAGACATTACGATCAAAGCATATAGCAAATGTGGATTTGTATACTCTAACCTTTGATGATAGTTTTGATCCTAACGATTATATTAACTGATAAACTTATATGAATGATTATTTTGACTAGCACCAAATAAGTGAGTAAAAAGTATAATTTTATTAAGACTATCTCAGTATGTTACCCACAAGTTTCTTAAAAACTAAGAGCAATAATATACTAACAATGAAGAGTTATCTTAAACTTGAAGAAATTTTAAGGTTAGGTTGTATAATAGGTTTGTCTAAAATTTATAATATCAAAATGAAAGACAAAGAACAAAGGTTTTTCTAATATGATAGATCCATTGGAAATAACGCTAATAATTTAAAGATTATAAACTTAGCTGTAATATAAATGATGCCAAGAATGTACTTTTTTCTACTTTGTGCTAGGTTTGAAGGAATACATTTTAGTAGAGCTTAACTTGAGAAATATTACCATTTTAGAGAATGCTTATTGGATAGCTAGAAACACTGAAAGAAGTAGAATTTCCTTTTTATGAGATATGACAAGCCAGTTCTTTGAAGGTGCACACCCCCATTTCTCAACTACTCACACTCGAACATTATCTACCCCATCTACCATAGTTTCTTGACCTCCCAAACCTACCTTAACATCCAACTTTCTTCATCCTCCGTTAACCTAGCCCACAAAATTTGGAATCGCCTATTTTAAGTGTCATGGAAAGGGACATATAACTACAAACTATCTAAAAAGATTTATGACTATTAACATAGAAGTTGTTAATTAATATAAAAAATTTCAAGTTATGTAATCGTAAGACAACAAAAAGTGCACCAATAGCTTTAACATAAACATAAAAGTTAAGGAACAATGATTTTGGATGATTATTGATATTAGTGGTTGCAATATTGTAACATCTCTTATTACTATTAAACAAATAATAGATTTATTGAAACATCCAAACCCTTACTCTCTATCATTGATAGATAAAATCTCTATCCGATTAAGTAATAATTTATGTATCATTCAAATTAAGTATAATGACAAGGTTATTTATGATGCATACCTATGCAAGTAGAACATCTTATTTTTAGAAGACCAAGGATTTTTAATAAGGACATAACTCTTAAGGATAACAAAAATAAGTATTCCTTTATGTATGAAGGATAGACCATCACTTTACATCATACTCCACTTTATGAGAGACCATAATCTCTTAAGCCTAAGAAATCTATAAAAAACTTCTAAGCCCATGGATAATGGAAAAAGAAAGATAAAGAATTTACGCTTGAATATATTACCCCAACTTAAGAAGACCCTTAATCAAGGAGACTTAGTTTTGTTTCTTATAGTGAAAGAGTTAATCACCACCTTACCAAACCATCACATATTATATAAGCTTATGCTAGTAAGCCAATATCTTTTATTAATTTTATTCCCTTACCGATGGATTATCAAACTTCTATCGCTACTAAAATCTCTTTATTACCTACAAAAAAATCTAAAAAATTAATTGAGCTAATAAAGGATACAAAAAGAGTAGATGCTCAAAAAATGGTTAGCAAATTTTATGAAAGAGATTACATTATCATTAGAACAATTTGAGAATAGTTTCTTCTTATAGGTTATAAGAAATTAAGTTCATGAAGCTAGATATTCTAAGAATATTCAAAAACTTGGAACTAATGCATATGTGTTGGATTTGCTAGAAGAGTATATGATGAGGTCAACCTTTAATTGTAAGGATTTAGTATCTAACAAGGGACTATATCTAATACCTAATGACTCATTTGAGCTTAATTCTCCCATACTAAGTGAATTTTTCCATATCACTATATTAGCATTAGGAGTAAGAATAATGTGAAGAAAATTTTAGATCATGAGACAATTTCAACCAAAAATTATTAACTTAAAAAAATTTTAGTTTCCTGAAAGGAAAACCTCTAATTAAGAACTCCTACCTTATTTATGATAGCCTATAATTATCACATCACACCAGTCAAAACATTACTATGCTCATCATCCCGATACAACTGAGCTAAGCTCTCTTCCACCAGGGAGGATGATGTATAAGCAAGTAACATATGGTCACAAACACACATTCCTTATCAACACACCAGTTCCACAAGTCCATAGGTGCAACACCTATTTCAAAATTACTTTAAAAATACTTAAAATTGAATTTCTTTGTTAAGTTTCCTTCCTATCATTATCCATGCTATCTGTCACCAACACTAACACCTTCAACAACTACTTTCACTTCCAAAGCTAACCCATGCACCTACTTGAACACAATTGAAGAAAACATCATTTGACCTATGCTCCACATGCATTGATCCATTACCCATCACATCCTACAAAGACCAGCACTAACGAATGAGTACTATCAACCGATTCTGTTCTGCCTGACTCATGCCTAACAAAAAATCAGATCGACTTCTCTATCATGTCGCTCGGCTTACCATTGTTCCACCAACTGTTTCATTACTCATCGTTACCATTGCTCAAAATGCATAGCAATATAATAAAATAACTTTGTGATAGAAATATAAAATTAATATAAATAAAAATCTTATGCTTGATGAAGGCCTAATGAGGCATAAGTATTTTATTAAAAGCAATTAAAAAATAAAGAATTTTAGTATTTAGCTTATTTGAGAAGAAAGTAGAGTTTTTTAGTATAGTTAGTGAAGAATGCAGCATAAGAAAGCGACAATGAACACCAACTACAAATGGCACGTATGTTGTTATTTGAAATGTTTTTTTATATTTTGTAACACTTTTATTAGTCGAATGGGTTAAATAATTCACTTATTTATTGCATTTGTTAATGATTAAAAACACTTTCTAATTTATCCAATTAGTTGTTACTAATTAAGTAAAAAGACCATCATATAATATTAATTAATAAATTATAAAAATCCCAGTGGCTTTGAAGCAATTGCTAAAATAGCAGTTGCATGGGAGCTAGTTGATTGAAAGGCTCCTAGAACATTAGATCTTGAAGACTTCTTGATTTGATGAATACGATTAGAGAAATACTATTTGGAAATTAGGATTCGATTTCAACCATTTGATTTGAATTGAAATTTTACATCCAAATTTACTTTGTAGGTGTGAATAAAACATCGACTTGGAAATGACAAAATTGCGTGTTTGAATGGTGGATTAAAATAAGTGTTTTAAAATGACAGATGACACTAGGATAATTTGACAATGTAATTGTGTAATTAGATTGAGGATATCAATTTGCCAATGTTGATTACATTCGTATGAAATTGGTATAAATTGTGGATCCACATTTAATGAATGAAGGATTATTATTTCTTTATGTGAGTTATCCTACATTATGAATTTTTTATATTTTTTAGGGATGCCTACCCTCTGCTTTGCTCAAAAAATGAGTTATGTTCACATTCTTGAGTTATGAATCAACCAAAAATTATTTGAAAATTTTGGATGATATTTTTTTCACACAATAAGGGCAGTTAAATAAATTTTTGTGTAGTGCTTTAATCTGAGAGTTTTTGTTCTTATTAGAAATAAGTTTTTCTTACTTGTTATTTTAATTAAATTATTATTTTTTCTAATTAATTATTATGATTATAACATACTTTTTTTAATAAATTATTGAAAAAGGATTTGGAAAAATATGATTAAGGATAAAGCAATTATTTGAACAATCAAGATAAGATCTAGACTTTTTGAATTCAAATAATTTCCTAAAATAATTAATTTAAGTAAAATTTAATTTTTGAACCTTGTATGAATGATTTTAATCAAGTTTAAAATTGTAACTAAAATAAAATTAAGATATCTAAAATTAAACTAAAATATTTTTTTATATTTATAACTCTTATTGAGATGATTTTCATGAGATTTTATCTTATTTTTTTCATTTTAAGTTCTCTCTAAGACATAAGCATCATTTATTTAAAATTTAAAAATTCACTTAAACTATTTTATTTAAAATTCTTAGAGTTTGTTACAATCAAACAAAGCACAAAGAGTAAGGGTCAATATTATAATAAAGTATCCAATACTACATGAAATGATTACCAAACTATCAACTACCATTTGATAATGAGTTTTTCTCTCTATTTCTTCTCTTTTTCCTAAAGAATAGTTGAAACAATCTTGACAAATATAAGAATTTATGGGATTGTTGTGAATATTGGATATGATGTGATCAAGTTTTCAATAGTTAAGAGTTTCCTTACCTTTTTTTCTTAATGTTTCTGAAAATTTATTTCTTGCTTGAATATCATTAAGCATGGAAGGAAAGATGTGTCTTTCTTCTAAAAAATAATTAGTATTCACTTGATCTTGATCATTATGAAAGGAAAATGACACTATGGTTTATTTGCATGTACCTTTTATAAATTTCCATAAATGAACTATTTTTGATAATAAATAAATATTACTATATGGATATATTAGCAAATGTTATACATTAGTTAGACTACTCATTTCTCCTATAAACTTAGAAAAAATATGTTTCCGAACCCTCTAAAAATGAAAATTACATTAAAAAAAAAACTTTCTAATCACATGTTTTGATTCTACACATTGGTCATTTTGAACTAAAATAAAACTTTTTGTTAGAATATTCACATTATTAGAGTACTTTAACTCTTTAGTTAATACAAGTCTACAAAATATATAAAAGTATGGTGTCCATGTCTTGTATGCATGGGATGAACAAAATACTCATCAAATTTGAATTTTCCACTAGAGAGAGCTTGTACAGTTTTTATAATACCACTTGTGAATGTTCTACTAGTATGAAAAGTTCTTAACGTTATTTGAGTACATGGTTCTCCAATTGAATAAGCCATAATAATGCTTACAACTTTACCAACTCAACAAAGTCCCCATGAGCGAGACTCCTGTCATAACATAATTGACAGATCTAACAGACAATTTTTGCAAATAAAAGGGGCCATAAAATGTATTGGGTGTATTCAAAATGTTATTGATTAATTTACAAGCTCAATTACAATATCTTGATTTTAAGCAGTAATTCATCATGGACTAATATATGTATTATCTCCTAATACACAACCTGTTAGTGTTTGGACAAAAATTTGCTCTTTTATCCCATTTTAAGGACTCATGGATACATTTTGAATAGTATAACTAGTTCCATGTAAAGAACATATTGTTGTACTTCAATAAGTCTATGCCAGAGATATCAAGCATTTAAAGGTCATACCATGGTTTTTACAATTTCTCTGTAAGCTTTACAATAAGAAATTATGTATTCTATCAAGGAAAACCCTTGTAAATTTTTTTTAATCGGAAAAACATTCATTTGTAGTCGAGGATCTAACATTAATCCTCACATACCGACCAATTTATGTACTTAAGATGCATTTGCTCAAAGCTTTAAGAGGATATTAAGTGGACTAGCTTAGGCGGAATAATCACCCAAAACTAAGGACGCATTTTTTTCTCTAATATTCACTTCTAGCATACAACTTCCCCGTATATTAACATAACTTTTTAACCACATGTACATTCTTATAATGATAGTTTTCTCCAAAATAAATCATTTTTGTTAAGTATTTTGAACTAATCATATCTTTGTAGGGATGGCCAAATCATCATCAATTTCTAATGGAATAGATATAGCAGCAGCTTGTTGGAAACCTAAAGTTCTCATTTGAACTAGGATATTCGATGGATATGCCATTCTCAATTGTTCTATTAATCTTTTAATAAAGCTTTTCATAGTAGTTCAATCCACAATCCTATCTTGAAAGGCAAAATCTACCCAATCTTCCATAACGACCTTCTTATTACACTAGGTTAGATTCAAAAATGAGATTACGATAGTGATTCAATAGAATCACTTAATCTTTGCTCCCACAAAAGTTAAAAGGAAATGCAAATTCCAACAAGTTTGGGCATCATGAATAAAGCTTCATTTAATAAATTCTTAGTTTTTATTTTTAAGTTAGATAGCTTATGAGTAGGTCAGGCAAAAAGTATATACCATATATCACTTCATCTATTTCGTAGTAAAAAGTTGACCAATAGCCATTTATATGTATATAAAACAAGATTCTCTTTTGATCATTCTTACTATTGATAGTGTGTATAAACCTTATGATGATTACAAAAGATGCATATTGAAGTTCAATGGAACTTTTCTCAAGCAAACTATGCATTGATCTAGTTTCCACTAGAGCCAAAAGTGACTATCCAAATGGATTCATTTTTATTGATAAGCTCCAAGTGCATCATAAGAACTAGAAAAGTATGGCTCTTTCTCCTTTGCATACTGATAGTCTTTATGATCAACTGTTTCCCTCTTTTCATTTGTACAACTCTCATATATTGATTATAACATTTTGTATAAATAACATAGAGATTATCAATCAATAATATATAGATTCAACAAGCATATATTGAGTTGTTACACGAACAAGATCCCCAACAGTTGGAAAAAAGGGAGTCATGTTAGAAAACATAAGTAAACGATCTTCTACTCGAGCTTTTGAAGGTAAAGGTGCATAAAGATCCATTTGATCCCTATTAAAGTCTACATTGAATCCCATACAAACTAATGGGAGTAAAGAAAAGCATGCCCCTCCACTAAATTTGGTTGAAATGCCTATATGCCTAATATATGTTGGTTGCTTACTCAATTCAACAATATAAGACACATCTACGTAACTTCAATTTATTTTTCATTCAATGTGTTCTTTTTCTTGAATTTATCTTTTAGCAATAGCTATGTTAGAAGTGACATGCCAGATTAAATGATGAATTAAAAATATTTGGAAGAGGTCGATTGTAATTTCTTGAAGTATTGCACATTGGCATAATGAAAGCAAATTATCCATAGCAATGACAGAATGAATCTACCAATTTACCAAGTATTGTCATGAAATCTTCGATCTTTACATTCAATTATCTCAAAAAATTACTCGTAAAGCCTGTTATGATAATCCCTCATGGGTTGTCCATGGATCATATTATCAAGAAGTGTATCCATGGCTACTTATACCAATCTTGCCTAACACATCACTAATTCCCCAGGAGTAAATCTACATGTAATTAATACATCAATAAGAGTATTTTTTCGATAGATGACAGTTTTATGTAGTTCCTTAAGATTCAATCGCATTCATTTACCCCTATCTATTTGAAGGATTTGATTAGCTACAACTTAGAAGGGAAAATTGTTAATAAGCACAAAACCATCTTTTTTAGTTCTATATTTATTTGAGTAAAATGTTTATTAAATCAAAGGAACTAGCAAAAAAATCCTTTCCACTTCTTTTTTATCTTCTTATTTAGCTAAACTTTTGTTGTTATATAGTCTTGATAGATACTTTAAGACACATTATCAAAATATTAGTGGAGAAGAATGACATAAAGAATATTGTATTCAAGAATAGATAATGTGGTAATAAAATGGGGGTTTTATTTTATTTAGAGGTACATTATAACTTTGAAAATCCTAAAGCCTTCGTTATAAGAAAAGAAATAATCAATATTAATTTGAATTCGAAATATCATTATTACACTTAATTGACATTGAATAACTATTTTCATTATAATTATTTTAATGAAAACAAAAGCAAATATAATAGTTGTTATTGCTCTTAATTACTTTTAATTGACAAACAGTCTTAGAAATATTATTGCTATTTAGTTCATTAAGGTATATGCTTCCTTGTGAATTAAAATTTCGAATTTAAATATTTTAAAATTGAATACAAGAAAGTTTAATATTGAATATTGAATTTTTAATTTTGAAGTCTGGATTTCTAAAAATGGAGAAATGGTAGAATGGCATGACTTGAGTTACAAGAAAGTTTGTAATTTTATTTACAATTTTGATTTTTCTCTCATCCCTATTCTTAGCGAACCATGAATGCATTATAAGATATGGATAAGATTCCAAAAAAGTTGGAGTCGATAGTAATAGACAAGACGATCAAAAGTGTATACACGCACACGCGCGCACGCACACACACACACACTATATATATATATATATATATATATATATATATATATATATATATATATATATATATATATATATATCAGAGAAGAAGATTTATTAGCCATATCTTACATAGATTCATAAATGTTAGGAGCTTGATTTATCTATGCTAAAACATTTAATTAGAAGAGGGTTAATTAGAAAGGGTAAATTATGGCTCCCCTAACCAAAAATTGGATTATCTTAAATTAAATCCTTTGTTTAAGGGGGTGTGGCCAAGTTTATGTGAGCTCTTAACATGTTTTTGTAATGGTTTAAGAAAATCTAACCATAAAAGGGGAATTTAGAGAAATCAACTAAGGAGATGTGGAGTAGAAAAGTAAGTTAAGAGACAAAGAAGTAGAGCTCAAGCTTTTAAGTAAGAAAAGTTTTAACTAAGGAAAACTCTCTGTATACTTATTCTACATAGGATGATCTTTGAGTTCATACTATATATTTAGTTAAGATCTAAGCCAATATAAAAAGGAATTACTTTGTCAAAATACATATGAAACCATGAAAAATTGATTGTGATAAAAGCTAGTTATTTTTCTTAAAGAACCTTGTTTAGGAAAATAAAAACTCCTTCTACCCATGACAAATGAGGACTTTTTTGTAAATAAGTGAGTCAATTATCATTGTTTCTTATGTAATATTTATAGTAGAACCTTGCCAAAAAAGTAAATTAGCATTTTTCTTGTGAATGCAAAGTAGTTTCCATAATTATGTTGCATGTTTTGATTTGTTTATAAATATGGTTAAAAGATGAATTTAAAATGAAAAATTGTTGATGCAAATCACACTCCAACTTAGACAATATCATGTGGAATAAATTAAAACCATGCTTCCTCTTTTGCCTTGTTGGTTGTCTAAGCATGTATGCCACAAGCATGGATTATCATGAAAATTGCTAAAAAATTGGAAAAAAAGGAGAAGAAAATTTTATTTAATGTAATCAATAACTAAGAAAAGATAGTCTTGTTTTATTACTATATCTTGCTAAAAGTTAAGATCCCTTCTAAAGTTCTTCTTCTTCCTTAATAAAATTGATGTTTGTCAATATAGATCTAGTATAACATTACTTCTTGATTATTGCATGCATAGACAAAGAGTTTCAAGGCATAACAAACCAAGGGATGTGTAAAATTGATATTTAGTTCTATGTTAGTATATAAATTTAATTTTTGAATTGTATCTTAGATGTGCATCACTATGGTTGTATTTGAAATAAATTACAATCTTAGTTGATAACATTAGAAGGTAAAAATGTGTGTATTTGAAATTCTAACTGATATTGTTTGAACCTTAGCTTAATTGATAAATTATTGTTGTGTGTGTGGAAAGACAACCCAAAAGTTTGGAAAATGTTTTAGCCAAGTGTCCCTTCTCTTGGGTATGCTTGGGAAGCATGGAACCCTTTCATGGCTAAGTGATTGGAGTAATTGCCTCAACATATACGAGAACTCATATAGCTTCTAAGGTGTGTGTAGCGCTTGATTCTTTGTTGGAAAGCCTTTGAGTGCTTTGTTTAAATCCTTAGAATAGTTATTAATGATGAGGTTAGACATTGAAGTAAATGTATATGGATAACTAACAATTCTTAGTAAAGTTAACTTGAAAATTTAAGGTTATTGGATTTTATTATGTTGATAAGCTTAGACTTGGAATCAAGCTCAATGGCATAAAAATAATCTATAGAATTGAAAGCTATAATAGAATGTCCTTTTGATCTGCTAAGTATACAATATCAATGAAGCTTTATGCACATTGTAATTAGACATTGGAATGTGCTAGTTCTATTAAAGAAGTAATAAAATAATGATGTTGGCCACCCTTACGTTTAGTTCGTACTTTGGGCAATACCAAAAGTGCTTTTATTTATGTTCTTAAGCCATACGATGGCACCTTAAATGGTGATCTATGGAATTCAGGACAGCTCTAGAGGGGCCATTGAATGGGTATGATGATTAAGGTTACTTTGGAGTCATAAAGTTCACTAGTGATACTAATGTGACCCAGACTTTATTGTAAAGATAATCAACTAAATATTTAATTATTCTATTGGTAAAGTTCAAGACCATGTAGACATTATGGTAGCATTTGTTGGCATGGTCTTAGACATAATCAGTATGAAAAAATGGCTTAAACATTTTTAACTTATTCATTTATGATTTTGTGAAAATTGTAAGGCATTTAGACATAATAGTCCTTTTATTATCCATACTCACTTAGGAGATAGACACTTTAGTTACCTTACTTTTTTGTCCAACAGTAGTTATGCATCAATGCATAAGCCTATAATAGGAGTGTTAGATTATAGAGTAAAAATCTTTAGAATTGTTAAGAAGCCATTATATAAATAGTTCAAAGAGAGAATATTTGCACATTTTGCACATTAATGAATTACATAATGTGAAATGCGTTTTAGGGGAGTACTTATGGTTGTTAAGGAGTCTTAGAACCTTAAAGGGATGGTTCATGTGATCAACATTTTTTCATAGAGTACTAGATTACATGATGTGAAAGAAGTTTAGGTCTGGTCATGTTTCTTTTGCATAAGAAAGTATGTTACATCAATTAGTCATAATAAGCATCAAATTAATCACTATATAAGAAAATGGATATTAAGTTATTGGTAGATGATGATCTCATTATAGTAGTTAAAATATAATGCTATTAGTTTACAAGATTTACTCTATTATTTCATTCATATTTTTTGACTACCACTAGTCAATTTAATAACATAATTCAAAGAATCCCTATTAAATCTCCTAACTCACCCCTTTATATTTTTGTGAGATTAAGGAGTCAGAACTATTGAGAAGCAAAATTAGAGATGGTTAGATTTAGTACATTAGTTAGATGATTGATCATCTTTATTTCACCTTTAAGAGTTGTAGTTTGATACTTATTTATCAATAATTATATTTTGTTGGATGTGAAATGTATTGAATAGTTTTGTTAATAGGCTTAATAGGTATTATATTTTTTTTTTTTCGACTTTGATAATGATAAATGGTGTTGCCTTGGACTAGACTAGGTTTCAATGGTTTATTAATTTTTTGGATACAATTTTTAGGCTTTGGTCTTGTGATTGAGAAAAATTGTTGGATTCTTTGCATGATAGTATTTTGTATGTTGTCATATTACAAAAATTATACGTATGTTTTGATAAAATGATTCATTTAATTTGGGTTATACTCATTATTAAAGAAAAAGCTGGGAGTGGCTATAAAACATTTGACAATAAACTAGGGAACAAAATGATGATTATATATATATATATAAGTAGTCGCAACATAGGACTTTCATATGATAGATCTACATTGAAATGTAATGTAATAACCAAGAAAAGTAACATTTCAATAATATGCTCTTTTTTAAATTTGGTGAAAGTAGGATGACATCTCAAATGAGATTTTAGGATTTTTTTCTTATTGATATGCTCCTTTCCATTACTAGGTAGATTTCATGTACGCATTGGAGTCATCGCCCTACTTTTATAGTGAATCAAGGGAGTTTTCCAACCTCTCTAATAAAGATAATATCAATGTCTTTTTAATGTGTGTACCAGAGGTCATGTTCAATGATGATGATATCTCCAAAATGGCTACAACCTTCAAACTCACTTTAATTGGCAACATTCTCACTTTCAAGGCCCAACATTGAGTTCCTAAGATTTGAAATCTAAACAAATTGGCTACTTTGGATCTATTGTGATAAATAATACATATGATCCTAAGATTTTCACTAAACTTAGATGACATTTATTATTCATGTACAAATTTCATAAAATTGTAGACTTTCAAATAAGAATCTTCAAATGGCTCCTAGATTTTTGACTCAAAATTTAACCTTTGTGAGCTTTGGTGTAGACCTCATAGAAGTGGCTTCAAATCCACTTTGTCAAAAAGTTAGCCCTACTGTCTATTGCGTCATTAGTCAACTACCCATTAAATGTTGATGTTACAATAATTAACTTAACTAGGCCTTATGGGGCTCGAATCAACATAGAGCTTCATCATTCTAAAGACATTTTTTCACATATTAGAATCCTTGGAAAGATCAACAACATTAACAGTTTCTAGAGAAATATCAAGCACTAAAAATCTTCCTATCTATTATCTAAGTTATTGAAAAAAACATAATTAGTTGACTATTGCAACAAGGAAAAAAGTTCTAGATATATGCAAGGAATGGCGAAGAAGAGATAATTCCAATTCACCAAGTAATAAATGATATGAAACCCCAAAATTTGGTCATCTTTAGTGTAGACACCCGAATGTTGGATAATGAAAATACATCATTGAGGGAAAGTATGGGAATATAAGTTGATAAGGACATCATAAGTAACTTAACATGTGACAAATTCTACTCCCTCAACAAGACAAAAAATGACTTCCGTAACTATATCACAAAACATCAATACTTAGTAAAAGAACCATAATGTGCTATGAATCATTTCATCAAAAACTATATTAACAAATTCAATGAGCAACTAATCTTTCTATGAGATTTTCTCACATTATGCTCTCACCAGTATGCCTATTTGTTCTAGCCAAAATAGTTGAATTTGAAGTACAAAAAATGGTGAGAAATTAAGTAATAAAGAGAAGAAGTTCAAAGCTTTTGCCACAACAAAATTGAACAATAAAAGAAGTTCTTCTTCTTTCATCATTCTTGCTTCTTTATATTTGAATATTTTATTACAAAAGGAATAATATTTTAATTTTCAAAACACACATTTGTCCTTTGATCAAAAGTTTACAATTGACAAACTTTTGCATCTGTGGATCCATACCTACATATCAAAGCCCAAGGTACACTTGAATTTGATGCACCATTTAGCATTACATGAGCAAAGGCAAGGTATAGTAGGTGGCACTTATCCTGCACAATACCCACATAGCTACCCACCTAAAGCATGCTCATGTATATGTGGGGGTTGCATGATCTCCTATTCATGTGGTGTACATAAACAAAGTTAGCACTACACATGGAGTGAAGCACATGTGGTGCTTGAAGTCAAGCATCACATAAGGCAACTATTCATTCCAACATGACTAGCAATAGTTGTATTTTTTACACATCTCTGCTCTAGTTTTTGCTTTATTTTGAGTTTCATTGAATCAACTTGACCAGATCATCTACTCCTCCTTTTTTCATTATTATTCGAAACAAGTCATTTTGTTAAGAGCTTGACCATCCGCAAACATGTGCCAACTTCTACCCTTTTTGTACTAATTCAACTCGAGAGCCAAATGGTGAATTAGTAGGTATGAGTACACCATTCTTCAATAACTCTATGACTTGCATATTAATCACTTAATTTTTTACTACTACGTTGTGATACGTAATCTATGTTTATAAGTGTTGATTTGATAAAAATTAATCTGATGCTTCAAAACATAATCTGGCAATTGCACTTTAGTTTAGTAAATAATGCAGAAGATTCTATTATTATCTTCTTAAGTTGTTTAGGTAGATTACTATATTTTTGGGAACCAATATTCAGCTTTTCAGGTCTAATTAACTATAACACATAATTTAGATTTTAATTTTCTAATCTCTTTGCTTGGCTTGTAGTAATAATAACTTCTATTAACTTTCCATTGTTAGATATTATATTAAATTTCTATCCAGGCTTTGTGAATCAATGCTATTGGGCTTAACTATAGTATATATCATCTTGACTGCACAAGTATTACTAGCCAAATATGATAAAGCAAATATCGAATGAAATTGTCCCATTGAATAGGGTTGGGATAAGTACAACTTTCTAAGCGGAGCTTCTCGAAAGTGCTTTTAAAGATTAAATTTTTTCTAACTTCTAGTGCCTGTATTAGGATTGACCAACCCATCTACCTAAATATAGGTTGAAAAGTGTTCCACTCTTTCTATTATAATTTCATTAATTATAAGTTTTCTTAGCCCTACCAAAAAAAGATAGTATTATCTTTTTATTGTCAAGCGTTAAGAAACAACTCAATTTTAGTTGCAACAAAGGTATTTTTTCCTTATTTTTCCTAAACGTGTCTAAAAGAAGATTAGTGTAAAAGATACAACATTTTTCTCATATGGAACCTTGCTTTTTGTTGTGGGTACAATTTTTGTGACTCTCACTTGTAAATGGTTTTGTTATTATTGTGGCTATCATCCACTTTATTGGATATTTATCTCTTCTCCATTGTGAGTTTGTTATGTTAATGTTAATCATCCCGGAGTGTGAAATCCTGTCTTTGGTTCCATATTTTGACTCTTTTTCTAAATGGCCATTATATCAATGGCCATTGTAAATCTGCTTGCTTATACCAAAGATTGTATAGGGATAAAGGTTAGTTATGTAGCAATATGATAATAAAATCCTTAGAAGTACATAGATAAAGTATACATCTTTGCAATAGATATCCTTAATACCATAGCTTGTCTTTGAAGTTTAATGGTGTAATCTTAGATTGTTTGCACTTGTCAATATTAAAGATAGAGCTACTTCCACTACCTTTCATACGTAAACTATAGGATTAAAGTTTTCTCAAACTAATTTCTCAATTAGACTCCATATTAACTCTATATCTGAATGAGTTCTTAAATTTACATTCAACTGAGCCAATGCATGGCTCAACATTTTCAATCAAGCATATACTACATTATCAAATGAAGAGTAATTGTACAAGGAGAAATAGGTCTCAAGTTAATTTAATTAGGAATCTAATGTTTTTGCATTCACAGTACCATCATTAATAAGGTATTTCTAACTTGAATTGACCTTATCGATTCTCATGAATTCAATAGGAATATTATTGATGGCATCCTCAAATGTAACCCTAAGTGTCCTATGATTTAAAAACATTTTCTTTGCATGGCAATTTTTCTTTCAAATTTATGGAGTATATGGATTTTTTTAACACCATCCGTACTATTATATCTTTTTATTGTGTTGATGAAGTAACTTGTGTGTGCATAAGATGATTGCTCCCTCCTAGAACTTCTCCATCTTTGATTCATCTTTCTTATCTCCTTATATAGAAACAATTGACCATTGACCCAAAGCACACTAGTGGTGGATTCTGTGTCATCTGATCCCTTAATATAATGTGCATGGATTTCACAAGCCATGAAGCACAACATGCATGTAGATGAGGCACGATAAGTTGTAAAAATAGACATTCAATTATTTAAAAGATTTAATGAGGATCAATAGAAAAAACTAAAGGCACTTAACCTTTTTTAGATGGACCAAGTTGGCTTTATAGTGGCCATCAACCACATATCAAGATGAAAAGCTACTAAATGGAATGCAAAAAAACTGATTTTCCTTAAAATGGCCTAAAAGAGACTTTAGACAGCTCAAGATACTAACATTATAGACTATAATGAATGATATCTAACTTTGAGCATTAATAATGTAGTTAATTCTACAAAAGATTCATGCCTTATGAACTTGATCAAATTTCACAAAATTAATTTAACTTCAATTTTGGAACCTTTTGAAGTTAACAAACTAATGGACATCATTCAAAGGAGCTAAAGTTTTTCTATTGTGAGAACATCTCTAACAAAGTATGGGCATTTTAGTTGTATGACTTGCAAGGACAGATAATGAAAATGAAAAACAATGTCTCCACATGGTTATAAAGCATAATACATAAATGAAGTGTAACTCATTTGTGTATGCCAAGAACTATTTCATTAATAGATGAGATATTTGGATAGTACCCTAATGAATGGTGGTTTAACATATGAACTAGATCCTATTAGACCACTCCCTTTTTTTATCCTTCCTCTAAAAAAATAGATTTATTCAAAGACATTTAAAATTCCAAAGCACATTGATTGAAAGCAAAGAATTCTATCTTGTGTTTGCTCACAACTAGAGTCTTCTAATTGTTGATTTAGGAATGAGGGCCCTAGCTTACAAAATGAGGAGACATAAAACTAACCATGAAGAAAGCTAAATTTGGTAATATAATCTAGTTGATTGAAGAAGTAGAAGAGCCACTTTTGGAGAAAGAAAAAAACCTTAGCAAGCTATAAAAGAATTTTAAAGTTTTGAATTGACCAAATTTAGGATTAGTTTTTCATTTGTACTAAAATAATGGAGATTTATTAAACACTTGAATAAAAGTACTATCTGGCTCAAGGAAGGCAATAAAAGCAAAATGTTCTTCGACATAATGGAAAAAATAGACAAAGTAAACTTAATATATAATGAATTAAAGATGCAAGTAGGAGTTGAGTCTCAGAGGATGATTTAATTTCCTATTGATCCTACAAAAAAAATGGGAATAGCTTTGCTTTATTATCCTTAGACTCACTAAAATTTAATATGATGCTAATTTAGATAATTTCTATGGGGGAAATATAAAAATAATATTTTTTGATGGATTTTTCAAGTGCTCTTCAATTGGATGGGTTTAATAATTTCTTTTACAAGCACTGTTTATCAAGAAGAAAATTATGAAGCTATCAATGAGTCTCCAGTTGGGAACTTATTACTTAAAAAATTCATTAGTACTTATACAATCTTCCTTCCAAGAACTTATTGCACTACATCTATTAAAGACTGTAGGCTTGTTTGAACTTATAGTTTCATTGAAAAAATTTTAATTTGTTTGTTGTTAGCCTAGAATCCCTCTTGTCCACATAATCATCTTAATAGAGCCAACAAAATTTACAAAAGGGAATTCCCTAAAAATATCTTCATTGTGCAAGAACTACTTTGATGTTTTAAGTTGCAGGGTCAAAGTTAATAACTCTATTATCAAACAAAACTTTTGGAAAGCATTCAAATTTATATCACATAATTTTCTTAAAAAGTACTATGCATGCTTAACTTTAATAGTTAATTTATTAATCTAGTCATATGTATCTATTATTAAAAATGACTACTAGTCATTAATTTTAGAGATAATGGCCCTCCTAATCATCCTATCGCTAAAGCGAGGTAACCGTCTATCCTTATTTCTTTTCCTTTCTGTAACTAAAGCACTAAGAAGAGATTTAAGCACTCTACATACATGAGGTGTAGTGCAGCAATATGTGACTTGAAAAGGTTATAAACTAGGTTCCTATTTGGACCTAACAGTTGAATTTTATCCTCTTCTTAAGATACATCATATTTGAAAATTATTGTACAAAAGATTTTATCTATTGAGAGTAAATAAATGAAACATAAGTAAGAGAAGAACATCAAGAAGCTCTTAAGATGAAAGATATTACCATCCAATCCCTTTACTTGAAAGCACCATGTTCAAAGGTAAGAAGTAGGTTGTTCACTTACAAAACAATGTTAACAAAACGTGTATGAAGATAATTGGATAGACTAAGAAATTACTCTTAATAGTAGGTTTGATTATTAGCCATGCAACCTAACTTTTTCCACTCTATACTCTAATGATGTTCTATCCTTCAAATAATATTATTAATATAGTAGAAAGTGTAGTGAATGAGTTCTTTTAGAGGAATAGTCATCTATCTTCAAAAATACCTTTACTAATATAGAAGCTCTCATAAATTTATTAAATTTAGATAACATTTAGGGGAAGCTAAATTTTTAATTTGAAGACAAATGGACTTTCTATGCATATAGGGATTATCAAATTCTTACTTTTATGGATTTTGTCAGGTGTACAAACTTATTGAACAATTTTTTCATAATCCATTGCATTGAACATAACCAACATGAAATGGTTAATCAATTGCTTCTACATTGGCAGAATTGTAGTCAGAAAAAAACTATAGCTATTAATGTCTCTAGAGGTCTTCCATTTCTCATATTTTATAATATCTAGAAGTTAAAAATTTAAAATTAAAGAACAGTGAAAAAAATCCTAGTGAATTCAATGATAAATGGAGTTCAACATAATATCTATGCTATTTTCAATTGTAGTCTTCAATTAGTAAAATATTCATTGCTTTCTCTACTTTGTAAGAGCAAATGCAAAATAATTAAGTGGTTCAGTGGACTCCCACAACACTAACTTTTATCAAATTATATACTATTTTAATGACTAGAGGGAACCAACGCATTGTAGGTTGTGGTCATGTGTTCGCAGACCACTTAGGTAAAGAAACAATGCATTCTGAATTTATGAAGGATCTAAAATAATTATAGAAGATAAGCCATGGTAGTACTATTTGGTTTAAACTTATGTGACAAGCTAGGCTTATGGAGCTTTATTGTAGAATCAAATAGAAAATCAAACCTTGTAATGATTTGCTAAAGAATTGGAATCCCTTGGTTTATGTTAATCCTTTTGAAAAAATGAATTAATTTCAATGTAAATCAATTTGATTCTAACACATATTCGGAGAAGGTTATGTAGTAGTAAACCAATTAGCTCAATTCACTAGCAATCATATTCATTAAATATTCTAGGTTCATGAAAAATACTAAAAAGTTTCAAAATTTAATTAAAAATGATAAGGAGAAATGTCCATATATTTATTGGGTTATCATAAAGAGAGTCATCCAACAAATCCTTCCATAATCAACTCATGAAATTCCTTAATATGTTCATCGTTGTCATCTTGGAATTATTCTTATGAAAATCACTAGGCAATTGGGGTTGGAAAACAAGAAGCAGTATCTTAGAAAACAAACTATAAAATTTTATCTTATTTTTTAACTTTTTCTAAACAATTGAATTCCCATAAACTACCTAGGGCTTTGTTGCTCATGCCAAACATGTCATATTTTGGTCCAACAACTAAACCTATTTGACATGGCTCATTTTGTTCAAGGGAAACCTGTTTCCATAGAATCTCTCAATTCTAATAAATGATACCTATTCTTCTTATATTAAAGTCAATGATTTTTCTTCTCCAGAATATTAAAGATAATGATTTTTTAGTCATTATGAGGGCATTGTCCTCAGAACCTTTGTTTTATGGTGAATCTAGATAAGTTCTCCATCCCTGCCGAACATGATAATGCCAATGTCTTTGAAAAAGAGGTCATGTTTATTGATGACTTTGCTTCCAAAAAGGATTCTATCTTCAAACTCACTTTAATAGGCTATGTTCTCACTTGGATTACCTAACATGGAATTGCTAAGACTAACAACTCAAAAAAATTTGTCACTTTGGATCAGCCATGATGGGGTAGGCTTGTGCTCTTAAGATTGTCACTAGAATTGTACAAAATTTAGTACTAGATGTGCAATATTAGAAAAATCACAGTCTTTCAAATGAGAAACTTAAAATGTTTTATATTGTCCTAGCTCAATATTGAACATTTTTAATGCTCTAGTGTGGATCTTATTAGAGAACCTTCCAATCCATCTAGTCAACAAGTAGTACCTATTCCCAATCAAGTTAATAGACACCAACCCTTTAAAAGTAGATTTGCATAAATCAACTTAATATGGACATATTGGACTCTATCCTATGTATTGGTCAATCTTGTTAAAGATCTTCATTTAAATTTTAGAATTTGTAGAAATATTTGGAGCAATAATGGATTTTGGAAAAAAAATTAAGTATTTAAAATTTTTTAGAATAATATCTATGCAATTTTAAACAAGGTTGCTTAATGGTCTTATGTAAGAAAGAAAAACATTATACACCCTTATTTGTAAAAAATGGTAAAGATGAGAAAATTCTAATTACCTATGTAGTAAGCAATGTGAAATGTCTAAATTTGTTAGTCATATATTTGGACACCAAAAGGTTGGAAAATGAATGAAAATGAATGAGGCAAAGTATGCGTATTGAAATTGATAAGGGAATGATAGGATCTTAACATGTTTGAAGCTCTCTTGCCCCCATAATTGAAAGAAATAACTCCCCCCACCGCATCATAGACCATTAAAACTTAATAAAAGAACTTAATTACATAATGAATCATCTATTTGTTCATTTTTATGATCAACTTCAATTAGAAATTGTAAAGTGTAAAAAATTTAATTCTAAGTTTAAACAAAGGAAGGATGTGTAGCTTAAAAAATCAGTGGAGATTCAATCCCTCAAAAGACATAATAAGGATCTCTAAGAAAAAAGCAAATGCTTTTAAGCATTTTGAGATAGACTATAATGGCTTTATAGTGGTTACCAGACACAAGTCGATAAGAAAAGAAATTAAATGGAATGTAAGAAAATTGATTTGCAAGAAAAAAACCCAAAAGAAGCCCTTAGGAATCTCATAATGCAAATATCTCATATTGTAACTAATAACTTCTTCATTATAAACATCAAGGGTATAGTTAGTTCTATTGTGTCTTGATGCCTTAATAATGTGATCAAAATGAACTAAATAAAGTTAATTGCAATGTGTGAAGGCTTTGCAAGTGATAAACAAGTGGACAATATTAAAGGATACAAACTTTTCACTATTTTGAGGGCAACATTACCTATTGAATCATGATTGGTTCAACATATGAACAATATCTTATCAGACCACTCCCTATATCGATCATTTCTCCATAAATAATTAAATCTAATGCTAAAGAACTCGGATTACAAAGAACTTGGGTTGAAGGCATAGAATACTATCTAGTGGTTGCTTAGAATTGGAGTCTTCCAATTGCTTCGTCAGGAATGAGGGCCTTAGCTTACAAGCTAATAAGCATTAAAGATCCCTTTAAAGAATAAACTAAAACATAATTCGGTAATATATTTTATAATATTGAATTATTAAAATAACATGCCATAAAGAAGGAAAACAAAATCAATGAGTTATAGATGATTTATCTGGGTTGGAATTAACAGAGCTTTGGATCAGCTAGTCATGGTTGGTAAAATAGAGGAGATGTATTAGAGCCAGATGACCATTACTGTGTGACTCAAGGTTGGTGATTAAACCATTATTTTCTTCCACACAATTGTTAATAATTTGAAAAGGGATCTTAATGCATAAAGAATTAAAGATTCAAGTGTGAGTTGGGTCTCAAAAGAGGATTCAATTGCTAAATATGTCAAGGATTGCTTGAACTCTATCTAGTCACTACTAAATAGGTGCTTTGGTTTGTTATACTTAGACTTACTAAAAAGTGCAATGATTTTAATTCAACATGCTATCAAGGAGGAAATATAACAAATTATTTTTTGATGGATTCTTTAAGTTCTTGTGGATTGTATGGGTTTAATGGTTTCATTTACAAGCATTGTTTGACCGTACTTCAATACGACATTTATGATGCTATCATTGTTTTTCTTGTTGGTAGCCCATTAATTAAAGTTTTCACTAGTATTAATATAATTGTCCTTCTAAAGAATTATTGTACAACAACTTTTGAAGGTTTTAGAATAATTTGTTTCTATAGTTGCTTCTAAAAAATACTATGTTTTTAGTAGTTAGCTGATAGTGTTTGTACTCACTATTATCTTGATGGAGCATTCAACTTTTACTAAGGGGAATTCACTAAAAATATCTTACTTGCATAAGAACTACTTAATGATTTAAATCACAAGACCCAAGGTAATAACTCTATTATTAAACTAAACTTTAAGAAAGTATTCAGTAGTATATATCTTAGGGTTTTGTTAAACACATACTATAGAAGTTTAACTTCAATTTTAATTTATTAATCTAGTGATGAGTATTTATAATATAAGTTATTTATTAGTCATTATTAATGAGAAAAAATGATTCCTTCCAATTGTCTCATTGGCTAAACCAAGTGAACCCTTTATCCCCATATCTTTTCCACATTGTGGTTGAAGTCTAGGAAGAGGGCTAAACATTCTACATATGCAAAGAAAAGAGAATCACAAGGCCCCCAAGGAGCTTGTCAACAAAACTCCCACTTGTGCTTAGTAGATGGCTATATCCTCTTTCGAAGAGGTGACAAATAGTCCATTAAAACTATCAAATTATTTTTCTCTAAGCTCGAGAGCACATGAAGTTTTTAGATTAATGTACAAAAGAACTTATTTATTTTTAAAAACATCAAATAAAAGTTTGAGAATATCAAATAGGAACTCTTGGGATTCAAATGATGCTATTTTCTAATCCCTTAACTTAAAAGAACATTATTTAAAGCTAAGAAATAGGTGGTTCACTTCTAATACTAGATTAATAATTTTGCAATAAGAACTTTTAATTAATGGGATTTATTACTGGTTAGTCATGTTATCCAATTAATACCCCTTTATACTCTAATGACACCTTATCTTCTTAACAAGATTATGTACATAGTCAAAAGTGTGACAAATTATTTCCTGTAGGCTAATAATGATGAGGTGAGTAAGCAAAATCTGGCCAATTAGAAATAAATTAGGTTCCTCTAGGAAAACTATGGATTAGTGGTTAAGAAATTGAAATATTTTAAGGATGCATGTAATGCAAGGTTTTGCTAGAAGGTCTACACCTCAAAGAAAGAAACATAAGTGGTAATTACTTCAATAAAACTGTTATGGAGTATTCTCCTAACATGGAATGATAAAATCATTCTCACTATTTTCATACATGGAACCAAATAAAAATGGATAGAAACATTTCATTATCAATTCAACATGATACAAGCTTATAACTAATAGAGTACTTAACAGCCTTCCAAAAATTACTTACTAATGCGGAGGCACCTAAATAATTAATTACCACTTGCTAACTACTTGAGGAAGCTGAAATTGAAATTTATAAACAAATACCCTTTCTGTTCATATAGGGATTTTCAAATTCATGGTTTTATGGTGTGTTCTAGTTCCACAAACTTATGAAGCCACTTTGCTATAAAGTTTAGCAATAAATGCATCCAACATGATGCTTCTACAATGATGGAATTATGGTAACATGCATCAAGAATTTATATAGTGATTGCCCAGATCTAGGTCTTACATATCATGAAGTCAGTACTTTATCAAATAAAGTTTTTTATGATTATTATTATAAAGATAGTTTTTGTTTTGTGTATCCCAACTTTACATGCCCCACACATCTCTTAACGATTTTCTTGTCTAACAAATACATACTTGAGGTCTCACTAGACATTTTTGGTAGCCAAAATAATAAGATGCGTGATTGATTGATTTCATTACCAATGGTTACCCAAAAAAGTTGCATCAATAGATTCTAAATGTTGAAGATGTGTCGTAACTAAATTAGGTAATTATAGTCAAGGTGCACACACACCATTACTTATAGCACAATCACCATGGAAACATGTAAGTTTGGACTTAGTATTAGGAGTTTCAAAATCATTAAAAATAATGATTCTATATTCATATAGAGACATTTTCTAAAATTACTCATTTTATACCTTACCATAAGACATCAAAAACCTCCCATATTACGAAGTGATTTCTTGAGGAAATTGCTAAATCACATGGCTTACCTCTAATAATTATTTTAGATCATGATGTTAGATTTACCAGGTACTTTTGAAAACTATTTTGGTGCCTAAAGCAATAAAAACTTAAGTTTTTATGGACTTATTATCCCAAAAATAGAGGGGCAAATAGTAGTACTAAATCAAAGTTTAGATGATCTTTTTTGTAGACTAGAACTGGAACACATTGAAATCTAGAATCTTATATAGCATTTTACTTATTTCATTTAAAATGATTCAATTAATAGAACAATAGGTTTGAGTCCTTAAAATCAACATCAAAGTCCTATTTATTTTATACTCTTATCCTATGATTGAGCACTTCTTAGTTTATTGAGTCTTTTATATACCAAATTTTGTTATTACATAAGTATATTACTAAATAAATTAGTTTAAATAATTAAAAATATATAAATAACTAGAAAATACTCACTAACAACCTAAAAGTTTGTCAAAAGTGATTATATAGTTATTTGTGTCAGCTCTGAGAGACTCCTATTGGAACCCTTAAAATATTACATGACTATAATACTAGCCCATTTACAATTATATAAGGGCTAACTATCAACATTTATATTTAGATTTACTTAAAGATTATAAAATTAGAGCTACCATTAATATTCAATAACTTGCTTCTTTTAAAAAGTTATTCCTAGTACCTAGTGAACCTTTTTAACCTTCACTATCATTGCCAAATAAAATTATCCCAATAATACATTTAGCGACATCTTGTGACCCTTGAGATTAAGTGAAGCTAGTCTTAAATGATCGAGCAATGTTAACATTGAATCATGTATAACAAATATTTTTTGTAGGTTAATAGGTCCATCAAGTCTTTCATGACACTTAGATTACTAAGAAGGAGCTTCACCACCTAACTTATGAGATGTTAAAAAAATTTTAGTGATTTTAATATGGCTCCATGGAGTTGAGCTTTTTCTCACATAAGGAGAGTGATTGTACTTTTTTAATGATAACAAGCCCAAAATATTTTTATTAGATTTATTTAAGAGAATTTTAAGATTTTATATAATATATGCTTATGTTTGTGGGAGAATTTAAGGGAGAGAAATAAGGCAAAATTGCATGAAAGTCCGATTGTAGTGGCAAATCTTGTTATCTACTCCACCAACAATAGTATTTTGGGTGTAGGTTATTAGAACTAATTTTCTTTTCGGTTAAGATCCCTATGTCAAAGGTTAATTTAAGTCTTTGGATTTTAGAAATGTTCTTGCTGGTTCAGTGATCATATGATTTCCAATTCTAATTTAATAGAATCTTTGAGTTGGCTCTTACTCAAATATATTATTTGAACCTAAATATTTTTTAATAATTTATTAGCTAATAGTAGGTTTATCATATCATCCAAACTTAGGTTGGGTTTGAGACTTGTTAAAATCTCATAACGATAGTAGTATTGAAGCACAAATGTACCTAAAGAAAGGAGGTTATGCCTCAATCCAAAAGAAATGGGACGTGATGCAATGTCTTCTTCACTAACTATGAATAAGAAGTGAATGGATTATGTAAGCTGAGCCTAATTGACTTGGTGATAGTTTTTGGCTCATTTTGTAAGAGCCAAAATGAAAAATCTTTTTGATGCACCATTCAGTTTACATATTATTTCCTATATATTTATTAGTACAGCTTTTGTGAATTTTTCTTTACATTTAAAAAAAATATTGGTATGTGATGTGTGATTTTGAAAAAACTATTTGCACACTAATTTCAATTGCCCTCTTTTGAGTGCCATTTGTACTAGTAGTTTTATATGTATTTTTTAAGGAAGCATATGCCATTAAGGATCACTTTATTTTTGAAATATGTTCTTAGATTTCGATATGGTATCATAAAAATATAGGTTGTTTTTGCACCATGCGCTTAAGAGACCAAATATGATTCGGTGCACATCAAACTTTTTAAGTAGCTTATTTTTGTGATCTTATCGTATACCTAATGCATGATTTTTAATTTTGCAAACTAGAAAATTATAAGTGATTATACTTATCTTATGGTGTTAAATTTTGCTTGAGTACAGCATACAAAAGTCATATGAATGATACTGAATAAGCTCAACGCTGTAGAAGATTACTTAGAACCCAATTGGCACCATAAGTTTGCCTTCAAGGCATTTTTTATTTTTTTTAGTACTTAGTAATGGATAAATCACTTTTTATTAGATATTGAGCAAGAACTACCCATGGACCTTACTTTAAGCATGCACTTCTTATTCATTTTAGGCATTGATAGAATTGAATACAAGACTACTTCCTATATTGAGATGAAACATTTAAATTACAACAATATTGAAATGCTTTAGCGGTAAGGTGCTTAGAGAGGACTTGAATTTTTATACATGCAAATATTTAATTTTAAGCTAAAGGATGTATTCATATTCATCACTACATTACATCAATAAAAATTCATGATTTTGTCCAAAAAAAATTTTTATAAAGGAATTAATGCAAAATGAACTTTTGTAAATAAAAATTCTTAAAAGAATATCTATTTGATGGTCCTTTTGATCATATAATTAGTTATCTAAACTAGTGCATTAGTGGTGATGAATCACTCAATTAGGATACAAATAAAATATAATGGTAAAATTCCAAGATGGAGATTTCTTAAAGACTCGTTAAACAATAATATCAATAATCTAATGTTCAATCTAAAGCATAATTGATCATGAAGGAGTTAAATCCAAAAGAATCAACAAAGTTGATCACCAAATTCACTTTCTATAAGATGACAATCAAACCATTTAATAGGAATTCTAAGATCAATCTGATGTCATTTTTGAACATGGAATAAATCATCTAATGCATGAGATTGAAACATGAGATAAAGCTAGAATTTTATCGAAAGCTAATATGAAATTAAAAATGGATAGTTTGTTGAATTTAGGAAATAAATATTGAAGCAAATGGATGACATAGGAGCATCATCTATTACCTCACAAACACATTAATTGGAATTGCACTAATCCCGTTGAAACTCGAAGCCATTCCTGACCAGAACCTTATTTTGATTAATCGTCTTTATCAATCATAAGGATTAAATGCAATGATATATTTACCTTATCGTTACATCTACTATTTTTGCTTTGTTGATCAAAACAAATTTGATAATAAAGTATGTCATCATCGATGTTAGTTCCTGTGCATCACACACTATCAATGACTATCTTCCATCACTTGATCTACTACTACTTGTAATCAATGCTATCTAAATACCCAACATCACCTGCTTATCCATCATCACAAGGCCACCAGCTACTTCCAAACCACCTACAATCTCCTTGCTGCTCGTTAGCTACCACCCTTTGATCATTGTCAAACGCTGTCATCTCTTATTCAAAAGAGGTCGAAGCCTGCAAAAGGGACCCCACTACAGGAGTTTAAATACAAAGTCAACTAACAGGAGCTTAAGTAAAGGCTTGGGTAGGGGCAATCCCCTTTCCCATACCATATCAAATAAACATGCATTCTTTGCAACCCAATTCGTATGGGCATTGCTTTCCCTGAAAACATGTGTGAAGCTGAATGTTGGCATCTTCCTCACATAGTGGAGAGCATCTGAAACAATTCCATCCTCCAAAGGACAGCAAACCCATTGCATCCTCTTATGAAATGCATAGGTAGAGTCAGTCTGGATCTCAACAGCAGGGTAATCCTTGAGTTTTGTCATGGTAAACATCATGGCTTTCTTGATAGCCTGAAGCTCAAATGCGTCACTTGCCTGTGAAGTGAATCTCTTCCCCACAATATGCATGGTCCTCCCCAAATGGTCGCACACAACAAGGCCAACACTAGTCGTCTCATTCTTCACCACAGCATCACAATTCATCATTATCTAGCCCGTTGGAGGGGGAAGCCAAATAATAGTTACAAGGGAGCCCGAGGGGTTGAACTTCCCGCTGGACGTAGAAGAATGATGATTAATGAGCTTTATAGTGGCAGTGCTTTCCAATTTGATCCTCTGGATTAGCATGACATTGCTGAAAGTGGTCTCTTATGCACCCTTCAAATTCTATTCCCCCAAATATGGAACAATGTAAAGGCCACAATGGCAAAATGAGCCGCAGAGATGCTACGCACCACACCAGGCTGCACGGCGTGGGAGAGAAAGCTCTCTAGAAAGCAAAAACCAATGCACGTACAAGTGTGCATGCCATAGCAGATGCCCAGCGCCTCAGCTAAGAACAAAGGGTCCTCCCAGATTCTGCATGCCACAACACAGTCCCACAGCACATGCTGCAGTGTCTCAGCCACACCACAGCCCCAGCAGTAATTGATACTGTTAGTCCAATGTCTTCTTATGAGCCAATCTATCGTGGAGACTAGATTTCTAGCGACTCACCAAAGGAAAGTACGAACCCGAGGCCGGATTTTCAGCTTCGATATCCAAGCAAGGTGATCACCAACCAGTGGAGTAGGCCGAGCATTATAAAATTTCCTATAGCCTATGAGAGCCCGATAAAACTTGGTAGAAAAGACCTTAGGGGATTCGGTGTGCACTTGAAGAAGCTCATCATTCTACCCACGACAAGTGAAGGACTCTGTCCTCCAATAATGGGTTTGCCTAGTAGGCAATGGAATCCCAATCCCACTTCCTTGACCACAGGATGCACTCCCCCACACACTTTGGCCATGAGGCTTCCTTGCTAAAAAGCATGTGCCACCATTTTTTTGGGAGAAATCCCATCCAATTATCTTCATAAAAATCAGTGCACGTTCCATCCACCATCCTCGAAATGAAACCCTCTAGAGCATTTGTGAAGGCCTCCAACAAAAGCCTACTCGCATGAGTGGCACCTCTAAGGATCTTGTAGGGTTGTTGCCCAAAGGGTACTTAGTCTTCATGATATCCACCCAAAGGTTGTCCTCACGGTGTAAAAGTCTCTTGCAATGCTTCATGACCAAAACACGACATGAGACCTTGAGATCGAGTAAGCCAAGGCCTCCCATGTCCGTCGGGAGCATAACTGTGTCCCAGACAGCATACACGTCACCGAGGTCTGCAATTTGGATCGATCCTGCCCACACCATAGGAATCTCCTCATCAACTGCTCCATCTGCTCCACCACCCCACGTGGAACCACAAAATGAATCATCACAAAATTAGGGAACGACTCCAATACAACCTTGATCAATAGTATCCTTCAAGCCAAGGAGAGGAGGTGCACCCACCATATAGCAACCTGATACTCAATTCTCTGAATGAAAAAATTGAAATCTGTTTTCTTGAATAGCCTGGCCAAAGTAGGAATACCCCAGTAGGAGAGCATATTTCCCCTCGGGATATTAAGCTTAGAGGACACAAGCTTCATCCTTCTCTCCTTCATTTCTCTACTGAAGAAAATTTTGGATTTCTCATGATTAACATTGAGTCCAGTGAGCTTACTGAACTTATGGAGTATCTTAATAATAGCAGACACAGACTTATGTAAAGAAGGTGCATAGATAATAACATCATCAACATATAGAAGGTTCAAGATAATGGGGCTAGTGGAGGTGCATCTAAAGTTGAGTAATGCCTGAGCCTCATACTTATGTGCCAACATAGAGAAAAACTCTGATACCAAAGTGAAGAAGTATGGGGAAAGGGGGCAACTCTGACACAGTCCCCTATAGGCCTCAATCCATGGTAGTTTATCTCCAATCAACAGAATACCAAATCTCGAGGAGGTACTGCATGCAAGGACCTACTGGCACCATGTCGGCGGGAAGCAAAGGAGTTGCATCTTCTCATCAATGAATTGTCATCTCACACTATCATACAACTGCTCCATATCAACTTTCGCAGCCATTAAGCCCACTTTCGATGAGGAGGAATGCATTCTCGTCCCCATCTCTTGCGTAATAAAGATGTTGTCAAACGCTGTCATTTGAGTTCTTCACTGCTAGCATCCTAGTCACATCATCTTTGATGTTCAATCATCATATTGTATTATTGCTTTATTTTTCCTATGTTAACATTTTTCATAATTTTTTGTATTTTGTATTAAATATAATTGATCTACTTAGAGTTAATGTCCTGGATTTTTTAAGATTTTTATTGATTCTTAAGTGATTTAATTCAAAAAGTATCATTCTCTATATATTTTACATTTAATATGGTTGATCTTTTAAGAATTAATGTCATAAAATTCTAAAGATCTCTTTTAGATTCTCAAGTAATTTAACTATAAAATTATCGTTCTCCTTTTTGCATTCTTATGAAATTTTCTAAAGGTGTATTTTCCTTTTGTTTTTTTTCATGCATTAAGCCCTCCTTCAACTATAAGTAAGAGAAGCTCTCTTATTATAATGTAGTTTTTGATGAAAGAAATTTCTCTTATTTGTGTGTTTCTATATTTGTGAGCAAAGAGTATGTACCCAAATCTTGTTAGAGATATTCAAACTTTTGTTTTTTTTTAAGAGACATGGATTGAATGTGAGAGAACATCTATTAAAAAAGCTGACAACCAAACAAATTCACCTTTCTGTCAACACCCGTAAGTCTTCACCCACTTTGTTACTCTTTTCACCCAATCGCCATGACCACCATCCTCAACAAGGCTTGAGATCCTCGCCAACCATCTTGTTACCCCATTATAATCCCCACTAATCCAAACCTCCAACTCATCATTCTTTTCTATCTTTGATACCTTACATACTAGCTCGAAAGGAAATATAAGCCATGATCACCAAAAAGGTGCACTCTTTCTAAAACTTTTATTTTCTAAATGATAATCTAAAGTAAATGTTACTCTTTCTTCTATTCAAGTACTCCAAACAAAGTTTTTCTTAAAGTTTTTATTTTATTTGAGTGAAATTTGATGTGGTAAAACTATTTAGTAAAACTTTATATTTAACTCTTATTGTGATACAATGCACTCTACTTAAGAATCTATGGTACAAATTTATAGGCTAATATTTAAATAATTATAAAATACCTCACACACTATCTAACCCTAATTAGTGTATGGTATCATTTAATATTTTTCTAATAATCTATTAATTATTTCCATATTATAGGATCAAAATGGGATCTTAGTAAATGTCTAATTTATCCTACATCAACATTAGTTTAGCAATATGGTTTTCGATTTAATATTTAAAAAATATATTTTAAAAAAATTCTAATACTAAATATTTTTTGGTTAAAAAAAAATTTCTTAACAGAGTGTGTCCACTAAAGAACTCTTAATTTGTTTTGGACAAATTTTATCTTAGGAGATCGTATAAAAGCATATATATGACTCCTTGTTATCTTTCTTGAGAACCATATAGTTCTATGTATGAGGTGGTTTGATAAAAGTGAGTTGATAATCAATCATAATTGTTTTAAAAACACATGCCATCTCAGCTTTGGTAGTCTATAGTTGTGGTTACTTTGCATTTACAAATTATTTTAAATAAAAAAATATAAAAAAGTGGATATCACTCATTATTCACCTTTCTTGATATCCTCATGTGCCAAACATTTATATGATCACAAAGCCTGGTAGGTCTTGTCAAATATCAAACAAAAGTTAAGAATCAAATCAAAACTAAAATAAAACTTAATGCATGATTACATGCTAGAGCTATCCTAATCAATAGCCTAATTCATCTAGATGGTTATACAAATTCTCTTAAACCAATAATGTGAATCAAGACATAGAAAATAAAGAAATAATAAGGGAAGAAATACCACATCTAATAATCTAATATAAAAAACCCTATGAGACATAAAAACCATAGAAGATATGATGATCCTTCTGATGAATCTCACCAAGGTATCTATATGACAAATCATAACCATAGAAGGAGGAATGAGCCTTCTAATGAGTCAAAGCTAAAAGATGATCTAGATATGCTTAGTAAAGAAGAAAGACTTAGGAGGCATCAAAAGAGATAGGGAACATATCCTTAATATGAAACTAGATGTCTTAACTTTTAATGATAATTCTGGTCCTAAGGATTATATTGACTAATAGACTAGTATAGATAAATACTTCAACTAGCACCTAATAATTCAATATAAAAAAATTTAATTTATTAAGACTAAACTAAATAATACTATGCATATGTTTTGTAGAAATTTAAAGAGATAATACGTTATTAATTATGAGGAGATATCCCAAACTTGTAGAATCCTTAACATTAGTTTATACAATAAGTTTGTTCTATAATCTATAATATTGAATTGTTGGATAAATTACAAAGATTTTTTAAGATGGTAAATCTATTGAAGTGTAGAATAACAAGTTTTAAGATTATAAACTTTGAAGTGATATAAATGAATCCAAACATGTAGTACTCTTCTATTTTAGGGTAGGTTTAAAAAGATATATATACTTTGAGTTTAAATTGAAAAATGTTAGTACCCTAGAGAGTATTTATCATATAACTAGAAATATGAAAAAAAAATAGAACAACTTATTTTAAATGAAATGGCATTTTAGTTTTTTTAAGGGCTCACACCACCATTGCTTGCTTAACCCACTCATACTTGTAGTTTATTTATCTCCTTTGCCATAGTCTCCAAATCTCCTAAATCTATAGTATCATCCACTTCTTTACACCGTTCTTCAAGCAAGCCCATTATGTTCCAAAAAATCCAATCTAAAATCTTCTATTTTAAGGGCCATGAAGGCAGCATGTAGCCATCAACCTTTAAATAAGAGCCATGGATGTAAACTTATATAGTAATAATGACCAAGAAGAGTCAAAGAAAGAAGAAAATATAATGTCTAATAAGGATGTTGTGCAAGAATTAGAAAATATGGAAACTTTAGCTGTTTTAATGGTTAGGAGCACCCTTGTGATCGCATAACTATGGGATGATTGGAGTTGCACTAACATCTTCAACACTAGTATAAAAATTTAGGAACAACCATGTATGATGATCATCAAAATTGGTAATTGCATCAATGCAATAGATTATTAAGCAATAGGAGTTTCTTTATTGAAATAACGAAACCACTACTCTATCATGAATAGATAAACCTAAATATCTATTAAGTAATGATGTTATGTACCCTTAAAATTGGAAATATTTAGTGATGATAATTTATTTAATATCATATTTATGCAGGTCATCTTATCGTATGAAGATCATGAGTTTTCTATTGAGATACAACTTTAAAGGGTAACACTAATATGTGGTCTTTTATTTATGCGGGAAAAGTCACCACATTATATGCTTCTCCACCTCATCAAAAATCCTAGTCACATAAGCATACTAAATCTACAAAAAATTTAAACCCATTATTAGAAAAAGGAAAAGATAATTAATTTGAGCTTTATTACACTACCTTAAGTTAAGAAGACCATTGATCAAGGAGACTTAGTTTGGTTTTTTATAATTGACAACTTAGCCACCACCAAATTAAAACCACCACTTATTATATAAGACTTTCTGAATGACTTTTTTGATATTTTTCTAAATGATTTACCTAACACTCTACCACACATGTAATACATAAAACTAATGATCAATCTAGTTCCCAAAGTGAGCCTACTAAGCATTCTTTGTTATAGATTAGGCCACAAGACTCATGCTATGTTAGCTCATTAGGTAGAAAACCAACTTTAAAAGTTATTTATCTAAGAAAGTATTAGCCATTATGCTATCGTTATACTATTAGCAAACCGAATGGATGGAACATAGAGAATGAGTGTTGATAATCGAGTGATTAATCAAATAACAATAAAATATAGGTCTCTAATTTTCTATTTAGATGACCTATTAAATCAGATGTTCAGTGGCATAGTATTTTCTAAAATAAACTTAAAAAGTTTTTACCCTTAATAAAGGTCTATAATAAGAGATGAATGAAAGATACTATTTAAGACTAAAGTTAGTTTGTACGAATAATAAGTGATGCCATTTGGGTTATAAGACACATTAAGTAAATTCATGAGATTGATGACCAAGGTTTTAAAAGCATAATTAAGGTAATTTATTGTACTTCATTTTGATGACATTTTGTCTATAACTAGTCTTTTTTCACAAATTATGTTGCACTCAATAAAAGAAATACTTATTTATCAATCTAAATATTGTGAATTCTTCATGACTAAGGTTGCCTCCTTATAGTACTTAGTTTCTTCTAAAGGGTTGTCTATTAACCATAACAAAATCAAGATATTTATGAGTATCCTACAAAAAAAAATAATTTATGACATTAAAAGATTTAACATTCTTGCCACTTTTTATTTATGATTTTCAAGACATTAGTACTATTGTCACGTTGATTACTAAATGTTTTAAGTCTGGTAAACATACTTTAGCCAAATTTATAGACCTAACAATTAAAGAGATTATAACTAAGGCATCCTTTCCAACACTACTTGACTTTTGTACTACTTTTGAGGTTGTATGCAATCGAAAAGTAGGGATATGTGGTGTCCTTTGTCAAGATAAATATCTTATTGCCATCTTTAATAAGAAACTTAATGATGTTAAAAAGAAGTGTTCTATATATGAAAAGAAATTGTATGTCATAGTTTGATCTTTAAGTCATTAGAAATATTAATTGTTTTTCAAAGAATTTATCTTTTGCTCTAACCATAAGGTGTTAAGGTTCCTAAATAACCAATGAGACCATAGTTATACATCTTTTATCAAACACAAGCCTAGCCTGAAAAATAAAGGCCAAAACTTTTACCAAATTAAAAAGCAAATATCTTGGTTATTCTAATTTTGAACCAATTTATCCAGAAGACAAATCTACTCCAAACCTTATATCTAGAGATTTTAGCTTAAAATATTATTACTTATATAGGAATAAAAGGTTACATATCAAAAATTCATCATGTAAATATTTTTTGTTAATGAAATACATGTTAAAGGATTATCTGATCATTCTTGAAGAGATAAGACCCATTGAGATATTTCAAAGAGGTTTATTAGAGTAGTATAATATGTTATTTTACATCTATTGTAGCCCAATGTCACATATGCATAGCTACAAAATCTTCAAATGTAGGCCAAGGACCTACATTCCACAGCTCATACTTAACAAGCTATAAGAGTACATAAATATGGATTTTGTATTTTGATTACCTAATACCACATCAAGGCATGACATTATCCTTGTGGACATTAATTTTTTCTCTAAGATGGCTTCATTTATCATTTGTTATAGGACCCCAAATTCAACCCATGTAGCTAAGTTTTTTTTTCAATGAAATAATTAAATTACGTGGTGTTCCAATGACTATAATATCTAAATGAGATGAGAGATTTACTTGTTATTTTTGGAAGATTTTATGGCATTTACTAGGAACTAAGCTAAAACATTTTTTAGCATACCACCCTTAAATAGATGGACAAATTGAAGTATTAAGTCATAGTTCAAAAAATCTTTTTTGTAGTTTGATAGGGTAATAACCTAATCTTTGGGAGCAACTACTACTATGACAAAGATTTGCATAAAATAATTTTATGAATCATAGTGTTGGTCTAAGGTGATTCAAAATTGGTCCTAGTAATAAGAATAGGACTTCGATTGACCTTATTCCCCTACTAGTAGACTTTCATACTCCTAGCTATACTTCTTTCTTTGTTTCTCAATGTTTTTATTACAAAAAATAATATATAAAAAACCTAATCTAAGTAATGAAAGATATAAGAAACTAATAGATGCCTATAAACAAGTTAAGAAATTTAATGAATAAGATTATATCATAATTAGAGTTAGGTTAGAATGGTTCCTTTTTTGAGCTTACAAAAAATTAAAAGTACATGGAGCAAGGCCATTTAAGATTATCAAAAACTAGGAACTAATGTGTATGTACTAGATTTGTTTGAAGAATATGGGATTGGTGAGACATTTAATGTTAAGGTTTTAGTTTCACATAAAGTTCTACATCTAATGCATAGTAAGCCAATTGAGTTTAATTCTCTTATGTTGAGTGAACTCACTCCAACCACTAAATTAGACTTAAGAGTATGGAAAATAGGAAAAACATTTTAGACCGTATGAAAATTCTAACCAAAGATTGTATACTTAGAAAATTTTTAATTCATTTCAGGGGAATTTCTCTGATCAAGAACTCTTGGCTTACATTTTATGATTTATATTATGTCATATGATAGTTATTGGAGCACTTCTATACCCATCACCATGATACTATCGTGCCAAGCTCACTCCCACATAGCGAGTATGATGTAGGAGCATGATATGTTAGCTCATAAACATATGCTTAATGGCATCACGCTAGACCCACTCAAACTCAAAGCTGCACTCAAACTAAATCTTATTTCGATCAGTCATCTTTGTCAACTACATGGGTCAACTACAATAGTCCAATTTTTCCTATGATTATCTTTTTATTTTTGCTCTGTTTGTCCAATCATATTTTGTAGTAAAATATGTCACCATCGATGCCACTTCTTGTACATGTATTGCTTGCTATAATTAGTCATTTTCCATTTCTTGATCATTAATTGCTTCTGATCTTTAATACCTAGTTTTCAAATATCACATTGGTGCCCATCACTACTAATTTTCTTTTTGTTCCTTGGCTATTGACAATTGACATCCTGGTTATATCATCACTGACATCTAATCATTATATTGCACAATTGCATAATTTTTTCTGTCAACATTGTTTTCTTCCTTTTTTATGTTTTATATTTAATGTACTTCAACCACTTTGAGTTAAAGTCATAATATTCTAATGATTTTTTTAGATTCCCAAGTGATTTAAAAATAAAATTAGCTTTACCCATATATTTTATAGTTAATGTGGTTAACCTAATGAGAGTTAATGTCATGAAATTTTAAAGATCAATTTTAGATTCTTAGGTGAATTAACTTCAAATATTTTCTTTTTTTCCATGCTCATTATATTTTCCAAAGGTGAATTTTTTTTTATTTTTTTCGTGCATTGGCCTCTCTTTCATCTATAAATAATATAGGTTCCCTAATTATACTATAATTATTGATGAATAAAATCTCTCTTATTTGCATGCTTCCACCTTTGTAAGCAAAAAATGCATGCCAAATCTAATTGGAGAGATTCCAACTTTCCCTCCCTTGTGAGAGACAAGGATCGAAGGTGAGAAACCTTCCATAAATGAGAACAATAAACCAAACAAATTTCTATTGTTACAAAAACTATAAGCCTTCACCCCCATTATTAACTCTTATGATCCAATCACTAAACCATCACCCTCCTTAATGAGGCTCCATATCCTAGCCAACCATCATGTTATCCTTTTAATTAACCTTCCTCTCTAATCGAAGCCTCCAACTTGTTTTCTTTTTTCATCTTTAGTGCTCCATATGTTAGCCCCATAGGAAACTATAAGCCAACATTACTAAAAAGGTGTATTCTTTCTATAATTTTTATTTTCTAATTGATAATAAAATATTAGAGTTGCTCTTTCTTTTATTAGATTACTCCACCTAGGTTTGTCTTAAAATTTTTATTTTATTTTTGTTAAATTCATTGTGATAAAAGTACTCAGTAGAACTTCATGCTTAACTCGTAAGTGTTGCCACCTATTCTAATTAATAATTCATGCTATAAATTTGGCAGCTAGTCTTTGAATAATTATAAGATGCCACACATGCACCCTAACACTTATTAGTGTATAATATCCTTTAACATTTCTCGATAATTTGTCAAAAATATTTAATATTGTAGGCTCTAAATTAAACCCTAGTAAAAATTTTGTTTTTCATACGTTAATGCATTATCTCATAAGGTGAATACATAGACCAATAGACAGGCATGACATTTAGCTAACAATTATTTCAAAAATTATTTCATTGTGCCCAAATGTTAATGTCAACATTATGGAAATATAGAAGTAAGTATTTGATTCTAAGGGTGAGCTAATATCATTGCTCCAATAATGAATGCTACTTAACCTAAAAAATTTTTTCATAGTTTAATACTTTACGTGAAAATTTTATTTCAATTGTTAAAATTTGAAAAAGGAAAAATTGTTTTTATTTGCCTTCAATGATTTTTTTTGCCCTCTAGAATTACTTCACTTTCTTAATATTTTTTTCTTGGAAGTGCTTAGATGTGCCTTTTGGAAGGGCATAAAAGAGATAGATTACAACATTCATCATGCAATAGTTATTAAACATCTTTGGTAATAGCGATTCAAAGATTATGTTATGATTTATTTTTTTATATCTTAAAAAAGGATACATTAAATTTTATTATTTTCTCTTATTTTAAGATTATAATTCTTATGTTTTTTCCTCTTAGCATGGATTAAGAGAACAATCTAGTGCTTCGTTTCAAGAAAAGAAGAACTCTCTTAGAGCTTAGTTTTGTGGATTGCTAGAGTTATGTTTAATCCCATAAAGATGTAATGAAGGTAAGTTCTTGTAATAAAAAAGTAATGAGGGTAATGTTTTGGCTCATGAAAATGTGTAGAGGACATTTTGCTTTAGCCTATGTAAATAGCAATTGTAAAACTTTCTCAACCTATGAAGGATTCGTTAGGTAGTGATAGACTTAAACTTGGCAACCTAAGGGCCAATGAAGTCAATAGTTTTGTTGGGAAAACCTTGTAATATTTTTTCAATGCTTTCCTTTAGTACATATTTGTCATTCTTATTTCTTGAACCTTTTCAAATGTTTAATCATTACATGCAACATTTAATGAACCATTGTAAATCTCTAAAAAAGATTTAAAAACTCTATTATTTCAAAATTCACCCCCATCCTAGGTTTAGTTATAACACATCTAATGAGTGGAACCCCAAACCTTTCAGTAAGTACCATAATAACATGAAAATGCTAATAATTATTATCAAAGAATCCTATGAGAGCTTATAATGGGTCAACTATAACTATTGTATAAATTCTTACCTTATAAAACCTTAGAGCTTGCAAATACACATCAATATAAATATTTTGAATCTTGTATGCTTGCAATACGATGAGCATTATAGCTAAATGCTTGTATCAATATCAAACAAAGTTTTATAGGAGAACCCTAGATTTATAAATTATATTATTAAATGACCATACTCATGGATTGCATAAGGAAAAATAATTATATATTACTATTCATCATATCAATTATAAAGTTATATAGATAAATGATTCATGTAAATATTAAATCATGCTTTTCGTAGCTTCACTTTAGTTGACCTATGCATAATATGTTTAACATTATGTGAAAAGGATTACTATGTCACAATACAAACATATCACAAATTAATAATCACTTGGTTGATTTTGACACTTTTTTGAGTTGATTAAAAGTAAGCTAAAAAGATGATTAACAATAACACAAAAAATTACGTCCATTGCAAACTTTTGCTATCATAATGTTATGAAATGGACACGTTTGGAAAGATACGTAATGCTTATTATCAAACAAAAATTTCATCGTGTTAGATACAAACATTTGCTATGTAGGTAGAGTCATTCATGTAGGAATGCAATGTGCAGGTGAGTACTATTACTTGGAAGTGCATGTGCAATGCCAACTTGCATAGGAGTTGTGTGATGAGTGATCTTATATGTTAGTGGCATTGGAGTGCCAAATATTCTTCTAAATTTAACTTCTATATGGTAGTCAATATTCATTTGTGGTATGACTTAGTGATGTAAGGTTTGCTTATGTTGCACAATAATATGTTTAGAATTGAAAATTTATGAAGACTTTTACAAATTATGAGGGAAAAAGAATTTTTCTTTGTTGTAATACAAAAATTTGGAGGAAATTATGAGTTCTCAAGCTCTTATAAATAGTCGTCTTTTTTCTCACATGTTGTTGTTAAGAAAAAAGCGACAGATTTGAATCATATTCAATCATCTAGCATCATTTCATTTAAAGGGTGGTCTTTCGTGGGACTTTTAATTAAAATAACATTTTTGGATAATGTTCAAGCACATTCTTCTACTACTATAACATAGCACTTTCATATATTCATAATCATACAAATCTCATGATTTTCTTTTAAAACTTCTAATCTTATTAAATTTTTAATATTCATTACATATCCATAAAATTCAAAAAAGTTTAATGTTTTCTCAATTTTATTGTAATAAAATTCTTAAAAATTACTTTAGCCCTACTTGTGAGTGATGAAAGATCCAAAACCAAGTCCTTCTAATGAGGGGAAGACTAGCAACCTTACATCCAAGCATTGTATTGGCATAGAATTGAGTGCCAAAGTAAGGCCTTTTGTTGGTGGAGATTTAAATGATTTATCCAAGGCTTGGAGTAAAGTGTATTATTAAGGTAAATACATCTTGTATTATTTTTTTGATTGAGGATTAGGCATAAATTTTTTTAATAAAAGATTGTTTGTGTGATGCCATTTCGCTATGCTCAAGTTAATTAAAGGAGTTATTATATAACAAGGGCTCCAAAATTCTATGGGTGTGTATAATAAAGCATAGTGGTTGAATATCTTTAAAAGTTTTGTCTAACTTACTTTCTTGCATTTTTCTTCATATTTTCTTTTTATGAACCAAAATTCTAAAATTCAAATTTGATTAATCGAAATTCTCCACCTTTGGTTATGCATAAGGGTGAATAAGTTGTGCCAAAGTTGGTTGTTGTTTTGCTTGGAGAAGTTATCTATTCTATTGGCTTAAGATTATGGAGTAGCACTGCTATGAGCATATTACATTACTTCTTCAAATTTTCGTAAAATCTCATTTGGGAGCATGCTCAACTATCGACCAATGTTCATAAGTCAACAATTTTCATTTTGGAAAACTTCTTTCCAACTATTTTGTTCAAAATGATGAATTAAAGTTGCAGAAGTTGTTTTAATGTTAAAGCAAAGCACTTAATGGCAAAACATTATTAAAAATGAGTAAATAACCTTTTTTATGCTATATCATAGGAATTTGCATTATAATGTTAAAGCAAAGCACTTTCTTTAAGGTTATGCATTTGGTAGATGGGTAATATGGAAAAGCAAGAAATAAAAGTAATAAGAAGAAAAGAAAGAAGAAGAAAGAGAAGAAAAAGAAGAGAAAATGGATGACTATGACATTGCTCTTTCAGAACATGATATTATTTTCAATTATTTGATAGTAGAAAATAACTTGATCAGAAATGAAAATTTCGATTAGAAGAATAAAAAACATTTATTGTTTTATTTGTATGAAATCTATTCCTTGAAGGAAATATTTTTAGCTTATTCATCATATGTGCATATGCATGCATCATCATAAACTCTTGCTAACATTGGAACTAAAGAAAGTTTATCAATGCAAATGCCTTATCATCAAGGACCAATTTGCATGCTTTACATATTTATCATCAAATGTAATACCCAATTTCTTTATAGACGAAATCATATTTCATTAGACTACCCTTTTAGGAAAACCTTTTTTTTAATTACATGTAAACATGTTTGGATTCCCAGGATACATTGTTTTGGATGTGACTTGAAATTCTTCACTCATCATGGATTACTACTTATTTCGAATCCCAAGTTTATTTGGATTCCTGAATAGAAAGCTGAGGTAATTGTGTAGGGTTCCTTAAATTTTAAGTCCTTATAAAAATTAACCATAATATTGTTTGCTTCAAATAGACAAACCTTATTACTTATTAAGATTAACATCTTGAACTATTTGATTTTGGAATTATTCTATGTCAGTAGATAATATTATCCCATCTTGGAACTTTACATATAGGCTAATTCTAAAATCTATTTTAAATATAAGTTTATTTCAATATTTGTTTAGAATTTTTTCTTATATGTCATAAAACTTAGTAAAACTATATTCACAATGGTTGCTACAACAACTAATCATTTATGCAACTCCTAACATGAAGCAATAAATATTTACAAATAGAGTTGTGCTTTAAGATTTCAAGATCATAATGAATAATGATAAATCTTTTATGAATATAATTTAGTTATTCTATTAATTTTGATTCAGTTGGAATTAAACTGCACCAAATTGATAAGGATTCATCCTTTGTGAATAAACTTAAGATAAATAAAGAATCTCGATGAACTAGAATTCTAAATCCTTAAATACTTATGTCATGTAACATGTTAAAGTTGTTAATGTTCGAAATTCATATGTATTTAAGGCAACCTTAAATTTATTTTATCTCATCCCATTATTGTACACTACTTAGTTATGGAACTAAAATTATATAAGAATTAGTGTCTAGTATTGTGGGAAGTTATGTAAGAAGGCCTTATTTTTTACATTGTATTGTTGCTAATAAAATTAACTTATGATTCACCCAGTGGTTTGGTTAATAAGGGATTATTACTAAATGAGTCATATCTCAAATCATATTTGTTTAAATTTACATTAAATACATGTATAAAAACATTATATTTCTAAAAATAAAATGATCGAGATCGTGTAGGTGAGAACTAGACCATATTTTAATTATACCAAGCCAATTGGATAGCATGTCTTCTTAACATGTTTGAAGGGCCTCAACTCTGTCAACTATTCTTTTTTTTATGTTGTTGGTTACATAGCTAAGCTTTCACTTGTCTATATCAATGAACGAACACATTGCTAAATGGCCCGACCATTCAAGCTTGAATTGAATAGGAAACTTTCACAATAATTCCCAAAATGGAAATAATCCTAGTGGCATTTGAGAATATCAAAGTTTTAAAAAATTTTATGGTTGTATCTCTTCATAACTAACATGCATTAAATACATTAGCTAGATTTTTTGTGATGTTAGGTTCATTAGGCATGGAACATCAATGGTTTTAAGCAGACAATCTTTAACTGACATCTTAAGTTTCACTTAAACGTTAATCATCAATAGCTCTAGTTTTGTTTTCATTTGAGTATCTATTGACACATTTTTTAACAATGAAGCATTGTACTAGTTAGTTTTGGTAGTAAAAAGATCCTATATAAGTGACAATAGTTACTATAAACTTAACAAGATCAAGCATAATAAGGATGTGTGTTGCTGTTGGTCTAGTAATGGAATTACCTAGTTTCATCTACCTAAAACTAAAAAATGAAACTCAAATGGATCATGGTAATGAATTCAATAAGATAAGCTGTTATTGGATTGACTTCTTTGTTCAAGGATACAACTCTCTTCAAAGTAAAAAAAATTAAATGTCATCTAATATTCAAGTTGTAATTAAGGCTTCCAAAGTGCCAAGAAGTCTAGATGAATCCATGAATTTGGCAAATGTTATAAATGAAAAGTCAATTCAATCTAATAGTTTAATGTTAGGTAAGGATGCTTATGAAAAAATAGTAAGGCAAACCACATTGCTACCACTCCATGTAGGAGTATATAAAAGTCACAAATAATTGTGCTATTAAATGTGTAAAATAATTAGCACATGCTCAACCAAAATAAATGTTACCAATCAATTAACATGGAGCAACATGAAATTTTAATCCATATTACTGATAATTAAATTTCTTCTAAAAAAATCCAAATGTAGAATAAAATACTATGTTTAGTTGTTGATTTAGTAGCATCTTAGGATTAAGATTATTTGCATTATGACTTAACAATCATTTCAAGATTTTAGCAATGACTAACTTAAAAGAACTACAAATTCTTGTCCAATGAAATTTAAAGAGAAAGATAACCTAATTTAGAGTAAACGCTTAAAGAGAGACTAGAAATGGTTAAAAGAAGCATCTCAATTGGAGCAACATTCATAGAATTCCTAATTCTCTCAAATTTTATAACAAATAGCTTAATTGGATCATATCCTAGTCTGGAACATAAGAGTTACAGCAAATAAAAACACTATAAGCTCTTTCCTCTACTCAACACTAAAAAATTAACTCTAATTGCTGTCATGGAACCATTCAATGATAATAACAAATTGCATAAACTATATATGAGATTAGAATTTAAGCACAAGTTAGGAATACACCAAATAAAATTAAGGCATTATGATGAAAAGCATCCATTATCTAACCTTAAATGAGGATGAGTAGTCAATTCACATGCTCATTTATAATCCAAGGGAGTAGAATAGTTCCTATTATACCTTTATGTATGCTAAATTCTGGGGTTAATGAAAAGACACTTTGGTACAACTCAACTCAAATTATAGGGAAAACTAAAGCTTCGTTGTTAGTAATAAGTGACTTTAATATAAACATTGCACTTAATTAATACAAGGGTTCCTCCAATCATATGTAGAAAGTATTGAATGAATTCAATGATTAAATTAGTCAATGTTACAAGCGAGAACACCAATTCATATGGCCTTTAATGACATGAAAAAAGAAAGGAAAGGGAAAATGGGTTTAGAAAATATTGGATTGATAGTTAGAGAATTAAGCTTTTAAAATGTGCAGAATAAGATCCAATCATGTGCATCTTCTTCAATCTATAAAGGATCCTACTCCTTTGCCAAAGTTGTTAAAATTTAAAATGTGTCGGTGAACTATCTAACATTGACACAAAATGCAAAACATTACATAAACTTTTGTTGTCAACAAAATATTTATTAAATTTATAACTTCAAAATTCACTTTTTTTTTATCACATATAATGGTAAGTAAGTTGTGACCAAACTCCTGTTGTAATTTAGTTATCAAGATATTAAATCATCAACAAAGAAAACTCATAACATAAAAATTTCTTACATTACTTGCTAACAATCTTGAGAATTTGTTGTTCACTACATTCCATTATATATATTTTTTAAAAAAATAAAAGAATTGACATCATTGTTATCAAATGCTTAAATAGTTTAACTTGTAACTATAAAGAGTTTTTTTAAAAATATTTATCTATGGTTCCAAATAATGAAAATATTGATAATAAATTAAAATTTTAACGGAAATAACTAATAATTGTATAGAAAATTAGCATAACAATATTTAAAATTATGTACCACATTCCATTGATAAACAATTATAGAGATACATGTTTTTTGTTCAACAAATATTACAAAAAAATGTTTTTTCGATTGAGAAAAGAAAGATTAACAATGCAAAATATTAGAAATACTTAAAAAAGATGCCTTTTCACAAAATGAACTTAAATTTATTAAATATTAAATATTACAAGGTGATAAAAAAATTACAATAACAATCAAACCCAAATATTTGAAGTATAATGAATAATTTTTTTATATTAAAAAACATAAATAACTGTCTAGAATGACAATATGACATTTCAAATAAAAATTAGATAAAATGTACTTTTTATGAATGATTAAAACATATGATAGAAATGACATGCCAATATTCAATCATATTTACATAGAGTCTAATTTGACTCGTTAACATTATTTCAAAATAGTCAATAATAATATAAAATAAGGACAATATTAAGAGAAAATACTAATTAACATACCAAGAATCTTTTCCTTATCCGTCAAATGTATCATTGAATGTTAGTATTTGACAACCACCTTTAATTTGTTATATTATTTAGTTTTTTTATGAACATTTTCTTTGTTATTTTTGATTTCTTATTAGATTAATATTTTTATTTTCCTTCTATAAAGTTTTGTACACTTTTAATAATCAAAACGTTTACATCTTAAATAATTACTATTTTTGTATAATTTTTAATTTTTAAAATTTTTTATTTATATTTTGAGTGTTTTTAGCTTGGACTAAGCACAAATTTATTATTCATTCATTTTGTAAATTATTTTTATTTTTAGGGTATTAATATTGACATATATTGATGATATTATTTTTAGTTTGAATATATTTTTACTTATCATATCTATATTTTAAATTTAATTGTGTCAAAATTATAATTTTCTAAGTTATAATTCTTATTTATGAAAGTCACTTATTTTGCAAATTGCATTGAAACCTAAAGTTCTTTGATGATGCACAATATTTAATATTTATATTAAATTATTTTTTTCAGATTCAAAACTTTTAATATGAGAAAGATATCTTTATTAATGTAACAGTTTTTTATATTTTGATCCCATGTGATATTTTATTTGACAATGATATTTCTTCACAATACTAAAGACATATGTTTATTAAATAAAATTAATTTCAAAGTAAATATTACAACATTTATTGTGTGTTACATCCATTATTTGACATAGGATAACATATTTTTGAGATGACTTAACATATTTATTAATCACTTTTTGGTGCAATAATTTAGCAATGATGATCTTAGTTCCTAATTCCTTTTATATCTGTCTTTATTTTTTTTATAGAGTACTTTCCATTTATTATTAATTATTAGTATTGTTTTTGGCAACTTGCTTTGTGCAAAACCTTTAACCTATTTAACATTGTATATTACTATTTTGTTTTATATCTCTATCGATAAAGTTTTCCCTTCAAAAAAAATATTTTGTTTCCAATAATGAAATCAATCAGCGAAAATGCACTCAAATGTCATTTGGTTTGTGAAACTATTATTTTTTCAATTAAAATTTAACAAATATGTAATGCATAATTATAATTCTTTAAATATATTTAATATAATTAAAATCGTTTAATATTAAAGGTTCATATTTTCTTGTGAAAAATATCTTTTGGTGTAATCTAGATTGATGAACAAAAACATTTTAATAAAATTCTTTGAGTATAGAAAAAAAATATATATTTCATGGCTAAATATTTAAATTAATCAAAATAATGAATAAAATCAACATAAATTGTTTCAATAAAGGAAAAAATAACAAAAATGACAACGAAATTAGAGAGTTAACATTAAAAAGGGAAAATATCTATTTTTTGGATATTTCAAATGATAAACTAATATTAATGAATTATCAAAAATAAATTGAAGTGTCGTGAAGTTAATAGAAAATATCAAATTTAAATAAAAAATAAATGTTATTATAAAAAGTTACAATAAATGTTAGGGCACATCACATATGAAAAGAAGGTCCATAAATTTCTATCATAACTAAGAAAAAAATCATATTTTATCACATAATGTAATAAAACTTTTTAGGAAATAAAAAATGACACAGTGAAGTTTAGCAAATATACATGAACTTTAAATTATTTAACACAATTTTTAAAAATGCCGAGAAAACTTTTTTCACAAAAATACCATTTAGAATTGTCAAAGCATAAAGAATATTGAATTTAAAAACAAATCAGAATATAGGTATAAAAAATATTCTATTATAAATAAGAAGGTTAGAAATATGTTTTACATTAAGCATAAAAGACTAAAGTAAAACATGGTTTTAGTATATTAAGAATCTTGCATGACATATTACAGTTATCCTAAATTACAACAAGGATGAAAGATTATCTTATCATAAGTGTGGCAAACCATACTATTATATAAACATCTAATTTTTAGGTTATTATGTGGAATAAATTTTCTCTTTTGTTTTGACAACACTAACATATTCAATGTAAATCTTATACATGCTCATTTAAATAATAACTACAAGCATATAAATTTGTTTCAAAGTAGGAAAGAAGATGCTTCTTGAAAAAAAATTTAATGATATTATTTTTGAATAAGAAATTCTATCCAAAATGCAAATAGTATCGAACTATAATGAAACCAAAGCTAGATAAGATACTGTGTTCATGACTGTACTACAAAAAAGGGTATCACATGATTCGCGTTATCTAAATATATTAAATAAAGTAATGTTTTTTAAAAGAACAGTTTATGCTACTTATTTTTTTGATAATGGCTATTTCTTTTGACTATTATTCTTAGTAAAAATAGTTTGTGGTCTAAGATAGCCTAACAAAAATAGGACTAAAATATTTATTTCATATAAGAAAATAAAAGTTTATTTTCATTAAACGTTTTAGTTTTAAGTAAAGTAAAAAAATATCATACTTTGGTGTTTCTTTAACTAAATGAATAAGTAGAGCCACATACATGTAATGTTTCATGAATTAATCTATTTTCCTTGAATATCTTGAAAATGTTTTTAATTTACATCTTAGTATTGTTTCAACGACTTTTACTAAAAATATATTGGAATTTTAATAATAAATTAGTAAAAAATAATGCTAATGTTTAGCAGTAGGAACCAATTGTGTCAACAGCGCCTAAAACATGTTGGATGCCATTAAAGGGTTTGGAACACATGTCCATAGACCTTTGAACTAGGTACAGTACTAGGTAAGACTATGAAAATAATTTATATGGTTCCTACATCACGTTTTTACTTTGTATCCTCATATATAGTGTATAGTTCATCAGTGGCATCATGGGTGATGACTTTTTGACAGAACTGCAGGGTAGCAAACCCCGAATAGGATGATTTAGACGATAAGGCAAAACATTACAAACAAAATAATTTGGTTCTTTTAAAAATCTAGGACAATCAAAGCTATATTTTCATGCATTATGCTTCTAAATTATAGTGACAACCAAAATTATGTGGTTGCATAATTTCTTGATTTAATTATCCCATCTTCTCAATATTTTTATAAAGATAGATAATAACCTTCATTTGATCATGCAAGTTCAAGTTCACACTGCCTATGCTTGTTCTACACATAGGATCGAAATCTAGTCGATTGATTATAATTCAAATCTAATGATCACAATCAAATCCTATTTCAAAATAACACCAATCAAACCTCATCCATCGAACACGTAGCTTTCATAATAAAATAGTCTAAATCATTTTGGTCAAAAAGAGCATGCAAAATAGCTCCCTTAGCCATTTTTTCTAGTAACTAGAATCTTTTATTTAAATGATTATTTTTTTATTAAAGATACGAAAATAGTATGAATAATAAGATCATTTTTTGCATTAGGTGGGTACCTTTAGTTGATAAAAAATGTCTATGAATAACAAAATTTTTGAAAAATATGGATTAATGAATCTTTTTACGATCTTATCAAAATTTTCAATCCATGACATTGAAGGCTTTTGTGGCCTATGATCATTTTGCTTTTTATACACTACTTCTCTTAATCTTTAAACTCCTAAATTTTGTTTTCTTTTCAAATCAACAAAGTAATATTTTAATTATTCCTATATGTTTTAATTAAGATACATATGCCTCATTAATCATTTTTATATTTATTTTACCTGCTATGTTTCTTCTTTTGCTATTTTATATCGTTGTAAGTTGAAGTATCATGTTTCTTTTATTTCTTTGTTGTAATGGTTGAGCTTACAATTCTCTTAGCAAAATGCTTATATTGAGTATTTGTTATTACTTTTTTTTACCATGGGTGGGTGAAAGTTTGTTTTATGTCATATCACCTAAAAATCATTTGTAGACATTTTAATCCTTATTTATTTTCTTACTTCATAATTTTTATAAAAATATTATTATAAAAATTTATATCTTTTAAATTAAATTTGAAATTTATACAAAATCATTTTTAGATGTTTATTCAAACATTTTTAAAAAACTTTTAAACTATGTTTTAATATATTTTTTAAAGAAACACAAATTTGTATTTCTAATTATTCACCCATACCTTACTGAACCAAACTTCAGTTGACATCATAACAAAATTCTCTTTTGGTGAGAAGAAATTTTTCAATAGATCCATGGCTCAAATTATTTTTTCAACAAGTTTAAGCAAAGGTGGTTCTAACAATAGCCTCTGTTCTTTTGTGATAATTTTTATCTCCATTGAAAACTAGAAAAACTAATTATTTAAAATCTATTGATAAAAAAATATGAGAAATAATACAAACTTTTTTTAACATTCTCACCAAAAAAATCTCATACGATGTTTTTTAACATAAATTATTTTGAAAAAGAAATGAAAAAGTGAGTATAAAGTATAATTAAATGATAAAATCATAAATGATTTTCATTATTTTTTGAATACTACTAAATTTAATTAAATTATGAGTTTAAAATAACTTATAAAATCTGGCATAAGTTAGTGATGACTTTTGAAGGATCATTTGAGAAGAATGAAATAAAAAGTTTTGCAAGGTAAAGAAGGCATTAAAAATATTTTTGAATGAGTCAAAATTAATCATCACAAGCAAAAAGAAGGAAAATAATGGACTTATCTATATGATGGCTAGAAAAGAAAATGAAGAGATTATATCTTGAAGTGAGGAAGAAAATTAAGTTAAAGAAAATTAAAATAAGAATTTACTTTATGTTTGCAAAAATATGAAATGTTTAATAAAAAATAAAAGGATTTTAAAAGAGAATGTAAGGAATATGTAATTTGTTGTAAAATAATTAAAGAGAGGACCAACATATTTAATGACTATGGAAGGGCTCGTGATTTAAAGTAAAAAGTTAATAAGAATGTATCATTATTTAAGGAATTGTGTGACTTCAAATACTTACAGTCTACTTGCTCATCTTCAAAAAGCAAAACTAATTAATAGAGTAGTTTTTGTTTGAAGATCTTATATACATAATTATGTTGACATTTAATATGCTATAATCATAATTTTACATGGCACTATTTCATACAAACCAATAATAATTTACCTACATGTAAGATTATAGCTAATATATATTTGAATTTCAACTTTTGCATGGAGAGTAAAAGAAAATAATAACATTGTTACATATAAATACATTGAACCCAAAATGGCTTAGCTTCTCAAATCTAATAATAAAAATCAAGTATTATGCTTATAAAAATTTATTGATAAAGTTTAATTAAAAACATTAGTTTAGACAAATAAAGAAAAAATAAAATTTAAAATATTCAAATGAAATAAATGGGGAAATATAATGCTGTTGAAAAAATCGAAAACTTTAAAACTTATTTAGGATTATCATAAAGAAGAAATTAAATTTGAAATTTTGATTGATTTTAGAATTACTTTTATCATAATAATTAATATTTTTTTAACATTTTAAATAAAAAATGATAAGATATACCTCACATAATATTTTATGGAAATTGTTATAAAAAATAACTAAAACAATTTGAAAGGAATTGTATGACTTGACCCTAAACTATCCAACAAAATGTAATTAGAAGGACGTGGTTTTCTTTAAAAAATAAACAAGTTAATTAAGTACTTGAAAAATACATATAAAATTAAGTTTTTAAAAATTTACAAACATTAGACTGGACCATTATGAGATATAATAAAAAAGGAGAATTAAAATTGAAAGATATAATTATAAATTAAGAAGCATTAATCAAGTTATGACATACATGTAAGTAGGGTTTATCTTTAATTTTTTTAGATATTATTTTAATAAATAATTTATTTTTTATTAATTTTATTAAATTTTTTTAATCATCAAAATTTAGAAATTATTTTGATATTCATTTCTAGACATGGTGTTTTGTTTATTGATAACAAATCCTAAGTATTTTGAATGAATTTGTTGAAGTTAATTTTTAGATTTTAAAAAATTGATACTTGTGCTCATGAGAAAACTTGAAGAAATGGAGCAGTGGTTAAATCTTATGAAGATCATCTTATTTGGAGTGAGAAACCACTAAGAGATATATTTTAAATTTAATTTTAGGTATTTTAATTTTATTTTAATAAAAATTATAAGTTTCATTAAAATACTTATTACGAGATAGAAAAATTAAATTTTATCAAAATTAATATTCTTAGAAAAATATTAGGCTCTCAAAAACTTAATCTATTCCCTTTTATTATCTAGGAAATCTTTTTATCTTTTTATCAAATCTTAATATTTATTCAATAACTTTTGTAAATTATACATTATAATTATAATAAATAAATACATTATAATACTGACTAAAATAATTCTAATTATTAGCAATAAAAACCAAAAGTGTCTACAGTGCCTAAAACATGTTGGCTATTGTTAGGAGCTCTAAATTGCATGTCCCTAGACTCATCTACCAGTTGTAGTAGTAAGTACAACTGTGAATGTTTTTATTGAGTCATAGAATGGGTCAGCACTCTCGTATTTACATATACAATGTATAAAGAAATACTGACAGCACTGGTAATGACTTCTAAAGCAAATCTTGGGGCCGAATAAGTTCACTTTGATAAACATGTAAAGCTTTATATACAAAACATCTTTGTTCACCTTAATAATATAAGACTAAATCAAAGCCTTCTTTTCATGCAACATGTTTCTAAATTATGAGGCTTACTAGAATCGTCCAATCATGCAATTTCAAGACTGAACAACATTCATCTTATTTGTCTTTTTTATAAAGTCTGATTCCATTTAATAATAGCATTATCAATTTTTGTTCCATGTGTAAAATCTAAATTTAGCGATCAAACAAAGTTTTAGATGTAATGATTTTGATCAAATATTTTTTTTAAATATCCCCATCAAATCCCATTTGTTTGATGGCATAGTTTTCAGAAAAAATTAGTCTCAGTTCATAACGTTCCAGTGATTTGTGCACAACATCATTTTTAGCTACTTTTTTAGCCTTTAGAATATTTTCTTTAAACAATAATTTTTCAACTAAATTTAAAAAATAGGTTAAACAATAATGATTATTTGCTTGTTTGGTACATTTAGTCCTAAATTTTTTTTATAAATAAGAGAAATTTCTAACAAAATAAAATTGATGAATTTTTACACAATTTAAGTAAAATTTTCAAGCCACAATATTCAAGTTGTTACTAACCAAAAATAATTGTTGATACTATAGCTACTTGCTTCACTCACCAAACTCATAATTATAACTTTCTTCTTAAGTCAATTAAGTTACTAATTTTTTCTATTCATAATTAGTTTAATTTAGATACTTTTGTCTCATTAATTATTTCATTAAGAATAAGATTTTGGTTGTATTCATTTTGATCATGAAACCATAGTAACTTATTTTTTTTGTTTTGTTATTGTGAGAGTTTAGCGTGCCTCTCTTTTAGTGAATGTTTTATGTTGAATGTTTTTTCCTAAATTTTATTAGGGGTGAGTGGAGGCCTTTCTTAGGTTGAATCACATAAATATCATTGCCATATATTTTACTTATTATTGATTTTTTATTTTACATTATTTTTATATTTTTTTTATTAAAAAAATTAAATTATTTTTACTTAAATTTTAAAGATTTATAAAATATTTTTAAAATATTTTTTAAATTATTTTTTTGTAAGAAACATAAATTTTTATTCCTAATAATTAAACTCGTTTTTGTAGATCTATACTTTATCATGTGCATATTATGAAGTACTATTTACAGAGAGAGAGAGTTGAATTGTTAGGAATAAAATCTATTTTTTATAGAATATTTTACAAAAAACCTTAATTTATTTTTTTATTGAACTTGAGCATATCTTTAAACGTGAAGTTTAGTAAATATTAATTTTATTTTAAAATATGTTAACTCTTTTAAAATATGTTGATTTTATTTTCATAAAAAAATTTTTAAGAAAATTGTGAAAAAATATTAACAAAAAATTGGTAAATGAATATTTTCAAGTGTACAACTTCCCTCGACAAAAACTAGCAAAACAGATAACTAATATAAGTATTTTGCCAAATCATAGGCAGGTTAAAGTATTACAACAACAATACAATAAAAATTTACTACTATAGCCTGGTAACCAAACAAACTTAGAAGAAGAATAAAATAATTCAATTATGTTAAAATAAAAATTAATGAAAAAAAAACACAATGCTTGAAAAATGTTTAGTGAGGTACAACTGTTTTAAATTAGTCAATTGGAATTAATAAAATTGAGAACATTATTAATTTTTGAAGAAAGTTTACATTATGAGTTTTATACATGAAGGACAAAGCATAAGGATGTGATGATGAGCATTAGGTGCTAATGGCTTGAACAGCATCACTTGAAACTTTTTCTTTGAATTTTATAAATCAAATTTTCAAGAATTCACATATTTATAAACATTTTTCTAATTGCTAAAAGAACTTATAAAACTACTCAATTACTCATTACTAATAAATTATAAAATTTTTTAAAATAATGTCTAAAAGAGATATTCCCAAGAACTGCTTGATCAAAAGGCACCTAGGCCATTTGATCATGAAAAATGGAAGATGAGATGGCTTGGATTAAGCAAGCATTGTTTGATCTAGATCAATAGAACTAAATTGTTATCTAATAGCTATATTTAGATCTTATATATGGACAAAACATGAAATGTACAATCACAAAATTTCATATTCGTATAATGAATCTATTTAGTTGTCTTTAAAAGGCTAATGAGAATAAGATCATTAGATTGAAAAATTGCATAATCAAATGATGAGATCACTCCAGTAATTTTGAGAATAGTCAAGCAAAATGGTTGGAGATTTTTGTTACATACTACATGAATGATGGATTATCATTGCTTGGTGTCAGTAATACCCCGGTCTTCTCTAAAGTGATTTCTCCAATTGTTTGATGAGTTATGTATTGAATCAAAATTATTTGATGAATTATGGGATTAGTTTATTGATCTCACAAGCCCAACTCACCATATTTTGGAGCTATGTTCAAATTTTGCATTTTACATATTATTAATAATAGGTTTTCCTTTTTTATTATTTTAATTATATTATTAGTTTTACTAGTTATTTATTATAATTATAATAATTTTTAAAATAAGTTATAGATATAATATTTCTAAAGATATGATCAAGAATAAAGTACTTTTTTAGATGGTTGACATATTGTAAACATTTTAGAATCTTAATAATTTTCCAAAAATAATTATATTTAAACAAAATTTAGTTTTTGTGCATTCAAAGAATGATTTTAATCATGCTTAATATTTTAATCAAAATATTATTGTAATAACTAAAGCTAAATTTAAAAGATTTATCTTAGTTATTTGTCACACCAACCAAGTTTATTATCATAGAATTTCACATTTTCTTCTTTTTCTTTTTAGATTTTCCCATGAACACAAGTATCATCTATCTAAAATCTTAAAATTTACTTAAATGGATTCATTAGTAATTCTTAGTGTTTATGAACATAAAACAAAACACCATGATGAGAGGCTATCACAAAAATCTCTCCTACTTGATGATAACAAAACTTGTAAAGGAATTGATAAAAAAATAAACTATTTATAAAAGTAATGTGCACAACAATTAATGCTCCACCTTCATGTTTGTCATGTATAGAGTAATGCTCGAGGTTAATTTACACTTATTTTAATCTTTTAATTTCGATTCTTCCCCTCTTTAACATCACTTAAAGAGTTTTAATATACATTTAGTAAATTGTTGACAAATTTAGAATTTTATGAAATTATCCACAAACTCAATTTTTACTTTACATCTACTCTGTTAAAATTATACTTTTATCCTATGGTCTACTATACAACATCTTTTAAATTAATTTATTTCATTCTTTATAACTATTACCAACATTTACTATTTATACTATCTTGTGTTATGGATGAATTCCAATTTATTGTGAAAGCTTAATGTTTATTTTAAGGTTAAGGCTTAACACAAACCATAATTTTATCTATAACTTATTTATTTGAAAGATCTTTATTAAATTTTAAAGTTTTAAGATTTTCTTTAATTGTTTTCTTTTTTCTTACTTTTTTTTGAATTTTCTAAACTTAATTTGTCAAATCTTTTCTATAATGTACAATACTTGATTTTAGTTATGAAATTTAAGAGCAAAGGTCATTTTAACTCCAACATATTTAGGATAATTGTGGTACTATTTCATTCATATAAAGTATTTCTCCGAACGAGATAAATCCTTAAAATGAAATAATAGAAAGAGGCTATAATAACATTACAACAAAATAAACTTGGCAATAGAATAAAATAATTTGATAACACAAAATGTAAGTTACTACACACAAAAGTCTTATGCTTAAATGAAAGCTTACTAATGCACAAGTGTTTTAATTACATGAATTATAATTAAAGAAAATTAACAACTTAGCATATTTGAGAAGAAAGTAGAGATAATTAATGTGACAATTGAAATGTGCTCCATAAAAAAGAGTTAATGAGCATGAAGCACTAAATGTTTCAATATAATGGCTTGAAAATTTTCTTAAGATTTTTTAAAAAAAACTTGTTAGTTCATCAGGTTCAAGAATTTACCTATTTTCTAAATATTGTCTAATGACTAAAAACACTTGCCAAATTGACAAACTCATCAAAGATACTTTAATTTAAAAAATCTAGCATACTTTTTAAGTAGTAAATTATAAAAATCACAATGACTAAAAGACACATTATGTCGGAGCTACTCGATTAGAAGGCTCTTGGACAATTTCATAATAAAGACTTCTCTGTACAGATTATAATAAAAGGTGCTATTTGAAAAATATGATTTGATCTATGCCATCACATATGAATCATAATCTAATGGTTAAAACATGCTCATATGTGTGGATAAATCATGGATTATGAGGTAGCAAAAATTACTTGATTACATAGAAGATCAAAATAGTTACCCTTAAAAAGTGGATGAGATTAGAGTCATTCAATCACATAATTGTACAAATTGATAGCAAAAATTGTTCACACAATTTTTAGTTCAATCATGTGAAATGGATATAAGTTTTAGTCCCACATTAAAAAAATGATGGATTATCATTGCTTTATTAGAGCTTTCCCACATCACATAATTTGCAAATCTTTTAAGGTTGCCTATCCCCTGCTTTTCTCCAGATTTAAGTTATATTTGTACTCTTAATTTTTGAATCAAACCAAAGTTGTTTGACGGGTTTGAGAGTTATTTTACGAACATGATATGCCCTACTAGCTGTATTTAGGCGCTATGCCCTAATTGATGGTTATGATAAGCATTACAAGTTGTATTCAAGCACTATGCTCTAATTGATGGTTTTGGTTCAATTTAGTAATATATTTTTTATTATTTTAATTATATTATTATATTTTTACTAATAGTTTTATAATTAAAATACACTTTACAAAAGGTTTTTTAAAGAGAATTTTCAAAGGCATGATAAGATTGGAATGGTTAGTTGAACGGGAAAGATAAGATTAAAATTTTAGAATCGTAATAATTTCTAAGATGATTAATTTAAATTCAGTTTAAAATAAATCTCTTTGTTAAATTCAAACCACATCATTCTTTCTTTTTATAATTCTCCCCTGAATACAACAAATATTAGTTTTCAAAAATCTAAAAATTCATTCAAATAAATATGATAGTAATTCTTAGGATTTATTGTTATCAAAAATAATTTCATGACTAAATGTCAAGAACATAACATATTAAACAATCCAATAGTGAATGAAATGATCATAAAACTATTAACTATCACTTGATAGTCACATTATCTCCTTTCTAATATAGTTTTGGATGATTCCAACCATTTATGGGACCATGTAGTACCCACATGAAATAATCTCATTTACCTCAGGGCTTTACCATTCCAAAATTCCCCTTAGGATGTGATCAACTAGTGTAAGTTTTTTTAAGAATATTAAATTTCTTATGTGACATAGATATTGACTTCAAACAATATTAATTTTTTGAGAAAGTTCAATCCACCATTAAGAGGTGATTGACCTTTCTTCCTTATAAAAGCATCATAAAATAACTTCATTAAACTTGTTCCTTCTCCTTCTTTAAACGCACTTTTATCTGATTTGTCTCCCTCATCTAAACTTTGATAACAAAATTCCATTTCACTCCCAACTACGATATATATGTTATTAGTTGCTTTTTTACCACAATTCTCCCCATTTCGTACATAATTTTTATTTCGTTATATATCCCTAGTGGCAAAAATCATATAAAGACTACATTTTCTTACACATTCTATTGCAAATGACTTTTGAAAGGTTTTTTTAAGAAATTTCATAAAAACACTACTCCAAGTGTTACTTATTTACTTAAATAATTTATATATTTCTAACATCATTTAGCCTTTTTGTTATTTTTCTTTAAAAAGTCACTTTGAATTAAATTAATATTATTTTCATGTTGGTATTTTTTATGACATGTCTACTTCAAGTTGAAATAGAATTATTATTTAGGGTTTCCTTTCATTTGTTCTACCATATTTGACTTCTCGTATGCATTATTAGTTCTTTCAAATTATAGTTTTTGTGCTCTTACACAAAAAAATCCATATGCAAATTTCATTTCATCACATTCAAAATAAATTTTAAAATGCACTTACATTTATTTATCAAATATTAAATAGATTTTAAAATCATTTCAATATTTTTTAAACTTCTCCACATATAAGAATTTAATCATTCAAATTCAAAAAATGTTGTGATTTCTATAAAGAGTGTTTTCCTCTACATCCCAAATAGATACTAGTTATTATAACTTGTCCATTGTACATCAAACATGGGATGCTCTTCTTCCTTATTTTCGTGATTTCTCATGTTAAGAAGCCCATTATCCTTTCCTCATGAAACAATCTTGGAGGCACCACCGTGCTATATATGTAGTATTAGCAACAACTTCTATTAAAATTGAGAGACAAAATACATGATGTGTTCTTTCTAATGATAACGGAAAAACTATGTTCTAAGCAATTCAATAGTTTATTTCAAAAATCTAGAAAGGAACAAAATTCTATGTCTTTAAATATCATCATTTTCAAAACATTATAATTCATTTCATTAGACATACCTTTGTGAACACATGATCCTCTTCCTAAAAGTCCACTTTCTTAACTACCTTTTCAAAATTTTTGAGTAAACCTATTCTTTATTAATTCATGTTTTCACTATGTGGACATTCTTAATAGTTTCTAGACTCACATCTATATCAAGAAGAGTACTCTTCATTTGTTCATATCCGTATAACCATAATTATTATGGACTATTATATAATCATATGTAAAGTGTCATCTCTATGTTAGAATAATAATTATTATTGCATAAGAAAATTAATTAGGAGTCAAATAATTATGTTAGCTACATTAGAAGCAAAATTTTCATAACCTTAACATGTTCTTAAGTCGTTCAAATATTCTATTTCATAGATTTCTTTTTTCAGCTTGGAATCTTGTGTTAAACATTAGTAGACTATAATATGCATCAAGTAACCTTTTATAAAAGTATGATGTAACTCTGGAATCCTTATGTAATATAATTTTTTTGCCATCACACATGTCTTACTACCTTTTTCACATATATTTGACTTATTATATCGCAAAACAAATGTTACCTTAATAGGCAACATAAGAATTTTTATGGTGGATAACCTCATTTTCAATTAAGCTTAATTTAAAATCTCTATTTAAAAATATTTTTCTTTTAATATTCCTTACAACAATAAGCTAGCTTAAAACAATAACTTCTTCCTATCAATATGCCACAACGATTGATATAGTAAAGTTCTTATTTGTTATGGATATAGAATATATTATTAAATTATTTATCTAAATAGTAATTTAGCATCCTTTATGTTATGCATCATACAATATTTCTCTCCTTAAAACTACAGAGCCTACTTTTACTTTTCTACATGTGATATATGATCTCAGAACTAGAATTTCATAAAAATTGAAGCCATTCTAATGATCTCAATGTCTAAATTTATTTATTATCAAACAAATTATGATTAAAAGATTGCATATGTTTCAATAATATGAAGCCAAAATATTAAAACTTAACCATATTTTGATTGTAAAATTACATCAGTAAGTAGATAGGAATTCAAGATGAGAAAAAAAGTTAATGGAAGCTATCTCAACACAATATTCTTCAAATAGATAAACCAATTAGCAATTTATTAAAAAAACTTAGTTGTAATGGAATCTACGAAAGTGGTGTGTGATCAAATTATGCATCAAAACAAAGAAGTAGATTTAGAAGATATGGATGGCTTTGGAAAACTAAAGTTGAATGACAAACAAAGATTTTGGTGTGACAAACATTGCAGATTTCTACTTAAACATTATTTTAGTATGAGGATGCAGACTAGATTTTGTTCATTAAGAATTATACTGATTAGCTTCTAGTCTAGTATTTTTTTCAATAGACTATGACTTTTGTAAATGATTTGGTATGAATGTGGGTGAAGGCTTTGAGATGAACATAATTAGTGAGGTTTTCTATTTTCTCAAATTGCAAGTTAACTAGGGTAAGTAAGGTATCTCTGATCTTAAATAAAGTACATAAATGAGATGTTAAAGCTTTAAAAATAAAAAAAATGGTTGCATCAAAGAAGTTAGTATAGAATGAAAATCACCTTAGAGATTTAATCTTAAGAGACATCTCTTTTGGAGTAAAAACCAATGTATTTTTTTTTAAATAGAAATTATATATGTTGCATCTATTTTAAAATTTGTACCACAAAATACAAGTGAAGCTTTGAGGAAAGAAATTTTTTATTTGTCCATACTAGATGGTTTCAACTTTTTTGTGGGAGTGAATGTTTTGGAATTAATGATAGGCTAAGTGACCACATTATTGTGGCAAAAAAGTGGGTACTCAAAAATAAAAAGTAAATGATCATGTAGGTTTCATTCAAAATAAAGGAATGCTAGTAAAAAATAGTTATAATTAAGTGGATGGATTAAACATAGAAGGAATACTTGAGCAAATGGTAAGGTTGATGACAATAAGGTCATCTTTAACTTTTTACTATTACAAGTTACTTAAACTATACCAAATGGATGTTATGAACACCTCCTTAAATATTGTTATTTAAGAAAAAGTGTATGTAGAATAATTGAATTTCAATCAACATATCTTCATCAAAATCTTGTGCATAAGCTATTGAAAGACTTGTATGAGTTGTAGCAAGAACAAAGATCTTGGTATGACATAGTAGATATCTACTCAAACATTATTTCAAGATGGGAATGTAGATATAACTTTGTTCACCATGAACTATGTTAATGAACTTCTTCTAATCAAAGATTATGTACATGATATAATATTTGGGTTAACCAACTTGGACTCATGTGAATGATTTAGTAAGCTTATGGGTGTTGGATTAGAGATGAACACGTGGGTTATGTCATCAATTTTCTTGGATTGAAAGTTGAGTAGGACAAGAAATGTATCCTTTTATTTTAAAAAAAATATATAAATGAGATGCTAAAATAACGTGATCTTAAGAAACTCAAATGCATTTCTACTTTCAAGAGTCCACTCCATACTATTAAATAAACATAAGAAAGGAAAACAAATAGATTTCTATGTATACCAAGGGATGATATGTTCTTTACTTAACTATAAGGTGACCTAACAATGAAATTAGTTTGGCAATTTTTTGATCAATTTTAATCAAGCCCCAAGGACTTCCATCTAGAAGCTATAAAAAGAATGCTTTTGGTGCTTAGTTGACACAAAGATATTATGGTTTTTGTATCCTAAATTTCAATTAAGTCATGACTTAACAAGATATGGCTATAACAATTATGTAGGTTCTCAAATACATTAGAAAAGCATTGTAGTTAACAACTTTTTGACACCTCTTAAAATCATGATCTAGCAAAAAAAGAAAAAGAATTATTACTATAGCAACAAATGATCCCTAATATATTGCGTTGGAAGTATTTTACTAAAAGTTTTTTGTTTGAAAAGGCAATTAGATTATATGGAATTACAATTACAAAAATTTCCTAAAAGATATTTCAATTTTAATGTCATTTGTCTTACTCAAAACCTTATAAAGTACTATAAATCTAAACAAATTAATTTTTTGTACCATTTCATTAGAGACCATGTAAAATGAAATATGGTAGACATTCAATTTGTTGTTAACAGCAAGCATGTTAGAAGCTCAATAAAGCTTCTTAATAAAGATTTATTCCATAGAACTAGATGATTCTTTTACAATGAAAAAATAGGGAGAAATTAGGCTTGAGTTTAAGAGAAGTTCCTTGAGTTAAGGGGAGCCAATCTATATGCTCCAATTACTTTCAAATCTAACCTCACTTTATAATATCTAGAAAATATTTTCTTTCACAACATTCAATTACATGATCATAAGCTTAGATGGCAAGCAATCATAAAACAAAAGGTTATTGGTACCAAGAGGAATACTCCAAGATATTGTGATGTCAATAATCTAATTAAATAGCATACTAATTGATTATGTAGCTTTGCTTGTAAATATGATAGGTGAACAATGCTGGAAGGAGATTAATTTTGGAAGAATATGTCAATTACCTAAATATATCGATATAACCTTGAGTGGAATAAGAATTAAAAGGTTTTTTATTTGGTCAATCATCAAAGTGTTTCTTTTTGTGTATGAGACTTCCTTACCTTACAAATTGGTATAATAGAGAGGACTTATTATCATGTTCTCCATATATTAAAGAGTATTGTTATGGTTTTTTTTACCATTTTCTTTTATTGTAATTACTACATTTTGTTTCATGTGATAGTTTTTTAATTATCTAAAAAATTTCATAATTAGTGAATCTTTTACCACCTTTTAGTTGCACTAACATCTTAATACTGTACTGTTCTTTCTTATGACTTGTAATTTTCTTTTACAAAAGTGATAGTAATTATTATTGCTTTATTTTGATGATTTTTTGATGTGTGAGACTCATCATTTTTATAGTGTAAAATTTTTTATGTTAATGAATTCCTTTTATGTTATTTTATTATTTTTCTTATCTTGTTATTGCAAACTTTTTTATCAAGCTTATTTTATTAAAAATAATTTTGATTGACCATAAGTAGAAATATAGTTAAGAATTTTATATAACTCATTAAATCATTAACTTGAAGAGTTTCTTGCTTTTTTTATAAATTTTAATAAATGATAGATATTTGTCTTTTACATATGCTAACCATATCTTTCAATAAATAAAAAAATTTTATTTTCAACATAATAAAGGTTTTTTAATTATTTTCTTAGGTTAGAACTATTAATCATGAAATTTTTATGTTTTTGAAAATTTTTTTTATTGATAATACTTTTCAAGCTTTACCTCTCAACTTTTTGCTTTGTTTGTATTTTCATAATTTATACATTTTCAAATCATGGTATTCATGTTAGCTCAATTATTGAAATCTAAATTAATAATATAAATTTTACTAAAACTATTTGCATTAGAAATAACATTTTTACAAACAAATTTTTATCATTGTTTCACTAACTAAATTCTATTGATATATAAAGCATATATTAGATAATATTTGTAAAAAATATTTTAGTACCTAAATAATTTATTTTTTTATTATGTTTTAAAAATTATTTTTCTTTCATGAGTAAATTAACAAAAAATTATTTAGCATACTATTCATCTAGTTTTTAACAATATAAACTTACTTATCATTAAATGCCTTTAATGTTTTATATTAGTTTAATTCATTTTTGTTCCGATATATTAAATTTGTATTTTATTTTTTGTGATTTTTTATGTGGACTATTACATGAAGTTATTGGATACCCTTTATTCTTTAATTAATTTTTTATAAGTTTTTTCTTTCAATAAAACATTATCAATAATTAATTTTTGTGAGATTTTATTTGAAATATTTTTATAAATTTAAAATTTTAATTATGTTGATGAAATCTTAAATTTTATGAATTTTTTTGCAACTCCTATTTTTCTAGTTACATAATATGTACGTAATTTTTATATATCATATTATATGAGGTATAATATATTATATTCTTTTTATTTTTCTACATATCTTTGTTTTCCTCAAATGAATTTGTAATTATTAAAAATGGAAAAAAATTAAATTTATCGTAAATGTTAAAAATGGAAAAAAATGAAATTATTAAAAAAAATTATTAAACTAATTGAAACATTAAATTTATTTATAAATTCTGTCGAAAATAAGGCATTGCACCACTCAAGCGTACAAGATATATTATCGTTAAGGAAATGTCTAAATTTTAAAATATTGTAAAATCATTTAAAAAGCTTATGATATTATAGAAAATTCTTGTAAAGTTGTTTTGAGGTGTCATAACTGAAAATATAACCAACAAAGTAGTGTAATTAAAAATAATTGTCGAATTTAAAAAATAATTAGTAATATAACATGTCATAAATCAAGGAATATAAGTTCTAAAAAAAAAAAGATTTTATATAATGAATAGTAATAAATACTTGAAATTTAAAAAATAATTTTAAATTTTTAATAAAATAATAAACTGAGAATCATAATATCATATTGCCAAAGAAATTTAATAGAAGATAAAATTGTGCAACAAAAGTCAGCACCTTAAGTCAACACTATCAAAACAATGATCAATCTTAATAATTATTATTATCTAGATAAAACACTAGAGGCAAAATATATGCTCCACAATCTTTTTACAACTTCTTTATCTAAAACGAAAGTAATTAAATATCGATTTATAAAGGCATTTCAAGGTCTTATGGCTTCTTTATATTGACCTTATGTATCATTACAGATGAGCTGGTTGTACCTATTTGTTGCAAGAGTACACTAATTATTTAAGTGTTATATACCTTTGCTTTTAACAATTTCATTATAAATAATCTTTTTAAAATTATTTCACTTTTCATGGGGATAATTTTGATAACAAAGTTATGGATAGTTTTTGTATATTAGATATTCAATTATCATAATTATTTTTATATGATTCAATATTATTATTTTTTAATTAGAATAACAAGATGTTTCTTTATTTAAGTTATTGTGAAACTTGGTAATGTGTTGTATAAATTTCCATAATATTTTAAACATAATATTAATAATTATTACCAATTTTTTGTGTTTTTTTTACTTTTTAATTTAATGTTAGCTTATCTTATTTAACCAACTAATATTTCAAGTTAAACATTCCTTTCAATAATTAAATAATTTTAATAATGATAGGCTATTTATTATATTGTATCAATTACAAAACTCTTTGTTGAGCTTATTCCTGTTTATTATCTTAATTATATACAAAATAGTTATGATTCTATAATTTTTCATATGATATAATTTCTTTCAATATTTTTTACCAATAATTTAAATATTGTTTTACATCTAGATGTTTTTGTTCTAACTGAAATGATTTCAAATAACTTCTAATTATTTAATTTATACAATCACATTTATGTTTACATGTTCAATTTCTTATATTGCTTAGCTTAAATCATACTATCAAAATATTTTGAATCATTAAGATTTTCTTATTCTAAATATTTAAATTAAAAAAATTTAATATTTTTTGACAAGTTAAGGAAAACATTTCTAAAATTGAATATTTTCACATATTTTTTTGTTAGGAAAACTTTTCTTAGAAAGTATTGCTAATTTTTTTATATAAAAGCAAAAAATATGAAAAACGTTTTTTGCAAAACTATTATACTTACAGATTATATGTGGTTACATATTTTGCAAAATTATTGTTTTTTTTACATATTTATCAATTCTTTTATTTTTTTTTTTGCAATGAGAAGTTTATGTTAGTTGTTTCTTAAGGATTTGTTTTACTATGTTTTCAAATATTAGAATTACTTATAGTGCTTTTATAGGATATTGGTACATTTTTATGTTTTTACATTTTTACAAGCTTATGAAAGTTATATTTTTAGCTAATTATTTTTCATGTGATAATTTTTTTAAAATCTATGACTTTCTTATTTTTAAAAGATATTCCTAAAAAATTCATTACTTCTTTAATTTTTAGTATTTAATTTTAAAGAAAGATTTACCCCTTTTGAACGTATATAAATATTATGAAATATTTTATATTTCACTTTTTAAAAACTGGAAATTATTAAAAAAAATTTTAATATTTATTATAAAAAGTTATATTTTAGTATACTATTTTATTTAGATGGTGCAATGTTGTTTCTAATACATGAAAATTGCTTACTAAGATTTTTTTTTCTTTATTCCTTTTGATCTCATAAAATGAAAAGTAATTTGTGATTATTTCAATAATTTTTACTACAATAGTATTGTGTATTTTCGATATTTTTTTAACCAAACTATTCAATTGAAATCTTTCAATCTTTTTAGAAATTTCCACTAAATATTTTTCCTAAAGGTTTGAAAATTATAATTTTATTTGTTTATGATATTTTTTGACTATTTTTTATTGAATTTTTGTTGTCACTATATGATATAATGAACATAATGATCAAATATTAAATTATTCAGTTAATTTAATATTACATTTCATTTAATTATTTAAAAATGTTTTCATTAACATGCTTGTGGCCTTTGCATTATTATGAAAATTTGTGTTCATGTCAAAGCATGTAGTGATAATTACTTGAATCATTTTTAATGTTTCATGGTTTTACAACTACTTTATTTTTTTATATTGAGAAAGTTTTCATGATTTAATTATGTAAATAATTTTTTAATACATATTTATATTTTTTAAAAAATATAAGTGGACTTATTTCACAATGATTTGCCATTTTTTGCATCACAAATTTTTATTGAAATGGTAATTAATATATATTGTTTTATTACAATATTAAATTTACTATCATCCACAAATTTCTATTACTTACTATGTTTAGCATTATTTTTTTTTCATAGAACAATCTTCTTTTATTATTTAGCTAGGTTTTGACTTGTTCTTTCATGCAATGTTTTTTAATTTTAAGAATATTCTATTTTACTTATTTCATTTAATGTTTTTCTTAATATTTTAAAATTGTAGACATTAGCAACATAATTTTTAAAGCATGATGGATTTATAAAATAGTATTATCTTCATAATATTTTGAAAACGATATCTTCATACACCAATATTTTTACAAATATATAACACCAATATTTTTTGTCGTGAATTTGTACTTATATGAAAATATTACAAATATTATCATAACTTATTCTTTTAATTTTCTTAAATATATTACGTACATCTTTGATTGCTTTAGCATATTTTCTTTAAATTTATTTTTAGAAAATAATTTTCTTTTGCTATTAGGAATTAATTGTAATATTTTCAAAATTGTTCAATCATAATTTTTCAACAATTTTATGTTTTTTATTGAAATTGAAATATTATTTATTTTTATTGCTAAACAAAATTCAATATTTAAAATACCTAACGATTAATTAAAAGTTTATTAAATAATGACTAGCTTAGTATTTCAAAGGTAAGAAATATGCGATGGAAATGAAAATATAGCTTAAAGAAAATTAATAGAATGTCATTAAGATAATAAAATGATTCTAGAATTTCATCTCTTAAACTTTTTTATTATTTATTTTGCAATTTAGGCAAGCCACCGATTGTCACATTTTAAATAGATTTTTTAAGCAAAGAATAAAATTATTGTAAAAAAAAATTTGTAAACTAATCAAATTTATAAACAAATGGTAAATCTTGTTTACATAAATGTTGGAAAAGGAAATTTATTATTAAAATTTTGAAAATTTTAAATAGTAAACACTATAAAAACTAAAAGTTATATAGGTTATTAAATATATATAGCAATCAATTTATGCAACATATACAAAAACAAATTGACAACAAATTGTAAGCATAAGAGATGAGTAAAGTTAAAAAAACGAAAAAAATTAAAGAAAATAAAAGTAAATGAGAACACGAAATAGATAATATTATAAAAATGTTCATAGCACTACATCAATATAATTTGACAAGAAAATATCTTTTATCAATAAAAAGCTAGGACTAATGCTTTCTTGGAATCAAAAAAAGAAAATAGTAGTTGTTACAAAATATCTAAAAGTAATCAAAAAATAATTTTAAAATTTGCCATAAAATATAATGCATATATTTTAAAAATAAAAAAAGAAAAAATAATGAGAAAAAAAAACATTTATGTATCAATAATAATTTAGTATCATATTAGTTTGAAAAATATGAAATACATGACAATATGGTAAATATTTTATGACACATAAAAAATAGAACAAGAATGCTGGAAGAAGAAACTAGGATTGGAATCCGACAACTAGATTTAGGTCTTTCCTTTATGCCACAAAGATAAAAAAAAGTGGACAAAGAGGAAAAGAAAAAGAAGCAAGGCCAATATATGCCCTCCACTATAATAGCGTGCTTGGGTCCAAAAACTCAATGATGTAGAAAACAAACATTATATTGCCAATTTCATACTTACATTCATAAAAGTATTTAAGTTTTTTTAATAGGAATCCATCAATCAAAAGATTAATTACCATGTATAAAAAACTATCCTTATACATAAACCATTGCAAACTAATAAATTATATAGTTGCAATCTTGAAAAAAAATATCCTTATATGATTATTAGTAAGTCTCCTATTACAACTTGTCTTATATTAGTTTAGCAAATTGAGAGGTTACATACTCTATATGTTTATACTCTTAGAGTATTCATTGAGCTCAACATTTATTTTAAAAATATTACTAATCATTTTATCTAAAATGATATTATTTATATGCAAATAAACATTCATGCCTAGTTTTATATTCTAAATTAAGAACAAGAAAATTTTTGGAAGTAACACAAATTCAACTTATTTATCTTCCAACACCTTATTTAGATTAACCTTAAGATTGATAAACTCGGGTGGATGTGTTTCAGAAAGGTAATGCTTAAATGTTCTCATTACTACAATAAGAAGAAAAATTAGGAGGACATTATTAAGATATTCATAAGTTTCATTTAGAGTTGATTTAAATGGTTGAATTTTTGGAAGTCCTTTGAATTTGCATTTGCATCAAAGAAAGTCAAACCTTCACTTAATTGGTTATCATCAATTAAATGTAAACATGAAGTGTTTAATAATAAGTTTGATATTTTATGTCATAGAAATTACTTGACCAAGGTGTCAAGCATTTACTAACACACCTAAGTTCTTCCAAGTATATTATAAATGTGGTCATATAAATCAGTCTCACGAAATATTAAGTAAGAAATTTTCAAAGTTGATAATAATACAGTATGTTTGAGTGTCCTTAAGTTCAATGGACTTATCAAAGTTCATTAAAATGGGTAAAAGAAGGGCAATATGATTAAGATTTTAGTTGTAAGTAACCATGATAATCTCTAATAAATAATAATATTCTCATTAATAAAATGTATAGCTTTTCAAAAAACTTTTAATATTAAACATATTAAGTGATTTAGCATAATAATCAAATTGATTCTTAATGTAGATTAAGTATTTTCATACATTAAATGTGTAATATAAATTATTTTATGGTTTGAGTGTAATTGAAATGCATGTAACTAAAACATAATTATAGATGCTCATATTCATGATATTGAATGGAAGGGATTGTTTTTTTTTAAGAATGATATGTTTTCATAAGATAACAGTAAAATGGATAGGGATTACGTAAATTAATTTGATAAATATAAGTATAAATCTTACCTTAGCAAAATATACCTTACGCAAAATTAAACGTAAGCCACTAGTAGCATAAGAATTACATCAAAATATGATAAAATTTCAATAATAAATTGTTTGAAAATATGCTTTCAAACAAAGCTAGAAATAATCTAAGAAGAGGATTTGACCTTAATAAGCCATTTTTCATAAAAATTAATGTTAAAGAAGTTAAATGTAACTACTTAGCAAAGTTATTCATTTGTTTGTGGGTAAAGGATACAAGTCACTTGCAACATTACTCTTTTGTTAGCTACTTGGTCCATATGATGCATAATAAGATTATGCCACATAGACAAGATAGCAAGGCCATGAGTGTGATTGCTGAAGTACTATTGATCAAGAACAATATGAGGAAAGCTCATAACGATGTGCTGACATCATGTACGTAATGCAAAATGCAATGATTGAGAGCCATGATGAGGGTCAAAAAAATTGCTAAAAGTGAGGAAAGTGTGACCAAGTGTGACAATGAAAAAAGAATGGTTGTGGATAATCATGGTCATTGTAAGAGCAAAAAATTGGCATTGATAAGAAAACAATTAATAGTGAAGATACATATGATAGGAATCCTATAGTTAGAATTGAATTATTTCTAATTCCATAAACATGAAGAATAATGAAGAATGAAAAATGATAAGGAAAGGAACTATAGCATAGGGCCCACAATATTTAAGTCTACATGCAAACTAGAGCTCCACAATGTTGATGTCAAATGACAAATGCAAAATGAAGTTAAGAAGAACCATGAAGGAATGCAACAAGGAAAGATACTTCCCATTGTCAAAGAATTAAGACAATTTTGGGAAAACTTTTACATGTGGATATTTACCAAGATTGATGTCATAAGATTAAATTTGCATGGCTTATTTTTTCAAAAATATGTGAAAAGTTGTCATTTGAATGCATCCACACCTCACTCATAAAATGGTTTGAAAATGTTTTAAAAATATAACTAGTAAAATGGCTGCATGCATAGACTCAGAAAATTTATAACACACACATCTAAGGTACTTTTAATATTCGATAAATAACCACAAATCAAAGGTATATCCAATAGATGTTTGTAGACCTTGCGTAGAATAAAACAACATTTTGTTTAATAATACTATACACCTACAAAACAAAAAAAATTGATAGAACATTGCTAGATATGTGTAGAATGTCAAGAAAAATGCATAAAAACAAGGCAAATGCATATAAAAAATAATCAATATTTTAATTATTCTTATACAAAGTTAAGATTTACCCTAAACATTTACAATAGGCTCATGATTCATACCAAAAAAGAGAAAAGGCCAACGAAGTGTCCTATTGAGCCCATTTTTGCCAATACCTTCATATGTCGCTTACCGTCAGCATGGCTACACCTTAGGGATTACGTGGACCACATTTTCTTGAAATAAATCAATGAATAGGGCTTTAAGGTCTAATCTAGATGACAAGTTCATATGACATGCAAACATGTCTAGATTTGTAAGATCAAGTTTACTAATGCCAACCAACATAGTCTACAGAACCCCTAAACAAACTTAGATCTACCAAACTATGCTAACCTAGAATCCCATTCCACGATACAGTGAGCTAGACTTGATTCATGACACTATTGTTGTCATGTCAATCAATTGACTTCATCTATGACACATAAATGAATATATAACATATGCACCATAGACATTGCATTGACCCCCTGACTCGATCCACTAAAAGCAAACTTAGGTCAAAGTTACAACACTAGTGTTGGCATGCCATCTTACTCACCAGATCCATCAAAATCCAATCTGAATATCACATGCAACCCTTGTGGATACTCACCTAATAATGAACTAAAAATAATGCTTCTTAAAAAGCTATTTCATAATTATTTATGCCAAAGAAATTTTGGACAAAAAAAACGAATTTTTTTACCAAGGTTTTGGCATCCACTTTTTAGAAAATAGATATTGAAAACTAAAATAATGGCTTTTCAAATTGCTATTTTGTAAATGCTTTTTAAGATAAATCTTGTATTTTTTATTTGGTTTTCTTCTTGTCCACTATATAAAATTGAAGGTATACTGATGTAGAGGTGTATAAATTTAGCTCATCAATAGACATTTGGTGGTCTCGCACTAGTTTCACAAGTGCACTAGTAAAAAAAGTATTTGAAAATTATTTTAAAAAATAATTAAATTTTTTTTAAGTATTTCACCACTTCCACCATCCACCAATGTTTGTTGTCATTATCATTATCATTCGTTAACTTGGGAATGCTGATTGACCAGCGTTTGACTAGCATCGACTCATCTTGCTCTAACCTACAATGACACGCACAAACTAGCTAGTCCCACAAATCCTCTCAACCCTTTCGTTCTGTCTGACCCATGCCTACTCTAAACTTGGAAAAGATGAGTTCATTCATCTATCTATATTGCATTGATTTCCCATAGCTTTTTTTCCACCCGCCATTTCGCCACCCGAAACATATAATTTACTTGCAAACTGCTTAATTCATATAATTTAGTATTTTTTTTATTTAACATTTTTTAAAATTGTGATGTATATTTGAAAATCCCTATAAATAAGGATGTTTGCCATATTAGAAAAAAAGAATGGAATCAAATTCATTTTATTTATGTGCTTTTACCTTGATGAACAAAGTGTGTGTGCCTTACCCTAGTTGTAGAAACTCTAATTTTTCTTGTGAAGGACAACGATTGAAGGTGACAGTCCTTGCATTAGTAGGACCCACAACCAAATCCCTTGTGAGGAACAACAATGAAAGCTGAGAAATCATCCAACAAGAGAGTTTGTAAACAAATAAATTCTCACTTTTCATAACATTCACATAAACATCCAAAAGTTTAATCATTTAGTAACTTTTATTTTCTATGTAGTTATCTAATTGTAAAGTTACTTTTTTTCTATTATAATATTTAACATGGAATTTTTCTAAATTTTTTTATATGTCTCAAATTTGATATTACAAAATTATTTTTGCTGAATTTTATGCTTACTGCTTAAGTAGTCTACTCAACATAATAATCTATAATACAATTATAGAATGCCAATCTTTGAATATTTCTTAAATACCACATATGTCATCTTGCTTAGATTATTATATAGGATCTTTTTTATGTTCTCTAATAATCTTTTGAGTGTCTTCAATATTGTAGGATTTGATTTAGATCATCATAGAAGTTTAAATGCGCCATGCATCAACTTTGGTATTAAAGGCTATGATTTTTTACTAAAAAAAGTTTTTTTTTGTTTAGTGCATTCAACTTTGGTATTAGAGATAAGTTTCTCTAAAAAAATTCTTCAACTTAATACATTAACTTTGGCTTTCAACTAATTTTTTAATATTAATTATTTTTTATATTAAAAAAGTGTCTTCATTTTCTACTTAAGAAATTTTAAATTTTATTCTACATAAAAAAACTTTCTACCAAAAGTTTTTTTTTCTTTTTTACATAGTTTTTCCTTTGAAAAAATCTTTGCTAGTTTTGGGTAAACTAAGTTTTAGTGGATGTTACAAAAACATTGATATGACTCACTACCATCTTTCTTGGGAACTATCTAATTCTATCTGAGAGCTGATTTGGCAAAAAGTAAGGACCTTAATCATTTGACATTTTCCTATAAGCATATGCCATCTAAGCTTTGCTAGTTTATAAAAGTGATTACTTTGCTTTTTTATTTTTTATCAAAAAAAAGGAAAAGAAACATCCCAAAATATTTTCTTTCCTTGACATCCCTTGTACGACAAATCTTTGAATGACCATGAGATCTAGTAGGTCTTATCAAATAGTAAATCAAAATCAAGAATTAGTTCAAAGCCAAAGACAAAATTTAAACAAAGATGCCATAGTAGAAATATCCCAATGAATAGTAAAACTCACACAAATGGTTGGTCAAATCCTCCTAAACCTGCAATGTGATTGAAATCCTAAATGAAGAAAGTATAAAAGACATAACACTTTTGATGACTTTGATCATGATATCCATAGAAGAGATCATGACCATAGAAAATGAAATAAACAATTAGATGAGTAAAAAAATGATGATTTAGATATATCTAGTAAAGAAGAAAGACTTAAAAGGCATCAAGACAAAGAGAACATCCTTAATGTGAAATTGGATGCTCTAACATTTTATGGTAGCTATGATTCTTAAGATTTTATTGACTGATAGAGTAGTATGGATGATTAATTTAATTGACATCAAATGAGTGAGTAAAAAATATCAATTTATTTGATTAAACTCATCGATACTACTCATTGATTCTTTAGAACCTTAGAATGATAATATACTATCAATGATGAATAAGTACCCCAAACTTGGAGAAATTTTGATGTTAGGTCTACAACTAGTTGTTTGCAATAGTCTATAATGTCAAAATATTAAATAAATGATAAAGATTTTTCTAAGATGGTGGATCTATTGAGTACCATAACAAATTTTAGGATTATAAAGCTAAATGTGATATAGATAAACCCAAGAGTGGAACACTATCCCACTTTGTGGCAGGTTTAAAGCAATACATGCATGCTGAGTTTAACAAGAAAAATGTTACTACTTTAAAGAAAGCTTATCGCATAACTAAAAATGTCAAAAAAAAGTAAAACTTCTTATTTTAAAAGAAACGACGAGCCAAACTCTTTGAAGGCCCACACCATAATGTCTTAATGCACTCATACATACACTTCATTGACCTTATCCATTGTAGTTTGTAAACCTCACAAACTCATATTGCTACCCACTCCATCAAAACCTTCTTTAAACCAAGTCACATAATCTAGAATTGCCTATTTTATGTTACATGAAAGGGGATGTGTAGTCGCAAACTAACTAAAGATATCCATGAATGTGAACTTAGAAAGTGTTAATGAAAACGAAATGTCAGAATAAGAGAAAAACATAATGCATGTTTAGAAAATTGAGTAAGAATTAGAAAAAATAGAAAATTTAATAGTAAAATGCACCCCTACAACTCCATAATCTAAAGATAACTAGAAATGCACTAATATCTTTTGCATCAATGTAAAAACTAAGGAACAATCATATATGATGATCATAGATAATAGTAGTTACATTAATTTCATATCCCCTGATTTCATTGAGCAAAACCCTTACTCTGTATCTTGGATAGATAAAACCTTTATACTTATTAAGAAATAATGCTACTCACTCTTAAAATTAGGTAGGTATAATGACTAAGTTTTATGAGATGTCGTACTTATGCAAGTAAGTCATCTTATCCTTTGAAGATCATGGCTCTTTTATTTGATGTGACATTGAAGGATAAGTCTAACATGTGTTCTTTTATTTATAAAAATAAGTTCATAACAGTAAACCTTTTCTACCTTAAGAGAACCCTCAATCACTTAAGCATAGCAAATTTATGGAAAATTCTTGGTCCACAAATAAAGGAAAGGAAAAGATATAATTTAAGCTTTGCCACATTACCCAAGTTAGAGAGATCCTCGATAAAAGAGACTTATTTTGGTTTCTTGTAATTAAGGAATTAGCCATCAGCATACCGAACACATCACCTATTATATAAGTTCAGGCTAATATGTCAATATCTTTTATTAATCTTATTTCTTTGCTAATAGACATTCAACTTCTATTTTTATTTTTTAATTTCTCATAAAATAATATCTATGAAAATTAATCTAAATAATAAAATATATGAGAAACTAGTAAATCCTCAAAGAAATGCTAAAAACTTTCATGAAAGAGGCTACTATATAATTAGAGTTAGGTCAAAATAGTTCCCTCTTGGAGTTTACAAGAATTATAAGCACATGGAGCTGGACCTTTTAAGGTTATTAAAAAAATGGGAACTAATGCATATGTGCTTAATTTGTTAGAAGAGTATAGGATTAGTGCAACCTTTAACATTAAGGATTTAGTTTCTTACAAAGCACCACATCTAATACCTAGTGAGTCATTTAAGTTTGGTTCAACCAGAGTGAGTAAACACGTTCCTACAACTACATAAGCCTTCACAATATGTACGGATAATATGAAGAAAATTATAGATCATGAGATAATTTTTTATCAAAAAATATAAAGTTAAGAAATTTTTTATTTTATGGAAGGGTAAACCTCTAATTATGAACTCTTAGCTACCTATGATATCCTACACCAAATCATGCAACACCAATTAGAACACTATTATACCCATCACCCTCATATGATCCAATAAGATCTCTTTCATCGAGGGAGGATGACGTAGGAGTGTCTAAAAATAGTTCAAAAATATGTATTTGCTAGTGTTAGACATGCTCCACAAGTTCATTAATGAAAAGTTTCACTAAAAAGTATTTTTAAAAATGCTTACAATTAACTTTTTTTATTAATTTTGTTCCCTATCATCATTCTTCACCATTTTCTATCATCAATGATGTCGTCTTCCACTATTAGCGCCCACTTTCAGCCCCGAGCTGACTCGTGCTTCTGTGTGACTTCAACTTAAATGAGAACACTGACTGACAAATTTTCGACCTGCACCAACCTATAACGAACCATGCCAACCCTCCAGCCTGACCAACCTATTCATTTCGCTTGACCTGTGCCTACCCAAAACTCAAAATGAATCTTTCAAGACCTCTACCAGCACTACATCGATTTTGCCAAACAATTTCTCCACCTACCATTATTATCTCATAAGACTCAGAATCTATTTAAGAAATGTTTAATTTAATTAATTTCATAGTTTCTTTATTATTTTTATTATTTTAAAATTAGTGATGAATATTTAAAAATCTCTATAAATAGGGTTGTTCACTATATTAAAAAAGTGGTAAAATAAATTTTATTTTATTTATATGTTTCTACATTTGTGAACAAAGTGTGTATACTCAATCGTAGTGGGCGAGATTCTAACTTCATTCATAAGAGACAAGGATCAAAGGTAATAGACTTTCTGCCAGGAGAACTAGTAATCAAATCTCTTGTGACAGATAATAATAAAAGGTGAGAGACCATCCATATGGACAGTCAATAACCAAACAAATTCTCGGTTCTACCAATGTCCACATTATTGTCCAAAGGTTTAGTCTTTTATTTTTTAGGCAATAATCTAAATTGTATTTTACTTATTATAGTACTTCACGCAGTATTTATCTAAATTCTCTATTTTATGTGTTAAATTATATGTTACAAAAACCTCTTTTGTAAGATTTTGGGCTTGATTTTTAAGGAAATCCTACTTATGCAACCTTATTATCCATGCTACTATTTTGGAACATCTATGTTTGAAATGTTCTAAAATATCACACATCTCACCTAATCCTAATTATTACATAGTACAATTTTTATATTCTGTAATAATTAATTAAGCATCTTTAGTGTTGTAGGCATTAATTTTTACTTATTAGAAATCTTTTTCTACCTTGTATTATGTACCCTTTAAAAAGGATGATCTTTCCATGTCTAAAAGTCAATTTTCTCCATTTTGTCTTATTGAGATCTAGGATAAATCATAATGAGAACTACAATGTATTGAATCATTGTCCTCCAAAAGTTGTTACCTACAACTCTATTACATCTCCTTCTTATCACCACTGAATAATGTTTATTTTTACTTTGATGTTTCTTTCACTTCATTGAGTCCTTTTTATTATGTTATTTCCCTACACTATGCTTCTCCTTTCACTTTATCACATGAAGTTTTCTTGGATTACCACTTCAGTCTATTGTTTCCTTCCTTCACATTCTTAATTGTATTTTTAAGTGTTTGAACACGCTTTGTGTGTAAGTTAATTCCTTACTCTCGATTTTCCATAATGCTTACTAATATTTTCAATGCTTTTTTATTTCTTTATCATAAAATTACTTTTATGAAACAATATTCCAAATAGCCTTTGTTTGTGCTATTAAAGTGGTTAGAAGCTTAACATATGGAATGCTCCCTATGTTATTCTTGGTGCCCTCTTCACTAATGTTTCCCTAGATCTAGATATATCTTGTATGTGTTGCCTTTCAAGGTTTCTTAATAAGCATCAAACCTTGCTTTAAAGCTTAATTATGCCAATGTTTACAATGTGGATAAAAAAGCAAAGCTAAACTAAGCCTTTTTTGTTTGGCACCAATATTGAAAAAAAAGAGAAAGCTTAAGGGCTTTTCTTTTCTTTTTTCAAATGGGTATAATATTTGCACATGATATCTTGCAGAACTTGCAACATGGAGCATCCACATAAAAACAAGCCACAAATGACCCTCCATGATCTCCTAATTAGAATATAATTTTTTGAAGCAATGTAAGAGGAATATGGTTTTAGGACTACCTTAAAACAAGCTCAAAATGAGCCTACATTTTTCAACCCAAATATTGCTAACCACCTTAATAAAATACTTTTTATAATCAAAACCCTTTCTTGGGTTGACACTAAGAAAATGATGATGTAAAACTCATGAAGTCCATAAAATATGACACTTCCATCTCTGAATGTATCATAAACCCTAAGACTACATAGAGTGCAACATTTCCTTTATCCTTTGCTTTTAATGGTTTAAACTTCATGAAAAACAAAGGTGTGGTTTCCCAAATCAAGCTTTTTAACAAAATTTAGTTATAAATAGGAACCATAGACACCCACTATTAACAAGGAAATCACCACTCAAAAAAATACATATGACTCTAATAAAAGAATTAGTTACATGGCCAACGACTTGCCTTAGATAAGGAGAAAAATATGTTAATGAGAACATTACTCATTTTGATAAGTACCATTTAAGTTGTGGTGTTAATGAAGACCCTTTGGTCACTTTTTCCTAATTTTGAGCTGGCATAGAGAATATATGTAGAAGGAGCCCTTTAGTTATATAATTCATAGCATAGAAGAAATCGATAGGAATGTTAATGAGTTTGACACCTACAAAAGCTTTATTTAACGAAAAGAGTTTAACCATCAACTACGTTAAACTTCCAATCCACCTATTTTAGATAATCTAAAAGTCATGTGCCAACACATCCCACACCGATCCCTATCCTTAAACTCAATGTTAAAACCAACAAACCTATTCATTAATTACACATGGTAACTTGTTCCCAATGTAAAGGGCGAGGTCATAGAGTAGTGCAATAACACAAACAAAAAGTTATATTACAAAAGAAGGTTTTAGGTAATTTAACACAAGGGCATAGTAAGAAATAAAAGAATATGCTACTTATTCGTACGTAGAGGATCACTACTCCAGTGAGGACATTGATGACAATAGGCCATTATATTTATGAGACATACCTTTACCCAACCTAAGAGAAATGAGGATTATAAACGTGCCATCGCTTTCCATGCCTTTGTCAAGTTTGGCGAAAAGTTTTGTAAGTTCATTATAAATAGTAGCATTATAATCAATGGTACTTTTATAAATGGTTTAGCATGCAACAAACTTGAGACCATTGATTGCCCAAACCCATACATTATTTTTTATTAAAAAATCCATTTACGTCATTAAATAAAGTGTTATACCACTTTCAAAGAGATTTTATGTGATGTTGTTTCTGTTGTAAAAGAAATTATTATCTTAAGATAACCCTTATTGTGTGACCATGATGTGCTTTTTGCCAGCAATGCATACATCTGTAATTTAACACATCATTGGTAATAATTTAAGCTACACCCATCAACCTCTATAGACAATATCAATCCTATTAAAAATAAACCACCCACCACTCCTAATAAAAAAAATCATATTTACATCTTATGACAAAATAGATCAAAAGTTTATTGATAGAACTTTTATTTGAGCCATAGTAGCATCTGATATTAGAATAGCTCCCATATATAATCGATTTTATTTAGCTTCCCCAAAATTTTTACAATGGAACCTCAAGATTTGATAACCCTTCATGACATCAAACATGTTGTAGAACTATACAAAATTTGTCACATCATTGGATGGATTCATCTAAGCATCAAGTATTCTTTTGACATGTTCTTGGAGGTCACATTATATTTCATATTTTTAAATTTCAAAAAATATATTAGTCAAGAAATAGTCTTTATTATTATGGGCATTCTATTATCCAAATTATCTACTTGTTTTTCTTACTTATTTAGTTTTACGTAAATTTGAAAATTTTTAAGTTTATTTTAAAAAAGAAATAAAGAATTAAAGTTCCTAATGCATTCTTTATAATTTTCTAAAGAAATTAATCTATAAATGCTATTAATATGGAAACAAAAATAAGAAGTTACTATGAGCATAAATATAACTAAATGTTTAATGTGTTTAAAAATTTCTACATCTATCATTTTGCACATAAATTATAAAACAAATTGAGTTATGATTTATATAGAAATAAAATTATATAATGAAAAAATAAGAAATATTTTTATAATATACTATTTAAATTAATTAAAATAATGAAACAAAAATATATTATTTATTTTGAATAATTTAAAATATTGAACATTTGAAATGTTAAAATTTTTTGCATAACTTACCAAAGAAATTGGTATACAACTACGGACAATGAAAATATATATTAAAAATAAAATTTAAAAATTTAAAGTAAGAAAATGAATAACATAACAAAAAATTTATATTATTTCAAAATCGCCATTAATGTCACTTTGATAATTTTTGAAAACAAAATAACTTAATTACAATAAAAAAATTAAAAATAGAAGTTAAAAATTTGTAAAATCTTAAAAATAATATGTAAATTTTTCTAATGGACGGGTTATGAGCTCACAAAAAATAAATTATTCAAGGAAACAAATTCACTTGGATGTAAAATATATTTTTACAAATAAAAAATATAAAAAAGTATTTTGAACTTCAAATGAAAATATTCTCATAAAAAAGATAACTTCCCCATAACGATACATACAAAAGATTCAATGATTTTCAACAAATTGTCAAAACTATGCTCAAGTTATAGAAAACATTTCATAATACCTAAAATGTTGTATTAAAAAAGAATAAATGCAAATTAATTTTTCCATATGCCCTCTACATGTCCAACTAAACATCATTAACTATGAGGCATTATTTACTTTTAGTGACATGTTTATACGATCTATTAACTACTGATTCATTTTAAAATATTAGTACTTTGGTTATTTGTTCTAATAAAAATTTTCATGTAGTCCACAGCAAAAAATGTTTTTTTAAAAATCAGGGTATGAAATTCTTTTTAGAATTTCAATCATTCCATTATTCTATTGGAAAATAGTATTTCTAAATCTTTAGTTTTCTAATTTTTATTATAATGTGTAGCTTTGTTAAGTTAAATTATTTAGAAATGTTTTTCTTAATCTTTTGTATAAATGTGCAAAATAATTTATATGTTCATCATATTTATGTTATTATTTTTTTGTTCATTTGTCTGATTTATATAAACATAATGTAATTGTTCTCATCTTAATAAATAGATATGTTATATTTTTTTTGTAAAATTTCTATGCCTTTTTAAATTACAATAACTCATTTATGATATATAATTAGAATATGATTTATAATTTTTAAACTTTGTGATATGTAAGTAGAGAAGAACTTCATGACATGTTATTAAAATAAATTTATATATTTTTAATCTTCTATTGTCTAAATAGCTTTATATATTATTCCTTACAATTGTGGCGCTTTGCTTGTACCAACATTTTTGATAATATATTAATATTTTAAAATTTAATGGTAACATTATTTTCATTTTTTTTAGTTTTTTAGAATTTTTAGACAAATCACAAAGTTTCCAAACTTTAATTCCTAAACCATTATACATAGTATCTAATAAGAAACATATTTTTACTAAAACATTTTATTAATATATTAATAAATTTTATTGAGTATTTTAAAGTCAATTGTTGAAGAATATTTTGAAATTTTGCTTATATAATGGAACTAAATATCTAAAACATTAAATATTTTTTATAATATATTAAAAAACAATTTTTTGAATTTCAATACAATAAATACATAAAAAAATACAAATATTATGTCAACAAAAAGAGCACAAACTATTAAGGTAATTTAAAATTTTTAATAAATAAGCTATATGCATAAGTAATAAATTAACCATATTTATCAATGAAAATTGAATAATCAACAGTCTCATCATGCAATTGTCAGAAGTAAGTCTTTGAAATTAACAAAATATTACACACTAAAAAAATTAAAACCATTTGCAATATTGAGCATTTCATATTTAATTGAACAAAAGTTTTATATTGCATATAACAAAATAAGTCACATAATTTTGGACAGCATATGAACATAAACAAAATAGTTAAGTTAAAATATATGAAATTTTACAAATTAACAGAATTAAAAAATATATTCATAATATAATATTACTAAATAATGATTAGAAAAGATGTTTAACAATATTGTAATAATAAAAAAAATTTTAAAGTAAAAATGAAAAAAATAAATGTTGTATAACATCTAAAATTTTTAATCTACATTGATAAATTGAAATAAAAATGATAACATATAAAATAATAAATAAAATAGAAAATGGGAAAAAAACTTTATGAAATATTTATAAAAATTTCTCACTAAATAAAACAAGCCTAATGTTGTTTATACAATGGATAAAAAGAGTACAACAATATAGTGAAACACAACCCAAGATCAAGTGTAAATTTGTTGCACACTTCTTGAAAAAATTTTGTAATAAATATATTTTGTACACAGCTTTCAACAAGTTGAGCATTCTAATTTCTTAATAATTTTTTTATTTTTATAAATTTTAGGTTTTTTATTTGTAATGCAATGTTTTTTCTGTAATTAAGAAATTCTTATTGTCCTTAGTACATATTTTAAAATTTCAAATATTTTATAATAATGATGATATGATTTTTTCTTAGGTTTTCATATTTGATGATTCCCTTAACATTATAATACCTTTTTTAATTACAAAAAATTCAATTATGCTTTATTGAAAAATTGATTTTTATTATTTATGATTACTTATTCATGATAGTTTAATTAATTTTAAAATTGTTTAATAACAAACTCTTTTTAGTAATTATTATCTTTTTATAAAAAAATAAAGTTGCTTAACTGAAACATAAATAGTTATAAGTGTTGAACACATGATTATAAAACAATTGTTTGGTGAATCATATATATGTTAATAATTATTTTTTTAGTGATATGGCATGTGTTTTGAAATGAAACATTCATTAATTAATTAAAAAGTTTGATCAAGTGTTTTATTAAGTAATTCACATGTGAGTATAAGTCGACGAGTTTTAGTAGTTCTTTTTATGTGTTGCTCAAGTTGTAAATTTTGAAATCATTTCTTTAGCACGTGATGAAGTAATTTGTACTCTAAAATTAAAAAAAAATTACTTTATTTTAACTAGAATTATCAAACTATCCCTTCATGCTGATATGAAAAATATGCTTATATTATATTGCTCTTGAATATTTAATTTGCAAGGTAATAAGGCATCCATTTCATACATTTTACATGCGTATAAATATGTCTTAACAAATACTTAATATATACATTCCATTCTTTAAATTAATCAACTATTATAAGTTGTGAAAGTAATAAAATTACACATTACCTATGCTTTTCGCATTTGTATCTTTCAACTACCTTACAATACGATTGATATTTCATGGCAACAAATGAAACATAATTCAAATAAGATCATGACCAATTTGCATCAATTACATTGTTTAGACTACTGGGATATTCTAATCATATTTCAAAACTAAGTGGCTACCTAAGAAGTTTGTTAAGATGTATAATCTTAAAGATTCACACAAAATAATGTCATATGTTATAATGTACGATATAGTCATTAGAAGATTAGATAGGGCATGAACTAAACAACATTAAATGTATGGCTTAAAGTTTGTAGTGTCATATAAGTACAACAGATTTTTTTTATTCCATTAAGAATAAGATTTTAATTATTTAAATATATTGATTTGTCTATATTCCTTTGATTCATACAAATACAAATAATTATTTTGAGAAATATGAAAATGAATCTATTACTAAGTAAAGTTATATGTAAACAAAGAAAAATAAAGTTCATTGTATTTTTCATTGTGGTTTCATCATTTGTTTTCTCTGCTTGATTACTAATTTATTTAGCATTTTACTTGGTTTATCAACTTTTCCATTACTTTAAAGTTTCATAGATTAATTTGGTAACATTCTTTCATAGTATTTAATTATTGTCATATTATGTTTTTATGAATGATATAATTTTTTGTATTAATTCTTCAAGTACTTAATTGCACTGTAAACTATATTACTGTATTTTTTAGTGACATGACTTGTCTCTGGCTATTGTTGAAAAAGTGGTAGAGTTGGGTGAGGTGCCTTTTACATCACCTTCGGTAAGAACATAGTCTTTTTTATAGTTAATCCAACATAGCCAAGGATAAAAATTTGGTGCTTTTTAATCTTTTGATTTTGTAGCTATAATAATAAGTGTTGTTAATTGAATCTTATTTTAGTAGATTAAGAGAAGTGCAAGCAATTTTTTTATAGAATTGCCTAAAAACATTTCTACCCATTTGCTTTTGTTTAATTTATTTATTATTAAGAATAAAAATGATGTGACTTAATGATTTATTAAAGTTGAAAAAGACTTTTTAAATCTTTTTATTATAACATTCATTACAACCAAGAGATTTCATTAACATCACCTTCTTGAAAGAATACTTAAAATTAATAAGAGATTATCAGAGTGACATTGATAAGTTTAGTATAAATAAATCTATATTAAATTGGTAATTTTTTTTTATTTTTTCTTCAGAAATTAAAAGAATCTGACTAATATTTATTTCATGAGTTTATGTGGCAAAATTGTGTTAAGTTCAATTAAGTTTAAATTTGTATAATTCACTCCCTCTTATAGACATTGTGTTCAAAAATTTCAAACCCTAAATATTTTTGAAGTTTTTTATTCTGTAGATTATGCGTTTTTATATTTCATATTATTTATTTATATGTGTTGGTATGTATTTTTTAAAGATATATTTTTTATTTTTTTATTATAATAATTATTTAATAATATTTTATATCTTATCTTATAATTACATAACATTTATCCATCAAACTATTAAAACTTTCTTATTGAAATGTACTATAATTTGAATTTTGCTAATATATTTTATTGTGAACTATACAAATACTTTTTAACATTAAAATTTTATTACAAATATTTTCAGCTATATCAATGAAATATGTTTTTTAATTTAATTTTTTTAATGCAATGTCCTAAAATTTTTGCATTATTAAATCATTTTTATTTCTTACATATTTAATGTTCATTTTTCTAAAAAGGTTTTTACTATTGTTGCCTTGGTACAAGAATTTTTTCTTGTGAATATACTTAATTATTTCTGTTTTAATTCTCAAAATTAATAACTTCTTTTAGCTTTACTTTAGTCCTTTTTTACTTTCAAATTGTGTAAACATATTAATTAACTTTATGTTATTTAAAATCTTTTTTTACAAATTAAACTTATTTTATTAAATTAATTAAATGAATTATTATCAATAAGATTTTAAATTTTTGTTCTCTTTTATACCATCCATTATCAATGTGAGTTTTTTGTAATTGGAATGCTTACACAAAAATATTTAAAAAATGTGACGTTATGCCATCTAATTGATTTTTTTATGGTTAATTTTTTAAAGTAATTGTAATATTGAGTTTAATAAATTTATATTTCAATATACACGCTATTAGTTTTATACGTAATGTTTTGAATATTAATTTTTTTAATATCTTATATATTTTGTTTTTACATTTTTCATAATTTTTTTATATGGTTAACTTGTTTTTTGAGTTTTGCTTTTTCAAATACCTTTTTAAAAGACCAAATATAAAAATTAATTTTCAATATTTCAATTTCCATAAAAACTATAATTTTTTCAGATTAATTATAAATTTTATTATTTATGCTAAAAATCTTTTTGGAAAAACTAAAAAAATGATTTATTAATGTAAAAGGCCAATTTTTTCCTAATAAAAATATTATACTTCTTAATCATTTTTCTATTTTTTATTTATTTTTTTATAACGAAATACCCATCACTAATTGAAGTAAATTATAGTTTACATTCTTGTTAAACAAAACTATACCTGGTTTATTATTTTTTACCTTTAATAAATTGTTTGCTTGCTTTAGAATATTTACATTTCTAGTTTAGAAAAATTTTTGTTTCTTTAATTGTGTCAAATATTTAACATTTAAATATTTTTTATTTATTATTTTTAGATAAATTATTCTTTCACTTCTTATCTTTAATCTTATTTTGAAATATATTGTGCCATCTAATAAAAGAGCATCTATGAAAGCCCAATATTGTATAAGATACATAATAGGAAAGGCTAGTTGATGTGGTCACATGCCTTCTATATATTTATCATAAGAATTGTTAAAGATGAGGAAAATATTTATTTTTTTTCGAATCTTTCACTACGTTTTTTTTGTCATCCAATGTAATTTAATTGCAACATTTTGTTTTTTTATTCAATTATCAATTTTTTTTCATAAATTTTTCATAATTCTTATAATGTTATGGTAAATAAATCAAGTTATTGAATTTCTACAATGAGTATTTGCTATCGTGATGATTTTCTTTTATGATTCTATTGTCATGAAACTTTCTACATAACAGATAAAATTTTTTTTTGTTATTAATAAAATGTTTTGTTACTAGACCATATAAGTATTTTTATGTTATCATATTTTAAGGATTTAGCTAGCTTAATGATTATTTTTAATTATTGTTAAACATTTTATGATTCATTTTAAACATTTCGACTTTTTTATTAAAATGAAATTTTTTTGAAACATATTTAAAATAAAACTTATTTGGTAAAACATAATTTTGAATACTCCTCATTTTTTATTATCTTAATCGTTTAATATTTTTTTATATTTCATGTATTATTTAAAGAAAAAAGTTTCAATAATGTAAGAATAATTTTAATAGTTATTAAAATTATTTATTTCATACTCTAGTTATTTTTTGGAATATTGTTTTATCACATGATATCTTCGAATAAAATTATTGCAATCCCTTTTTTAATATATTATATAATAGAAAAGATTTTCTAATATAATAACTATTAAATAATTAGGCTAATTCCTTTAAACATCTTAAATTCCCTTTAACAGGATAATCTTCTACCTTATTATTTTTATGTACATTTCTATTTGAAAAAAAAGCTAAAGTAGTTTTCGCTATATGTTTGTCATTAAATTGTCATGCAATTTATTTTCAATATTTAAATATTTTAATTATTTAACTAAATTTTTTAAATAAATATTTTTTTATTTTATTATTATGACTACATCAATAATTTTTATTTTTTCAAAACACAAAGTTTTGGTAATTTTATATAGTGTCATCTATGTTGGCGTTTATATTTTTTATTGATAATAAGGTAAAGATTTGGTCTAAATTTTAATTATACTATTTAAATTTTCAATTGTGTAATTATCTTTATAGATATATTTTATTACATTGCTTAAAACTTGCTATGTCTAATCCTTATCTTAATTTTAAATGAATTAATTAAAAAAATTGAAGTCAATCATTTGAGAAGAAAGTAAAGATTACGAGTTTGATATGTAAGGGACAAAGTATATAAATGTGATTATGAGCACTGGGTGCTAAAGTCATAAATTTCATCACTTGAAAATATTTCTTTAAATTTTGTTAAAAAATTATCAATCAATTTTTTTAGGAATTCACTTATTTATAAACGTTATTCTAATTAGTAGAAGTTCTTACCAAACTGATCAATTAGTAATTAAGGATAAATTAGGAAAATTCTAATGTGTTTAAATAATGGATAATATAGCCATTACAGAAGAACTACTCGATCTAAAGTCTCCTGATCATTTGATCATGGACAAAACATTATCAAATGGCTTGGATTAAACAAGCACTATTTGATCTAGACCAGTAGATCTAAATTGTGATATAATGACAAGATTTAGCTACTGTACATGGATGAAGCACGTGTTCGATTATGAAATTACATTATCACAAAAAAAATCTAATTCAGTGTTTTTGAAAGGCTAATGAGATTATAATAATTTGATTATATTATTGCAAGATTAGATTATAGAATAACAAAAATAATTTTTAGTATAGTCATGCAAAACAATTACACTTTTTTGTCCCACATTGCATGAATGATTGATTGTTTTTTCTTTTGTAACCCCCTGGTTCACTCTAAAGTGATTTCCCTTATTGCTAATGTGCTCATACTCTATTAAATTTTGATATGTGAGCAATCTATCGAACAAAAATTATTTGATGAGTTTCGGTGTTATTTTATCAATCTGATAAAACCCACTACCCACATTTAGGAGTTATGCACTAACAAGACACTATCGATTATTATTAGTAATGAGTTTTTCTTTTTAATTTTTTTTAATAATTTATTATTATAATTATAATACATTGTTTGAAATAAGTTATTAATATAAAATTTCTAATTATAGGATTAAGAATAAAATATTCTTTTAGTGTTGACATTTTATCTAGATTCCAGAATCCTAATATTGTTTCTAAAATGATTAATTAAAATAAAATTTTATTTTTGTGTCTTCAAAGAGTGATTTTAATGAAGCTTAACATTCTAATCAAAATAAAAATATAATATCTCAAATTAAATTCAAAATATTTCTTAGTTATTCATCAATCAAACCATAATGATCATAAAAAAATTTAACCTTTGCTCTTCTTTTTTTTAAAAGTTTACCTTCAATAGAAATATAATCTAACTAAAGTTTAAATTTATTTAAACAAATTCATTAGTAATACTTTGTGTTGATGATCATTAAACAAAACATAAGGAGATGGGGTCAACACAATAATCTCTCTTTCTTGATGATAACAAAACTTTTAATAAAATTCATTAAAACATAAATCATTTATAAAAAAAATGCAGAACAATTAAAGATAAGCTTCCTAACATGTACGTTAGACTATATTAATGTTCCTCAATTTATTTTTCTGATTTTAATCTTTCAATTTCTATTCTCTCCCATTTTTTAATCACTTAAAGACAGTTAATCTATATTTAGTAAATTTTTCAAGAATTCACAATGTTTTGACATGATCATTGAACTAGTCAATTTCTTTATGTCTATTATGTTAAAATTATACCAATATCTAATGATATAGGACTTACATAATTTTTTTTCAAATATATTTAATTCTTACTTTCTAACAATTAACAAAATTTGTTATTTAAGCTATCTTGTGTAATAGATATCTTAAAATTTGTTACAATGGATTATGGCTTTGAAAGAACAAGGTTTAACACCAATCATAATTTCATCTATAACTTTTTCATTTGGAAGATCCTTACTATCACTTGAAGTTTTAGGATTTTTTAAACTATTTTTTATTTATACATTTATTTATTTATTTTAATTTTCTAAACATAATTTTTTAAATACTATTTGTAATATACATATATTTATATGCAAATTATTTTCGTTGGAATTAATTAATCAACATTGTAATATGTAAATTTGATTTTAATTATTAGATTGGACATCACAAAAAATTTTAGGTGCAACACATTTAATGAAATTGAGATACTATTCTTATTCATATAAAGCTTTTTCCCAAAAGAGCTAAATCCTCATAACAAAAAAATAGACTAACACTGCTACCATCATACGACATAATAAGATTCATAATAGAATAAAATAATTTGATGTCACAAATTGTAAATAAATAAAAAAATCTTATGCTTAATGAAAACTTATTGAGAATTAAGTGTTTTAATTAAAACAATTATTATTAAAGAAAATTGAGAATTTAGCTTGAGATTTTGTAAAAATTTGACAACTAAATGTACCATAAGAAAATGTGAATGAGAATTGACAACTAAATGTTTGAATATAATGGCTTAAAAAATTTTCTTCAAATTTTGTAAAAATTTAATTAGCCTATCTTGTTAAAGAATTCACTTATTTATAAACATTTTTCAAGTCTAAAAGCACTTGCTAAATTAACCAACAACTCATTATTATTTAAAATTAAAAAATCCACCACATTATTTAATAAATAAATTATAGAAATCCAAACACCTAAAAACACTCACTACATAAGAGCCACTTGATCGAAAGGCTCTTAGACCATTTGATTGTGAAACCTTCTTAATTGGATGGATAAGATTAAAAGCATTATTTAGAAATTTGGATTTGAAATGAACTGCTAAATCTAAATCATGATTAGACTGTTAAATTTAGCTCTTACATGCAGATAAAACATTGACTATGAGATGTCAATTTTATGTTATTGGATATGATGATCTAAAAAGATGTTTTAAAAGTGGATGAGATTTGAATCATTCGATCGCATAATTGTGTGATTGGATAGCAAAAACATTTCCAAAATTTTCAATACAATCGTGTGATTTGGATACAAGTTTCTTTGTCTTACATTGAACAAATGATGGATTATTATGGATTTATTAAAGCTTTCCTACGTTAAACATGTTGCTCTTTTTTTGGGTTTGTCTACCCCTTGCTATGCTATAGAATTAAGTTATGTTTGGATTCATGAGTTATGAATGTATCAAAATTTTATGATATGTTTGAGAGTTATTTTATTTACATGATAAACGTTTTTTGTTGTATTCAAGCACTGTCCTCCAACTAAGCCTTTTGGTTCTTTTTAGTAATATGTTTTTTGTTGATTTAATTCTATTATTATTTTTAACAAATTGTTTTTAATTAAAATGCACTATTTGCAACAAGTTTTGGAAAGAAATTTTCAATGGTATGATAAGATTAAAATGATTTTTGGATGGAAAAGATATGATAAAGATTTTGGAATCCTAATACTTCTTTAAAATGATTAATTTAAACAATACTAAATGTATTTACCATATAAGAGTGATTTCAATAAAGCTTAACATCTAATAAAAAAATTAAAATAAAAAAAATTAAATTTAAAATAATTCTCTTTCTTAAATTCAAGACATAAATCCTCCTCCTTTTTAAATTCTCCTATTAACACAAGCACTAGTTATTTAAAATTTACAAGTTCTCTTTAACAAATTCATTAGTAATTTTTAGGATTTGCTATTATCAAATAAAATACCATGACTAAGGGTCAATAACATAATACATTAAACCATCAAATACTCCATGAAATTATCATAAAACTATCAATTGTCATTTCATGGTGATAGTCTCCTTTCTACAACACTTTTGGACCAATCTATCCATTTATGGGACCATTTGGTTCCCACTTACAGTAATGTCTCATCTGCCTCAAGGCTATACCATTGCAAAACTCCTCGTAGGACTAGTAAAACTATTATTAAGAATAATAAATGTCTTGTGTGACATACGTATTAAATTGGATTGTTACTAATTTTTTTAGAAAATTAAATCCACCTTCAAGAGGTGACTAACTTTCCTTCATCCAAAAAGAATCATATAATCATGAAACTTGTTCCTTCTCCTTCCTTAAAAAATGCTTTCACAACTATTTGATTTGTCTCCCACTTCCTAGCCTTTATAATAGTTTTCCATTTCAATCCCAACTATAACATCTTTGTTATGAGTTGCATTCCTCTCATAGCTCTTCTCATTTGGTACAAAAATTTTATTATATTAGATATCCATTGTTAACAAAACCTTATAAAGATTTCTATTTCTCACACATTCTATTGCAAATGACTTCTAAATGTTTTTCAACAAATTTTGAAAGATAAACTAGTCCAAGTGTTGTTTATTTAACTAAAAAATTCATATATTTCTAAAATCATTTGGCTCATTTATTATTTTTCCTTAAAAATTCTATTAGAATTAAATTCATATTATTTTTACAAAGTTTTGGTATCTTTGGTATACCTATTTTAATTTGAAGAAGATTTATTATTTAGGATTCATTTTCATTTGATATAGCACATTTGGCTGCTCATCTATATTATTATTTCTTTCAAACAATAGTCTTTGTGATATTATAAAAAATATGCATATGGAAATGTCATTTAAACACATTCAAAATAAATTTTAAATGCACTTACATGTATTCAATAAATGTTAAAAAATGTTGAAGTATATTAAATATTTTGCAAGCTTCCCTTCATATAAGAATTTAATCATTCAAATTCAAAAAATATTGGGATGCCTCCAAACAAACACTTCTTCTACTTCTCAAGTAGCTACTACTTAGTATAACTTATCGATTACACATTCAACATGGGATGCTCTCCAACTTTGCTTTCTTGAATTCCCATGTTATGAACCTTATTGCCCATTTCATATGAAATAATCAAGGATACATCATCCAGCTACCTTGATCACATTTAAATATATAAGTAGTATTAGCAAAAAATTTTATTAAAAGAAAAAGAAAACATATTGTATGTTCCCTGGCTAATGATAATGATAAAACTATATTGTAAGCAATGTAAAAAAATTTTTCAATAATGTATAAAGGTAGAAAATTCATTGTCTTTAATTACCCCCATTTTCCAAACATTATAATGAATTTTATTGGGCTAACCCCTTAACAATACATGATCATCTTTCAAGCAATCCACTTTCTTTATTTTCTTATCAAAACTTGGATGAAGGAAGCCTTTTCTTTATTAATTCATTCTTTGATTAAGTTGATCTTCTTTATAGTTTCTAAAATCATATGTGTATCTAGAAGGGTATTACTAATTTGTTAATATCAGTATAATGATAATAGCATAATATATTGTATAATATTATATAAGGTGTCATCTCTATGCTAGATTAACAATTATTATTGTAAGCAAATTAATTAAAAGTCAAATACTTATCCAAACTACATAAAAAACAAAATTTTCATAGACGTTACATATTCTTAATTGTTTTAAATATTCTATTTCATTGACTTCCATTTTAGGCTAGAATGTGGTGTTAAACATTAGTTACTTATAATATGCACCACACAACCTTTTAAAAAGGTATGATCTAAGTTTGGAGTCTTTATATAACATAATAGTTTTTGCCATACTGCATGGGCCTTACTATTTTGTCAACACATATTTAACATATTTGTTTTCTCAAAAAACTGTTTCCTTAATAGATAAAATATTACTTTTTTTTGGCAAAAACCTCATTTTCATTTAGGTTTAATTTAACAACACCACCTAAAAATATTTTTCTTTTAATCTTCCTCACATCACCAAGCTAGCTTAAGACAATAACTTCTTTCTTTCAATATGCCACATTGAGAAATGTAGTAAAGTTCATTCTATTTGATATGGATATTACATACATCATTCAACTATAATAAGATTCATCTATGTTATATATCTAACAATTTTAATCTTCTTATTAAAACATTAGTAGCTACTTTTTCTTTTCTTTTGGTGACATAGGATCTCAAAATCATAATGCCATAATAATTCAGCCATTCTAATAATCTCAATGTCTAAAAAGATTTATTATCGAACCAATTATGAATAAAAAATTATATGTACTTTTCAATAACAAGAAACCCAAATATGAAAACTTAGGCATATTTTGATGGTAGAGTTGCATCAATAAGTAGATAAGAATTAGAGATTAGAAACCATGATAATGAAGGATATCTCCACATAATGTTCTTCAAATAGAAAAACCCATAAGCTATTTCATAAGGAAACTTTGTTGTAATGGAAACAACTAAAGCGATGTTGGTTGAAATTATTCATGAATTCAAAGAGGTAGATTTACAAGGCATAAAAAACGTTGGAAAAGTCAAATTGGTTGATTAACTTCTTCTATTCCAACAATTTTTAGATGATACCGTATTTGAATCAACAAACTATGACTTATATGAATGATTTGGTAAGCATGTAGGTGTAGGATTTGAGATGTACATAATCAGTAAAGTTTCTTATTTTCGTGAATGCAAGTTAACTATGATTAAAAAAGGTATCCTTTCATCTTCATTAAAGTACATAAATGACATGTTAAAACTTAAAAAATAACGAAATAGTTGCATCAAAATAGTTAGCATAGAATGAAAATAACCTTAGAGATGTAATCTTAAGTGACCACTCTTTTGGAGTATAAGCCAATGCTTCTCATTACAAAAAAATCATATGTGATGCATCTATTTCAAACTTTGTACCTCAAAATACAAGTGAAACCTTAAGGAAAGAATAGTTTATTTTGGCCATATTGGATGGATTCAACTTGTTTGTGAAAGTGAATGCTTTGGAGTTAATAGACATTTCAAGTGACCACATTACTATGGCAAAAAGTGGGTACTCAAAAATAAAAAGTATATGACATTGTGGTTAACATTCCAAAGGGAAGGCTTGTGGTAAAGGGTAGGACTAAACATAGAAGGAATACTTGAACAATTGGCAAGGTTGAAGGCAACAAGGTCATTTTTATCTTTTTCATAATAAAAGTTATTTAAACTATACTAAATGGATGTTAACACCACCTTCTTAAGTGTTGTTATTTAAGAGAAAGTCTATGTAGGATTGTTGGATTGAACTAGATATTTGCTTCATTGAAATCATGTACATAAGGTAATGAACAAATATTTTTATAATTGCTAGAAACAAAGGTATTAGGGTTTTGGTATCCCAAAATTGTGTTATGTCATGATCTAACAAGATATGGCTACAAAGGTCATGCACCTTCTTTAATACATGAGAGAAGTATTTTAGGTATTTAATCATTTTTAGCACCTCTTAAACTTATCATCTAGCAAAAAAATATGGAACTATTATTTTAGTAAAACATGAACTACAACATATAGCATTAGAAGATTTCTAGTAAAATTTTTTTGTTTGAAAAGGAAATTCGATGATATGGGATTACATTTACAAACCATTCCGCAAAAATGTGATAATTTGAACGCAATATAATGTACTATAAGATTGAAGAAATTGATTTTAGGCTCTATGCCATCATGGACTATGTAGAATGAAATATAGTAGAAATTCTATTTGTTGCTAACAACATACAACAAGTTAGTACCTTAACAAAGCTTCTTAGCAAAGGTTTATTCCAAAGAATTAGAAGACATTTTTATAATGATAGAAGGAGGAGAAATTAAGCTACCTTTTAAGGGAAGTTCCTTGAATGGGAGGGAGCTCAACCATGTTCTTTAATTACTTCCAAATCTATCTTGACTTGATAATATCTAGCAAATGTTTTGTTTCACTACATTCAATTACATCATCATAAACTTAAAAGGTAAGTCATCATAAAAAAAAGAGTTCATTTGTCCCAAGAGCAATTCTCTATGATATCTTGATGTTAATGACATAATTAAGTAGGACACTAATTGCTTATCTACATTTTCTTGTAGACATGATAGGTGAACAACATTAGAAGGACGTTAATATCAAAAGAACAAGTCAATTGATTAAATATATGGTTATAACCAAATATGGAAAAAGAATGGAAAAGATTTTAGCATGGTAAATACTAAGTGTTTTTTGTCGTAAAACGTGTGAGGAAAAATGAATAATAATAGAGAAATGAATTGTGTTTAACAACTTTTTTTATTCCAAAAATTAGAGAAACATTTTTTAGCATAAAATAATACTTTTTTTATAAAACTTATCAACAAAATAAAAATTTCTTAACAATAAACAAAATACACAAAAGATTTTTAACTAGTTCAACAAAAACATCATCCGACATCCACCCCCAATCCCCGATCGGGCTTCTACTAACCACTCTTTTGTCAAGACTTGTAGGGTTAAAACAGATATGTATTGGTGCTCTAATGAGATACAAAAATATGAGAAATTCAGGCTATACAAAAAAATTTTAGGCTTTACAATTTTTGCTTACAAAAATCTATATACATTTAATTTTTTAAACAAGAGTAGTACTACTAATGAATAAAGAGATGTTACCAGAAATTACAAAATTAATATCAAGGAAAGTCAAAGAAATGTAGATCGATAAAAATCCATAGCACTTATAATTACATAGAAATGCGTTGCTCATAGTTTGAACTTCACTTGGACTTGTATGAAAATTTTCAAGTTCGATTCAATAGTTTTATGTTATGGTAAATGATCTTTATTTATAAATAAAAAAAAATCCAAAAACAACTCATACAACAGCTAAAATCTACTTATTAGAAAACTAGCAATATTGAATGGAGATGATGGTACAACAACCGTCCAATTAAGCAAATGTAGTGGTAACCATCGAATCAAGTTAAATGATAAAGGGTACAGATTTAATCCAAACAAGATAAGATTACAGAGTTGGATTAAAAAGCTTAATGGACAGTAATGATGATCATATTATCTTTCAGACAGGCAAAGAGTCTCTCAATCATTTGATGAACAATTCTCAATAAATTATGAAGAATGTTAACGATTCATAGATACGAGTGTGAACTGGACTGCTCTATTGTGAAAATGCATGGTCAGTTAATATAGAAATATCAAGTTTTGTAATAGCTTTTGTTTTTTTCTCACATTGCAAAACATTTGAATATTTTTATGCTTATAATACATCAAGGACATATTGCAATTAGCCCAATGGGTTTGCTACCCCTAGGTGTTCTCAAGGAGTCATGACCCAGGTCATTAGTGGGCATTTATGGGTCTAACCTAACTTTTTTTCTCAATCTGATTAAAGAGTCTTCCATGACTCATTTTTCCTATGCTTATTCATTATTATGACTTAAATAAATAACCAGGAGGCCATAATGGTAACCTAACTTGATTGATACTTGGGCTTAACTTGTTTTAGATTTGATCAGGTTCTTAGCTTGTGGGGGTCCGTAAGGTCCATGCCCCTAGCTGCTACATGTTATTTCACCTAAGCCTTTTGAGGTTAATGGTCAAGAGTTCTTAGGAAAAAATATTACAATAATAATAATAATAATTTATATATAAAACAATTTGAATATTTATAAGATTTTCAAGAACTAAAATATTTTCTACTAAAATATAACTTGAACCAAATTCAAAATTGCATAAAAGATGATAACTTTACTTGCCATATTTATGAAAAAATTAAAAGTTTAACATGCTAATTGCAAAAATTTAGAAATAAAATTATTTTTGGTTTGCCACTTGACAAAGACCAATGTTGTTGGCTCCAAAGACAATACATCGAGCCATCAAATTATATTCACCATTTATGTTATAGCTCTTGTCCTAGCAAATCCAGACTATTAGAATAATCCATGAGATCTAACTAAAACTTTACTAAGTTTAATAAAGAATTAGTAAATACTTGACCTTTGTTTTGTAATCATCATATTAAAAGGTATAACAATCTTGCCCTTGAGGATTATAAAACTAAAGCTATTGTAAAATATAGCATTAATGGAAAAATTAAATAATTTAATATTCAACATTATAATATACACCTTATAGGATAGCCCATATACTCCTCTTAAATTCTAGCTTACCCTCACCCATAATTCTACCACTTAGTTCTCTCCATTTTTGCAATAATTCATTAGGGTTAACGACACCTAATCTTAATCTAAATTTAATAAATACTTTGATAACAAATTTCTCAATAAAAATATCAACTAATTAAATAGACAATAACACAAATCACAACTCAATTATTTTTTTTATACATGCTCTCAAATAAAGTTACATCTTAATCATATTTATTTTACGCTAGACGACTTAATGGGATCTTTAGCTAAATAAATTACACTTAAATTATCACAATAAATTAGAATTATGTAAATTCTAAGCCATAATATAAAAATTTGTTCTCCATTCATAGAACTTGAGTTTCCCATGAAACTTTACCATTTTTTCTTACAAAACCTCCTATAACTTTAATTCTTTAAACAAAAGTGGTACTAATAATGAATGAAGTAGATATTTCCAAAAAATGAAAAATGATTATGAACAAAGGTAGGAGAAATAGTGACTGATTAAAATCTATAGCTTTGGTAATTGTGCAAAAATTTATTACTCATAGTTTGAACTTAATTTAAATCATTCGATTCAACTTGCATGAAAATTTTCATTTCTGATTCAATTATTTTAGTTTTTGATAAATGATCCCTATATATAGTTTAAAAAAACTCAAAAAATAACTCCCTAATGGCTGGAATCTGCTTTTCAAAAAGCTAATCAATATAAATGGAGAAGAACATACAACTACCATCTGATTAAGCAAATGAAGTGGTAATCATTTAATCAGCTTAAAGGGCCCAAATCTAATCATAGTGAGATAGGAACTAGACCATTAGACTTGAAAGTTAGATGGATAATAACATTGATCATATTGTTGTTCACATAAAAGAAGAGACACTCAACTATTCAATCAATTATATTGGAGGAACAGCTAAATAAATTCAACTTTACATAAATATGGGCATGATCTGGACTTCATTGCAAAAATGCACATCAGTGTAAAAATCTCAAATTTGGAAATAACATTTATTTAATCCCACATTTTGAAATAGTTTAAGTATTTCATGCTTATAATACATTAACTACATGTTATAATCAGCCTATTGTGGTATGGTACCCATAGTGTTCTTCAGAAGTCATGCCCCTATTTACCAGGACAAATCTTTGGTTCTTACTTGACCCGATTTACTTAAACAAATTAACGAGCCTATCCTAACTGATTTCTCCCAACTTGGTTCATGAGTAATGTGTTGATTGATACTTGAGGTTATCCTGTCTTAGATTAAGATGAGCTCTTGGCATTTGTAGGTGCCTATGGCCCATGCCCCTTGGTGGTACGACTCACTTGACCTGAGCCATTTGGGGTCAGTAGTTAGGGTGTGCTTAAGAAAAAATATTATTATAATAATAAAAATATTACATTTAAAAAAATATTTAAATATTTATAAGATTTTTAAAAACTCAATTGTCTTCAATTGAAATATAACTTAAACCAAATTCATATATACATAAAAGATTGATAGTTTTATGTGTCACAATTACAAAAAAAAAATTGAATGTTTAACATGATAAACCATAAAGATTTAAAAAAGAAATTCTTTGTAAATTAGCCACCCTAAAATTATCGTTGTCCTTGATTCCAAAGTCAATAAGTTGAGCCAACATATTCTGTTCACTATTTATGCTACTATCATTACTCCAACAAAATCTCATCCTTACTAAGCTCAACGAGACATTAGGAAACACTTTGATTACAAAATTTGAAGTATTCCAAAGAAAATTTTATGATAAATGCTAAAAATAGAAGTCATTAAAATTAAGAAATTAGAAAAAAGAAAAAACAAATTCCAAAAAATTATTAAATATTTTAAAAAATTAAAATTATTTATAAAAGTTTTCAAAAAAAAATTTTTTCCACTCAAGTTTAAGGTCGATAAAAAGAAGGCCTAAGACATTCCTAAAATTCTTTTACACATCATTATTTATTCACTTCGATTCTAGATAAAGGTGTTGTATTTAAAACATTTCTAGAATTTATACAATGCATTACAAAGTTGCACAATAATGGAAGTAAAACAAACATCTTGTTACTGTTGATGACATGGTTGCACCATTTTTTTGCATGCATGCATTAATTATTTAAGTGTTATATACTTTGGATTTGAAATATGTTATTATAAATAAACTATTTTTTTAAACTTATTTAACTTTCCATATGGGGGACAGTACCAATTTGTTGCATGCGTAAACTAATTATTTAAGTGTTATATATCTTTTGTTTTAAACATTTTATATAAATAAACCTATTATTTTTCATAATAGTTTAACTTTTCAAATAGAGGATAGCTTTGATAACTAAGTTATAAATTATTTTTGGTATATTAAGTATTCAATTATCATAATTATTTTTATATGTTTTATGTTTAAATTACAATGATAAGATGTTTTTTACTTATGCATTGTGCAACTTTGTAATTTTTAGTGTGAATTTACAAAAATTTAAAGTATGTTTTTATAATTACCATGTATTACTTATTGTTTTTTATTTTTTGTTTAAATTTAGCATGTTTTATTTAGCCTAGTACTACTAAAATTAAATAAGTTTTTAAATATTTAAATATTTTTAATAGTGATATTTATTATACTATATGGATAGAAAACTTCTTTGTTGAAGAATTATTCCAAATGTTTTTCTTAATTATATACAAAAAAGAAATTTAATAATTGTTTCATATAAAAAAATTCTTTCAATATTAATTACCAATAATTTAAATAATTGTTGTCCTCTTTCGTATTATCATTCTAATAAAAAACATTTGACATAATTTTTAATTATTTAATTTATATTATAACATTTATTTTCACATGTTTGATTTCTTAAATTGTTTCGCTTACATCACACAATCTAAATGTTTTGAATCTTTCTTATTCAAAGAAAGTTGTTCTCAGAAAATGCATTAATTTTTTAAGATTTACTAGTAAATTATGAAGAAAATTTAGCATTTTGGAACATATATAATTATTTTGAGATATTTTTTATAATCAATTTTTTTAAAATTGGAAATTATAAAAAAATTTAAGTGTTTATTATATAAAGTTTTATTTTAGTATATTATTTTCTTAAGATTTTGGTAAAGTTGTTTTGAATATTTAGAAATAGCTTACTCAGATATTTTTTCTTTTATTCGCTTTTATCTCATTAAATGGAAAGTAATTTGTAACTAACCCAAAAAAAATTTTAGTAAATTTTATTGATAATAGTTTTCTATATTCTCAATATTTTATATTTATCTACAATACTCAATTGCAATTTTTCAATTTATTTGAAAATTTCTGTTAAACATTATTTCTTACTTTTTGAAAATTATAACAAAATTTATTTTTATTTATTTATTTTTATTATTTTTTGTTGAATTTTTCGTATAACTACATGATATATTGGACGTAATGATCAAACATTAAATTATTTAATTATTTTAAAAATCATATAACTCTTAATTATTTTAAAAATTTTACATTAACATGTTTGTGACCTAACATTACTACGAAATTTTGTGTTCATTTCTAAAGCATTTGGCGATAATTATTTAAATTACTTTTAATGTTGTAAATACTTCTGCAGCTCGTTTATTCTTTTATATTGGCATACTATTCTTGATTTAATTGCATAAATAATTTTTAATGTATTATACATATTGTTTAAAAATTAAGGTACACTTATTTCTTGATGATTTGCCATTTTTTATCTCAAAAAGTTTTTATCAAAATTGTATTAGAAATATATTTTTATAACGACAATTAATTTACTATCTTCAATTCATTTCTATCATTTAATATGCTTAGAAATTTGTTTTTTATAGAACAAGTTTCTTGTATTATTTAGCAAAGTTCATTAGTTCGTGCACTTAAGTTTTTAAAATATTGAAATATTAAATTTTACTTATTTCTTTTTCTTTTAATTTTTTTTATTAATATTTCAAAATTATAGATCTTAGCAAAATAACTCTTAAAGTATGATAGATTCACAAAATAGTATTATCTTCATAATATTTCCTTTACTTTTTTTATTTAAACTAATATTTTAGCAAATATATAATACCTAAATTTTTTTTCTATAATTTGTTGTTTTATGCAAAAATTTCAAATAGTATCATATCTTATTCTTTTGATATTCTTAAAATACATTACGTACATCTTTGATTGCACTAACATATTTTCCTTGAATTTGGTATAAATAAATTTATCATGTTATTTATTAGGAAATAAATTTAATATTTTAAAAATTGTTCAATCATAATTTTTTTTGACAATATTATGTTTTTTTAGAATTTTGTTACAATTATGGTTTTTTTTTAAAACTTAAGTTTGATAGTGTAAGCTCATTTGAGTGTTAGGGTACAAAAAAATCATATACAAGTGCATGTCATTGTATTACTTTTGAACAATTGAATCTTTCCTATTTAAAAAATAAGTTATATGATTGATTGAACATATACATTGGAAGTTTAAGATTTACTTTTGCTATATTATATAATTGTTAATGTAGTTATCCCAGTGACCAACTGGAGGATCAAAGAGATTTTGATGATAATAAACCAATTATGTGAGATTTTAAAATAATCTTAAAGCTTGGATATATATTTTTTTAGATAATTGAAGAAGAGGACCTTTAAGGAGATGTTAAGAACATCTAAAAGTATGATTTTGTATTGTTGGCATTTAAAGAAGAATAGTAAATATCAAATTCTTAGAGTGGTAGACTTCAAAGAAATAAATTTTGAGTTAAATTTTAAGTATTTTTAAGTTTTTTAGAATATAAGCTTAATTTAAAAAATCTATGCATGCAATAAAAATTAAATTGAAATTTAAATTAATCAACTTATTAAAAAAATATTTTAGTTTTTAAAATCTTTGAAATCATACCATGATTATCTAAGAATCATTTTTTTAGCTTTTATTGTTTTTTCCATGATAACTAAATAAATTTAAAAAAAAAACTAATTCCACTCAAATTAACTAACTTAAACCTATGCAACTATTTTTAGGCATATAGTATTAATATCGAACCAGTTTGCTACAATAACTGAATCGAGGCATCACTCCTAAACATAGCTGGAATTATCTTCAATCAAGGCACCACTCCCCACATTCATAGATCAATTAATCATGTTGTTGGAGATGTTATGACTGTCTTGAACAAACATGGTGGCACTAACCCTGAAATAAAACAACTTCTAAAGAAAAAATTGTTTTATAACGAGAAAAAATAGTAGAAAATACATCATATAAGAGATAAATTTAAAGCTTTTCCCTTATAGATAAATTCTAAACTATGATAGTGATGTTAGTTGTCTAATCATGCAATTTTACAATCAAACAATCACTGTCACAATCATCTTTCTTAAGCGATAATTCTACTAACTGTCTAATTGCTCCACTAAATGATCGCATGATATGCAATTAATAGATAAGTAAAATTAGATTTACTCATTAGAACATAATTTAGATTTTATAGTTCATATCAAATCCAAATATCAAAACTACTCTAGTTTAGGTCTACCTAGTTATTTGTGTAATTTTCATAATCAAGCATTCTAAGATTCTTTTCATCATGTTGCTCTTATGCAACGACTATTTCAACAAATATTTATTAGCTGTTGTAAATTTTAATTAAATAATATTATGATTTTAATTAAAAAAATATTTGTCAATTAAAAAATCAAATTGTTTGTTTGGTAAATACTTTAGCCATTAAAAACTGTTTATAAATTTGGTAATTATTGATAAAAAAAATTGATGAAATTTTTAAAAAATTCTAAAAAACACATTTGAAGTATTGACATTGGACCATTATTAGCTAGTGCTTATCATTACCATTACACGTTGTGTCCTTGACGAACTCGATATTCTTTCTTAAAAACTACAAAGCTCTCATTTCCTCTTTTTATATTTTAATAAATTAAAATACTTGTGCTTCGTTGAGGACTTCTCTAGTGTAGGAATTACTTTGTACAGATTTTAATCGCCACTTTCCTTTCCCCTTTCTGTAAATCTTACTTCAATAAAAAGCCATTGTAGTTAGTTTTTTATATTTAATTATTTTGATAGTTTAGCATATCCATTGTTTTAGTAAAAGACTTATAAAAATTTTTTATGCCTTGTTTTTTTTGAGAGTAGACATAGGTTTGATTTTTGGTTGAATTATCTAAAAAATTCTTAAATGTACCCTAAACTTTTTGTTGACCTTCCTATTTCACAATTTCCTTAAAAAATTATTATTAAAAAGAAATTAAAAATATTTTAAATAAAAATTAAACTTTTCAAAAAAATTACTTTTAGACACAAGTTTCAGAAGTGCATTACAAACAAACATGAAACCAACTATAGGGTGATAGAATTTTTAAAGGTTTCTTTGAGCAGTTGATAATTCTATCCCTTATTGGGTATATCTCATGCACATTAGCTTTTTGGCCCTTTATTATAGTGAATTTGGGAATGTTTTTGATCCTCGCCAATCATGATAATGCTAATGGCTTTTTGAAAGTGTGAAGAAAAGGTCATGTTTGATGAGGATGATGTCTCCAAAAAGGCTACTCCCTTCAAACTCACTTTAATAAGTTCAATTGGATTACATTATTTTAAAGAAGTGGAAGAGACTAATCTTTTGTAAATTATATTATATCATTTAGTGGATGTTAAGTATCTGGTTAATTAGACTATAAAGAAAAATATGTTCAATTATTTAGTAGATGATGATATAATTTTTTTAGTTAGAAATTGGTGTCATTATTCATAAGATTTAGTCCATTATCACATTCATATTTCTTATTATTGAATAATTGCTCTATAGCATGGCTCAAAGATTCCCTATTGAGCCACCTAGCTCTCCCCTACACTCTTGCATAAAGTTGTTAAACTTTATGCAAGAGTGTAGTTCGAGAATATTATAGATAGTAAATTAGCTCATTAATTTATTTTATTTATTCCATCATTAATAATATATATTTGACAATTATTATTTTATGTGACATAACAGTTTATCAGATTGTCTTAAAAGTCTTAGTGCATACAAGTTAATTTTTCTTATTAAACTATTATAGGTATTCATGGAATTTCTCTAGATTGGATTAGACTCCAATGGTTTTATTGATTTTTTAGATAACTTATTATGTTTTGGTCATGTGGTTGGGAAAAATAATTGGATTCTTGGCATGACAGTATTTTTCTTAAATCCTACAAGTACAATATGATTATATGATTCTTTAGAATTCTTTTACACTTATAGTTTTTTTAAAAAAATTAGGTTTAATAGTGTAATATCATTTGAGAGTTAGGGGTATAAAAAATGATATATATATCTATATATATATGTATATTTATATGTATATATATATATATATATATATTTATATGTATATATATATATATATATATTTATATGTATATATATATATATATGTATATATATATTTATATGTATATATATATATATATATATATGTATATATATATGTATATATATATATGTATATATATATATATATGTATATATATATATGTATATATATATATATATATATATATATATATATAATCAATTATATTAAGAAAAAGTTGTTATATATGTGTGTGTATGTGTGTTTCTACAATTGAATCAATTATAAAAAGAAAAAGTAGTTATATGATAGATTGAATATTCAAAATCAAAGTTCATTTTACTTTTATGGTTTACTTTTGTTATATTACAAAATGGTAATTGTTGTTCTCCCAATGGCCCCATGGAGGTTCAAAGAGATTTTGATGGTTATAACCTAATTATGTGAAGTATTAACATAATCATAAAGCTTAGATATATTTTGTCTAAATAAGTGATGAAGAGGACCTTCAAAGAGATGTTAAGAACTTTTAAAAGCATGATTTTGTGATGTTGACCAATAAACATGGTGAGTTATTAGGTGATAACAAACCAAAATATTTCTAATAAATTTTGTTTGGTAAATTTTTAAAATTCATATAGCTAATGTGTTTGTTCATGGAAGATGTTAAAGATGAAGAGCAGTAAATATCAAATCCATGAAACTCATCTTGGTTAGAGTGGCAGGCCACTAGTAGATACATTTTGAATTAAATTTTAGGTATTTTCATTTTTTTGTTTAGAATGTTAGTCTCATTTTGGTCATCTAAGTAGTTTATAAAAATTAAATTGAAATCTAAATTAATCAACCTTAAAGATATCTTTTTAATATCTTTGATAATAATGTCAAGAACATTTTAAGAATCATTTTGATTTACTTTCATTGTTTTTTCCAAAATAATTAATTAAATTTTAAAAAAACAAATTCTACTTGAATTAACTAACCTAAACCTATGGAACTATTTTTCAGCACAGAGAATTAATTTTGAACCCTTTTCACTGCAATAATTGGAACAGGTCCTCCCGCCCAAACATAGATAGAAGTATCTTAAATCAAGGCACTACTGCTTGCATTCATAAATAAATTAATCATGTTTTTAGAAGTGCATTGACTTCAAAAATCAAACTTGGTGGCATTAACCCCAAAATCTAACTACTTCTAAAGCAAACAAAATCTGTTATATGGAGAAAAATTAATAGAAAATACACCATGTGAGACTAAAATTTAAAGCTTTTTCCTCATAGCTAATTTGTAAATTATAGTAGTGATGGGACTTATCTAATCATGCAATTTCATAATCAAATGATCATTACCACAATCACCTTTTTTAAGCAATAATTATACTAACAATCTGGTTACTTCATTAAACCAGCACATGGTCCGCATTTAATCGATAAGTAAAATCAAATCTAATCAATAGATCATAATTCAAATTTAGTAGAGAAAATGAAAAAAAAATTTCTATACTACTCTAGCTAATTCGCAAATCATCATTTGTGCAATTTTCATAATCAAACGTTCCAAGATTCTTTTAATCGTGTGGCATTTTTGCAATGATTATTTTAACCAATATTTAATTGTTCTTATAAATTTATTTAAATAATATTATCTCTTAATTAAAAAACATCTTTCAATTAAAAACATCAAATAACTAGTTTGGTAAATAATGTTTGTCATTAGCGAATTTTTAAAAATTGGGTAATTATTAATCAAAATTAATTCATAAAATATTTATAAAAAATTGAATAAAAATTTTAAGTAATGATATTAAAGCCATTAGTAACTAATGTTCATTGTTGCATCTATACATTGTGTCATTCTTCACCAACTCGATATTCCTTCTTAAAAACAACAAAGCTCTCATTTTCTCTTTTTCTTTTTAATTAAAATACAATACTTGTGCCTTTTGGAGCGTTCGCCAAGTGCAGGAATTAGTTTGTACATATTTTATTTGCCACTTTCTTTTCCTCTTCCTATAAGTCTTACTTCACTATAAGACATTTGTAGCCCATTTTGTCGTTCTATTTAATTGACCTAGTTTTTGGCAAAAAAAGCCTATATAGATTATTTTTTTTCTTATCTTCTTTGAAGAGGATGTAGGTTTGATTTTTGGTTGAACCACTTAAAAAATACTTAACTACACTTTAAACTTTTTGTTGATCTTTTTATTTCATAATTTTCTTAAAAACTTATTATTAAATAGAAGTTAACATATTGTAAACGAAATTTAAAATTTTTACAAAATTACGTTTAGATATTTGTTTTAGGATATTTCAAATTTTTTAAACATTTTTATTAAGTATTTTTGTATGAAATAAATATTGTTTTTTCGAATAATTAACCCATTATCTTGTTGAACAACTCTTGACAAGATGCAAGGAGCTCATTTACTTAAGAAGAATGTTAAAACTCAAATCAACTATAAGGAGTAAATTAAAAGGAAGGAATTTCATGAAGCATAAGTAAAGAAGTTGATATTTGAAATGAAGACTTTATAGCATGGAGGACATGTGGCCAAGCTTAAATAATAAACAAAGAAAATGGGTAATTTTGAGGAAATGTTTCTACTTAATATCATTTAAAATTAATCATTTATACGGATTAATTTCATTCTTTAAGGCTTTCTCGATTTTTAAAATCATAACATTGTGAATTTATTGATAAGTTTCAGAAGAACCTCAAAAGCTAAAATTGAAGTGATAGTGAGGTGATAACATTTTTCAAATTTGTTGTGAGCAAGATGACACTTCCAACATGATTCTTGGGACATCCATTTGTTAGTATGCTTCTCTCCATTACTGGGTATATCTCATGTCTACATTAGCCTTGTGGCCCTTCTTTTATGGTGTATATGGGAAAGTTTTTTATCCTTGCCAATCATGATAATGCTAATGTCTTCTTTAAAGTGCAAACAAATGGTCATATTTGATGATGACGTTGTCTCAAAAAAGCTTGCTCCCTCCAAACTCATTCTAGTAGTATGGTTTTCAATTAAAATTTCAAAGTGTATGAATTCAAAACAACTGGCATCTTTGAATACATTGCAAAGAAGTAAGCATGTGCTCCTATGATTTTCACTAGAATGGGAAAACATTTGATGTTTGATGTATAATATTTTTGAAAATTGTACTCTTCCAAATGTGGGTCCTCAAGTAGTTCCAACTTTTTTGCTCAATAATAAATATTTTTAAGATCCAGTATGGATCTCATTAGAGCACCTTCCAATCAACTTGGTTAACAAGTAGGCCCTATTCTCAATCATGTTAATAGTTAGCAAGTCATTAAAAGTAATGCTATGAAAATAAACTTAACAAGGTCCCATGGGGTTCTGTCTATGCTTTGGTCAATCTTGCTAAAAATCTTCCTTTAGATATTAGAATGTCTGGAAAGATTTGGTGCAACAAAGGATTATGGAGAACAAATTAAGTAATGAAAATTTTCTTAAATACTTTCAAAGCAATTGTAAACAAGAACTCTCATGATCGAATGCAAGCATGAAAAGAGTTCTAAACCCTTCTATGTTGGAAATGGAGAAGATGAGACAATTCAAATTATTGAAGTAATAAGAAATGTGAAACCTCAAACTTTGGTGGCCATTGATATAAAAAACAATATCAACACCCCACTAAATCACACGACATCTACACATAATAAAAATAACCTAATTGTATCATAAATCATATATTCAATGATATTATTATCAATATCAATTAGTAATTATAAAGTAAGACATGCAGCTTAAACATGAAGTAGACATTCAACCTCTCAAAGGCTCAAATAAAGATCTCTAAGAAAAAGCTAAGACTCTTAAGATTTATCATATAGACTCTAATGGCTTCATAGTGGCTAATAGTGAAAAGTGAATTAGAAAACACACTAAATGAAATGTTAAAAAAGTGATTTTCTTATAAATGTCCAAAAGAAACTTTTAAGAATCTTAAAATGTTGAAATTATAGTTTGTAATTAATAAGGCCCTACTATTCAGCATAAAAGGTGGATGATGGTTGAGGCATCAAAGAAAATAAAATTTATCTATTTTTTAAGAAATTTCAAATAACTTTTAAATGAACAACTTATTGAATTTTTGTGACACCAATGATTGTATATTTGTAAGCTAACAATATATGTTCTTTCAACACTGTTTGAGTTGATTGGAGGTAGGAGTAAATTTTCAGCTTAGAAGTTTAAATAAAAATTTGGCAAAAGTTTTGTTAATAGGAATTTGTAAAAAATAGAACGGTGAAGAAGAAGACACCAAGATGATATGATTGTTGGGTGACTGACCCTATTATACTAGATTATCCACAACTCAAATACAATAAAAACTGAAAAAGGAAATAAATTAATGAAAAAAACAAAGATTTTCAAGTTTCTTGGAGTGCTTAAGAAGAATTAGACTTCGAAACTTCAAATAATGAGGACCAAGAAATAATATGCTTCATGGGAAATAATAATGAATCAAGTACACCAGGTGAAGAATAAACAATTAAAGATAATCTCTTAACCTCCAAAATTTAGCAAAAATAATTACATAGAAGTTATTAATGTTTTAACTTCTTTAATATCTATACATAAAAATAAAAAATATTTTATAAAAAATGATCATTTTCTTTTTTTATTAAAGGAGATTGAAAAAAGTTAATAACAAAAAAAGTTTCATGATCATTAAGAGTACTATTATGGAAAAAATATGAGTTTGGAAAAAACATTATTCTGTTTAACAAAAAATTCTAATATTTCACATGGTGTTTACTTTTCTAAAAATAATTATATGTCATCATTTGCATATGCCTAATATTTCAAATATTAGAAACTTTTGTTGTTGTACAAAAGATCATACCATTAAATATTGTCAAATTAGGAAAAATATTTCGATTTTAAAACGAGTTTCAAATGATTAAGCCAAGCTTATTTGGGTTCCTAAGGATACAAAATAGATCATTGAAAATAAGTCACCTTCACAAACGTTTTGTAGAGATATATTATTTTTTACACAATCATGAAGGATTGTCAAATTAGGTAAAATACATTGGAGTTATGCTTATAAATAAAGTAAATAAAAGTTACATTTTATGATTACTAAGTAAAAACTTTATAATTTTTGTAGCCATATATAGAGAAAAAATCAAAATATAACTCTTGAGAGTTGGAAAATAGATGCTCAAGACATATGACTAGACACATATTAAAGCTTATCTCAACAAGATGTGATCCAAATAAATGGGTAACACTTGGAGAAAAGCTTAAGAAAATGATAATCATACTTTGTCACACATGGCTTTCTACATTAAAGAAAATAAGTAAGCTAGATTTAATTAAAGATCTTCCCAAGCAAAACAAAACTAGTTAAAAAATGTATGAATCTTACAAATAAGGAAGGCCAGCTATATATTTCTTTTAAACCTAAAAATGACTTAACTAATTGTAGAATTTTAATGGTAATTTATTTAGACCATTTTAGACCTAGACTACCCTAGAGTTTAGGTGAAAAAATATAGATTTGTGATTATTGATGATTCTTCTAGATATAATTGAGTTGTATTTCTTAATAGCAAGAGTGAGACATTTGAAATCTTTGTTAATTTGATAAAATAACTTTGAAAAGGAAACCTATCTCAAATTAAGTTGTATTCAATGTGATAATTATAACAAGGTTAAGAGTAATGGGCATCAATTTACGTATCCTTATCTGCATCAATAAAGTGGGATTATAAAAAGAAAGAATTGGACCTTGATAGTGATGGGTAAAACTATGTTAATCAAATACAACATACCAAAATACCTTTAGGCCAAGGGAACTAACACAACTTGTAATACAATAAATAGAATTAATTTAAGTCTTACTTAAGAAAACTCCCTATAAGTTATTTAATAATAAAAACTTAGTGTTAGGTACTTTCATGTTTTTGGATATATATAGACCATTCTTAATAATGAAAAGTCCAACTTGAATAGGTTTTATGAAAAAGTATTCCTAGAAAATTTTATCAGATACTCTTCTTGTAGGAAAACTTATAGAGTTTACAGCATACATACTCTAAATGCAGAGAAAATAATGAAAATAATGCCTGATGAGCCTACTTATAAGATATGTACTAAAACTTTACATGAATAGATAATGTCCATAAAGAACTTAAACTTGAGTGAATATGAAGGTGAAAGAGAAAGTAAAATAAAAGTAGAAGAGAATAGTCATCAATTACCAAAAGATTTGAAGTACCAAACCTCAAATCCATAAAAATCAATTATAAGAGAAGGTAAGTTTGGAGTTAGGACTGGAGCTTCTATAAGAGAAATTAATCATAGTGTATTTGTATCTTTCATAGAACTAGTATCTATAGGAGAAGCAAATAAGATTCACTATTAGGTTCATATAATGAAAGAATAGTCATAACAGCGTAAGGGAAACCAAGTGTGGGAACAAGTTTTTAGGCCTGGTGATCAAAAAGTGATACGAACTAAAGGAATATTTAAAAATAAATAAGATGAAATTGAATTGGTCACTAGAAACAAAGATAGACCTATTGCTAACGGTTATAGCCAAGTGGATGGCATATATTTTGAGTAGTCATTTATACTAGTAATAGGATTATAGAGACCATTGCACTTCTCTTTGTATATTCCTATCATACGAATTTTAGATTTTTTGAAATGGATGTAATATATCTTTTTTAAAATAGGATGATAAAAGAATATCTATGTATAAACCAACCTCTATGTTTTGAGACCCATGTACATTGTGAGTATGTATATAAGCTTAAGAAGATATTTTATGGCCTTAAGCAAGCTCCTCATTCATTGTACCATAGAAATGGGTAATTACCTTGTTAATAGTTATTTTAAAAAAGAAAAAATGGATAACACACTATTCCTAAAATCTTTAATTAATTATTTATTACTTGCACAAGTTTATGTTGATGAAATAATTTTTGGAAGCACAAATAAAAATGCGTAAGGACCTTTGTGACTTAGCTGCAAGAAAGTTTTCGATAAGTTTAATATGATAGATGAATTTCTTCTTAGGATTACAAATTATGTAATTAAAAAAATGAGAATTTTATTTCATAAAGTAAGTATTTAAAATATTTATTCAAGAAATTTAGGTATGATAATATAAAACATTTGAAGATTCTAATGAATAAATTAGTCAATTTAGATTAAGATGAAATCAAGAACAACATTCATAAAAAACTTTATGAAGTACATGTTAGATCCTTACAGTTTCATATAGTAAGTAGACTAGATATGTTATTTAGTGTTGGCTTATGTACTAGATTTTAATAAAATCCTAAGTCATATGAAGGTAAACGTGGTAATCTTCAAATATGTAAAAAGTATAATGAACTTAGGCTTAAGACACCTTAAAAATGCTCGTTCTAAGATCTTATAAGTTTCATAGATTTTGACTTTCTAAACTCTAGGGTAGATAATAAAAAAATGTAGCTACATATGAATTGCTAGGAAATATTTTAATTTCATGGTGAAGAAAGAAGAAAATTTTTTATAGCCATATTGACCATAAAAGTAGAGTATATAGTGATTGACAGTTGTTTTAAATAACTGGTACGCTTGTGATAATAATTTCAAGATTATCATTTAGATGACTCACATATTCCCATTAGAGTTGATAATACTTGTACCTTAGCTTTAGCATGAATCAAGTTCATTATTCTTGAAGCTAACACATAGTTTAAGATATAATTTATAAGAGATAAAGTAGCTAAAGGCTAAGTAAAATACACATATGTTTCTATGAAAATAAAATTGGAAGAAATATTTACAAAATTCCTTACAACTAATCAATTTCAAATCATACAAAGATAATTAGATGTAATTAAAATTGTATAATTTATATCTCTATTTTCATAATATTAAAGAGGGAGATTAACCATGGTTTAAATAATTGAGTAGAAACATGTAATAAGGAGAGCACGAATTCAGTGGGAGCAACAACTTTTCATTTTTAATACCATATATCACGATAATTTATTTTTTACTTGTTATTTTTTATCTAAATATTTATGTCTTGTAATCATGAAAATGGTCAGATTGTTAAGTCACCATTCTGTTTGATGAGTTAAGTCACAAATTGTTAACTTTTTTTTAATGATCTTATTTAATGTGAAGTAGGTTTAGTTTTAATGATTAAACCTAATATCTTTGAAGATTGTGAATTAGTGGTCTCCAAAATATCTTAAAATGTTTAGTGAGCTTCAAAGATCACAAAGATGCATATCAACTCTTAAAATGTCTATCTTTTATATAAAATAGAATGTTAGCCTGTTAATTAAAAGATACATCCCCACTTGTCTTACATTCACATTCTTATTTTAATGTTTAACTTGTTCATCCAATCTTTGATTCAAGAAAATTATAAGATTTCATTTCCATCTCAAACTCTTTTTTTTATTAAATCCATGTAATGCATCTTTGCCAAACTTCATGACAAATGGTAAATTATCAATAAAAAAATTAATTATGTTAAATTTTCTTAATTAAAAAAATTTAAGTTACACCCCAATTTATCAAAGAGCAAAGCGCTTGGGTAGGCCAAGACCAACTGTGTCTGGTAACATAAGGTTAAGCAATAATTTGAAAATAAGCCAGAAAATTAGTCACAGTGTGACCTGAACCAGATATGGATAAGGTAGAGAATTAGAGGCAATGATCTTAGATTTAGTATGAAGATTCATTCCCATAACCATGAAATGACTTATAAACATATGAGTATCCTAGTTGATGAAATACCAAACACAAAAGGGGGAGCCAACCACAATTTGGCTAGCATTATGTACCCATAAAAGATATTATAAGCGAAAACAACTTTTCTTTTGAACAATATGTGACTAACTTTTGTCTAACAACTCAGTGCTTAAAGGATGCTTTATTTCTCAGCAATCAGCTTTCATTGGATGATAAATGTGTCATCAACTATGAGTGCTTGATCCTAACACAAAATTTGATGACTAAAATCATGTTCGACTTCATTGAAAATTTTCTTATTATTTTTTCCTTTTGAAATAATCTATCATTGAATTGAATGACTCATCTTTATTTGTGTTTGAATCCTACTAATGAGATTTTTTCAAACTTTTTCATCGATGAGTCAAACGATCTAGATCTCATCCTATTAGATTAGTTGGCTCAGTTCTAATCCACCTTGATGCAATTGCAAGAACTCATCCAACCTTATATTCTTCGTACTGACCCACACATCAGTCACACATGATGATTAATTTCTTTGCCATTAGTTAAGCCATCACATTAGTCATTTTTGAAAAACTATTTCAAGCTATTTGGAAGTAGTGCTTGAAACAACTTTATCTTGACTTTTAAGTTGCTTTGACAAATTGTTTTCATGAAATAACAAATAGATATGAACCAATATTCTAGATCTTAACAAAACATTACATACTATTCTGCTAGAAAATTCATTAGTAAAACTTGTGGTTTTATCATCAAACAAAGCATCATAACTAAGGGTGAAAACACAATATATTAATCATCCAATGCTCTTTGAAATGATCATCAAACTATCAACTATCATTGGATAGTGATACTGTTTCCATTCTACAATATTTTTGGACCATTCCATTCTTTTATGGAACTATTTGGTCTCAACGTAGAAAATTAAGTCTCATCTTTCTTGAAGGTACTTTCTTAATTATCTTATTTGTTTTACTCCTCCTAACCTTTATAGCATTTTTTGTATTTCTCTCCTACATGTATTATCTTTGTTATTGATTACATTCCTCTTGATATTCTCCTTTTTTAGTATATTTATTTTTTGTTAAATATGTCTTGTGATATAAACCTTATAATGATTTATATTTCTTGCACATTCTACTACAAATGACATCCAAAAGTCTCTTGACCAATTTCATAAAAAAACTACTCCATGAAGTCTTTATTACAGTAAAAAATTCATATGTTTCTAATTTGGCAGTTTTATTAATTTTTCTTTAAAAATTGCTTTACAATTAAATTAATAATATTTTTAATATGTTCCAATTTTTTGTTTTTATGACATATCCTCTTTCAATTCAAGTAAAATTATTATTTGAGATTCCTTTTCATTTTTTTCTCTCATATTTGACTTCTTATCCATATTATTAGCTTCTTAAATAATAGTCTTTGTTTGTTATACAAAAAAATCCATTTACAAATTTCATTTCATGGCATTCAAAATAAATTTTGATGCACTTACATTATTTCAATAAACAATAAATGAATCTTAAAGGCTTTTCATTATTTTTTAAACTTCGCTTTGTACAAAAATTTAATCATTGAAATTAAAAAAATGTTGGGATGTCTGCAAAGCATCCCTTCCCTGACTTTCCAAGTATCCATTTGTAAGTATAACTTGTCCATGGGATGCTATTTTTCTATATTTTCTTGATTTCTTTTGTTAAGAATGCCATTTGAATTTCTGTATAAAGTAATTTAGGATCCGCCATTATGTTGCTTGATCGTATTTACATATATAAGTACAATTACCAAAAAGTTTTTTTAAGTTTGAAAGACAAAATACATGATTTAGTCTAGTAGTGATAATGATTAAACTATCTTATAAATAATAAAATAATTTATTTCAATAATCTACAAAGACACAAAATGTCTTGCCTTCAATTATTCTCTTTTTCGAAATATTGCAATGCATTTCATAGGACCCACTTTTAAGAATACATGATCCTCTTCCAAAAAGTCCAATTTCATAATTTTCTTATCATAATTTTTGTGGAGTAAATCTATTTCATTTGAATTCTTTTTTTGATTATTTAGATCTTCATAATAGAATAAAAAGTCATATCTATATCAATTAGAGTATTGTTAGTTTGTTCATACTAGTATAATGAAAATTAACACATCCTATTATGCAATACTTTGTATCGTGTCATCTTTATGCTAGAGTAATAAATATTGTTGTAAAAAAATTAATTAAAAATGAAAAACTTATCCTAGTTGTCATTAAACATAATTTGCATAGCACTAACATATTTTTAAGTGTTTTAAATATTCACTTTCATCAACTTTTATTTTTAGCCTAGAATGTTGTGTTAGACATTAGTTGAGTACCACATGCATCACAAAACTTTTTCCAAAAGTATGACATAACTTTGGAATCCTTATGCAATATAATGTTTTGTCAACAATGTTCTTTTGATAAGTGAAATATGAGTTTTTGGGGTTTTTCAAACTTACAATTATTTGGGTTTTAATCTTCCACACGTCATCATGTTGGTTAAGGACAGCTTCTTACAATCAATATGCCAAAATGTCAATAGTAAAGTTCCTTCTATTTGTTATGGATATAACATATACATCTCAATTATCTAACTAAATATTTAATTGAACTTCCTCTATGTTATATATCATAAACTTTTGCATTTCCCAAAAAATTCGTATCTACTTTTACTTTTCACTTGGTGATACAATATCTCCAGATCTAAATGATTGAATAATTCAAGTTATTGTATTTGTCTTTTTTTCTAAATTGATTTATCATAAAAAAATTATAAATAAGACATTGTATGTACTTTGTAATAACAAGAAGCCCATATATGAAAACTTTGGTGTTTTTTGGATGGAAGTGTTACATCAACATGTAAGATATGAATTGGACATAGAAAACAAAGTTCATGGATGCTATCTCTCTAAGATATTCTAAAAAAAAATAGAACTATAAAACATTTGATAAGGGAACCTTAGTTGTAAAACAATCTACTCAAGCAATGTTTGATGGAATTATGCATAACAAAAAGTGGTAGATTTGGAGCACATTGAAGATTTTGAAAAAATAAAATTGGAAGAAAAATAAAAAAGGAAAATAAGGATATAATAAAATCATTATCAACATATATTTGACTTATTGGTTTGCCAAAAATGTGATCATAATTGGCAAAAATATGTATGTTTATGGTAGATAATTTCTTTCTCATTTAGTTTAAGTCAACCTCTCTAACTAAAAATATGTTTGTTTTAATCTTACACATATTATTATCCAAGTTTAGGGCAATAATATTTGGCTATTAGTATGTCACAACTACCAATATAATAACATTTGATCTATTTGTTATAGATATGACATTTATTTTTCAATTCTGTATCTAAAAACTTAGTTTAGCCTCTTCAATGTTATGAATCAAACAATGCTGCTCCCCTCTTAAAGCATTGACAGCTTCTATTACTTTTCGTTTTATGGTATAGGATCTCCAATCCATGTCTTAATAATTAAAGATTTTTTAATTAACACAATGTCTTAATAGATATATTTTCAAACGAATTATGAATAAGATACTATATTAATTTTGAATAACAAAAAGCCTAAACATTAAAACTTTGGCTTTTTAGGATGGAAGTGTTACAACAAATGGTAGGATAGAAATTGGAGATTAAAAAAAAATGATGGAGCCTATCTGTTTATTATATTCTTCTACTAGATAAACCTATAAGCAATTTAGCAAAGAAACCTTAGTTATAATGGAATTTACTCATGTTGTGTTTAATTAAATTATACATAGAAAATTGGAAGATTTGGAAGACATGGAAGATTTTGAAAATACATTGGAAGACCCAAAAAGATTTTTGTTTGACGAACTTAGTAAATTTCTCCTTAAATATTATTTTAGGAAGGGAATTTATGTAGAATTTCATTAAAAAATAACTTCACTAATGAATGTCTTCAAGTCCAACATTATGCAAACAACATCATATTTGGATCAACCAACTTTGATTTATGTGAACAAATTAGTAAGCATATTGGTGTAGGATTTGAGGTTGACATAATGGTTGAGTTTTTTTGTTTCGTTGATTCCAAGTTGAGTAAAATGAGAAAGGAATCCTTGTCTCTTACATAAAGCTTATAAATTATATGTAAAAAGTTCAAACACAAGGATATGGTTGCATGAAAGGAGTTAATATACAATAACAATCATCTTAGTGATTCAATTTTAAGTGACCTGTCTTCTGGAGTTAAACCCCATGCCTCTGTTTAAAAAGAAATTATGTCTGTTGCATCAAAGTAAAAACTTGTTCTTCAAAATACAAGTGAAGCCTCGAGAAATAAATTTTATTGATAGCCAAGTCCAATATATTTAAAGGATATAATAACATCAACATCAACATATTTAACCTATTGTTTTGCCAAAAATGTGGCCATAGTAGACAAAGTATGTATTTTTGTGGTAGATAATGTCATTCTCATTTAGTTTAAATAGGAATCTCTACTTACAAATATTTTTTTAAACTTACAAGTGTTATCAATCTAGTTTAAGACAGTAACATTTGGCTATCAATATGTCATAGTTTCCAATATTGTAATGTTCCTTCTATTTGTTATAGATATAACATTTATCTCTCAATTGTCTATCTTAATACTTCATTAGGTTTCTTTAATGTTATGCATCAAACGTTTGCTGCTCTTTTCTTAAAGCATCGATAGCTTCTATTGCTTTTCTCTTGGTGATATAAGATCTTTGAAGCATAAAGTCGTATTAGTTCAAGACATTCTATTTATCTCAATATCTAAATTGATTTATTAACATACAAATCATGAATAATATACTATTCTTACTTTATAATAACAAGAAAACTAAATACTAAAACTCAAGTATTTTTGGATGGAAGTGTTACATCAAAAGATAAGATAAAAATTGGAGAATAAGAACCAAGTTGACGGAGGCTATCCGTTTGTGACATTCTTCAAATAGATAGATCTATAAGCAGTTTAACAAGGAAACCTAAGTTGTAATGGGATCTACTTAAGTTGTGTTTGATTAAATTATGCATAAAAACTTGTAGATTTTGAAGACATGAAAGATTATGAAAAAAAAATAGAAGACAAGAAAGATTATGGTATAAGAAATTTAGTAAATTTCTTCTTCAACATTATTTGAGGAAGGGAATTTAGATAGGACATTCAACAAGAACTACATTGATGAATGTCTTCATGACAGTATCTTATATTTTATGAATTTTTTATCTCATTGTGGAATTAAAAAAATAAAATGCTTAATATGTTCAAGAATCTTATTACACAACTTCTATCAAAACAAAAACTAATTGAAATATCAATGTGGAAAGGCATTTTAAGAAAGTCTTAAGCCATCTCTATATTAATCTTAAGCCCCATTGCATATGAATTGGTTGTCTCTATTTGTTACATAAGCATACTTATTTTTTAAATTGTTATAAAATTTTTTTAATATTTTGTTATAAATTAGTCTTTTTTAATTCTCCAATTTTCTTCACGTTTCTTAAGTAGAATAACTTCGATAACAAATTTTAAGTTTCTTATACATTAAGTATTCAATTGGCATGATTAGTTTTACATATCTTAGTGCTTATTATCTTTTAATTTCAATAATATGACCTTTTTGTTACGTTATTGTGTAACTTTCTCATGTATCATGTAAATATATCAAATGTTTTAAAAATAGTTTTATTAATGTGATGTGTCTTTTTTTTGCATTTTTAATGTAAGCCTAAATATTTGAATTGGCCAATTACTCTTTCAATTAGAAATTCTTTTAAATATTTACATATGTTTTAAATAGTAATAGTTTATTTATTTAATATAGTAATAGGAAAACTCTTTTTGAAGCAATAAGATTCTCATTAACAAAAATTATAGCTTCTAAAAAAAATTAATTTTCATCATATTACAAGATTTAACATAATAATCAAATGAATTTTGATAGTGGATTAAGAAATTTAATGCATAAATGTGTGACATGAATCATTTTGTGGCTTGAATATAATAAAAACCCATGTAACTAACTCACAATTTGATATGCTCTCGTTTAAAATAACGAATGCAAGGGTTCACATCTTACAAGGCTGATGTTTTTATAAAAAAACTCTAAAATGGGCAAATTTTTGAAATATAACTTTTCATAAAATAGAATATAATCTTTCAAAAAATATATCTAATGTAGAACTTGTAGGCTACAATTGGCATAAGAATTGCTTCTAAATGTAGTAAAATTTCAATGATAATTTCTTTTGAAAACTAGCCTTCAAAATAAGTTAGAAATAATTTCAAAAAATGATTTGACCCACCATAAGCCTTTTCCAATTTCCACTTAAACAAAAGTAGTTAACATGCAATTATATTGCTATGTTAATTAATAGTTCTTAGGTAAAGGAGACAAGTCACTCGAAACTTTTACTCTTACGAGAGCTACTTGTCAAATACGAAGCATAATAATATTGACATAAAGATGATAGTGAGTTCATGAGAGAAGTTGTTGAAACATTATTGCTCAAGAATAATTTCAAATAAATTAGAAAGCTGATTTGGTAACATCATGCCTTCAATTAGAAAAGTAAAATGGGGGAAGAAAAGTAAATGGTAGCAATGCAACAAGTAGATGTTTTAATCATAAAAGTTATTTCAATAACTCAAAATAAGCTTTGATAAAAGAAATAATTGACCTTTTGATAAGATTTTAATGATATATTTATGCACCAACTATGTATTATGAATTTAGTTCTTTTATTTGATCAGTAATCAACACTAATCTTGATGGAGATTTGCATAAAGCACCACACTTTATAACAAAGTTTCTCTTAATAATGTTGATTGATATAAGACAACATAAAGTATGATAATATTTGAGTTGAACTACTGAGTTTTATTTATTTTAAATTAGTTTAGAATATTTTGCATTTTTAAAATTGCTTTTAATACTTCATATAAGTTCCCCATGAATTGTCAACCTTTCTTACAAACGGTATGATTTTTGGATGTTTTCATTAAGAATGGTAGTTTAGTCAATTTTTCATTTAAATTATGGTTTAAAATTATAGTTTATTTAAAGCTTTATGACGGAATAAAAAATAATATTTTATTAATATTGGCATTATATTTTTAGAAATTATGTTTTCTTTATCTAAAAGATTGCACAACCGTAGTTTTCTATCTAAGTATTTTATGTGTTTAGTTGATATCTAAATTATTATTTGAACTTATCTGCACCATTATTGTCATCCTTCCCCTCATTACCTTCACAAATCCTATTATAGAAGTTCTGTCTTCTTATCCAACATTAATAATATTTGGCCATGTCATTAGTCCCTCTAGCATTAAACCTCATAAATGATTGGGCATTAGATTGATTTTAGCTAAGCCACCCCAAAAACATGGCTCAAGTTGTGAAATTAAGTACAATAATAATCCCCACTATGTCTATAGCACCATTAAGAGTGCATAAATAGTTGTCTTAAAACACTACATTTATCATAACGAACATTTTAGCACGAAACAAGGATTTAGTCGCTCAAGCCATACCTTTGTTCATCATGTTTTATATAGTATGCCTTTATTCTCCATGTTTTTTATTTCTAGTTTGAATTGATAACCCTTGATACAACATAAGTTAGCTTTCTCTCATTTTTAGCTAGCTAGAAATAATTTTCATTCATATCTTTGGCATTCTTTTACTAGGCACCAAATAATATTTGGAATAATTCACCATTTTTAACAAATCTATTAAATGTATTATGGAAGTGGGTAAGTTCATGTGTGTGATTGCAATATGGAGAAAATATTCTTTTTAAGCTCTTTCTAATTTTTGTATGTCTAATGTTCACGTTCATATCAATAAAAATGTATGTTTATTGAAAGATGCCAATCATATTTTATCCAATGCAAATAAAGATTGAGTCGATTTAGAACAAAAGTTGAGATTCTTTTCTTACGTTCATATTTGAATATTCTTTTTATCTATTCTACTTACTAAATAAATTTTAATGACACAACTACATCATAAGATTATTAGTGTCTGTAATGAACAAGTGTAAATGGATGATAATACAATTGATGTAGATCGTATTAGTCTGTTGTCTATAATTCTTTGTAAACCTTCAAACTTGTCTAAGCATCCACATATACTATGTTTTGACTATAGCCAATTTTTTCTTACATAATGCTATGATCTGAAGTAGTGCTACATCCTAATAATACTATATTTCAATTGTATTTACTTTGTTGCGTACATTTTTGAACCAATTGTTATTGATGTTATCTTGAGAAAACCAAACACATAGATGAATAGCGTTCACCAACTTGTGCTATTCAACTATCTTAATGTTATGATTTTCAATGCAATTTAATAGTAACTCTAAAAAGTATGAATACATATCTTACAAAAACAATTTTTGTATTATGCAAAAAAGATAGAAACCTTGAATATCATAATTCTACCTTCATGTCACATGAAAATCATTCCATATTTTAAATGTCATGTCCTCTATGATGACAAAATATATGGAAGCTATAGTTTTCTCATATTAATAATAGCATTGTGTTTATGTATAATTGATGTTCCATCCACATATGAGTTGAATTTTTTATTGTATTTTTTAGCAAGAGCTATGTAAACATTACGGTTTTCTTTATGTGCTTAGCTCCATTTTATGTTTAGCAAACTAGTTTCCATATAGGAATCATGCAATTTGTTAACTCCTACTATATATTTTTCTTATCTTGGAATAGATTCAATAGCACACTACACTCCACAAAATGTATAAATTGCTAATTTGCAATTGGTTGCATAAGTGAAGGCCCACTATTTATAGCTGTTACGATGAGTTTATGAGTTTATTTATTTGTTTATTTAAATACTAAAAAATCTAAAATCATTTCCTCTAAATTATTTCGAATAGAGTGAACCACTTACTTCCACTATTTTTTTCCTAAGTTCTTTCCAATTAATGTATGATTCCCAAAATCATTTATTTGACATCTTATAAAGCTTGAATGATAAAAAAAAACCTTATATGAAGCAACAATTCTCTTTATTTTTAATTTTAATAATCAAATTTTTGAAGAAAGCTGCTTTCTTCTAACTTATATAAAGTGTGTATCACAAATAAACCAATGGAAGGTTTATTTGAAGCAATCCTTACCCCTTGCAAATTTCATTTTCCTATCATATACTCTTTTTTTTTCTATAGTCTTTCTAACTTTTAATTTTTTATATTTAAGAAGCTTGTAAAGCATTGGAAGAGCTATAGAAACCTACCATGATTAATAATAGTTTTCAGATGTCCTAGAGTGATGATAATTATGTTGTTTCCATAAGCTAGGAGAGTGATAGATATAGACGATCTATATCATCCATATAACATCATTCTTTTTTAAACAAAAAAATTGTTAGGACTTTTCTTGAAGAACTCTATGAATGAGATGAAAAAAAATGAAGATAGAGGATAACCATAGTTAAGACCAATTCATGGTTGAAAAAAATTACTTGGCGATCCAACAATGATTATTGATATCCATGCATTGCAAAGGAAATTGGTGAGCACCCTAGTAAGCTTCTTATTAACATTGTACATGGAGAGTGTCTTACAATGTAGATCTCATGAAATGTTTTGATTCACATTCCTCAAATCCAGCTTAACAATAACATTACTACTTTATTTTTTATTGTTAATAGAACATACTAATCATTGAACTGATGATATGTTCTTTATAATAACTCTACATTTATAAAATTGGTTTGCTTTAGAGAAATTATTCCATAAAAAATTAGTTATATTTAATCAACAATGAGCTTTATGATGTTTTTTTCAAGATGCATTTAACAATATTTGGTCTAAAATCAATAATGATTTATGTTAAGAGATTTAGGAATATATGTAATGTTTTTGCCTAAACTCCCCCAAAGAATTCAAGATCTTATAAAAATTTTGTAGATACACTCAACACAACATTTGAGATTAAATCAAAATAATTAGTAAAGAATTTTCCATTAAAACCATCTGGCCAAAGAGTGCAATCTAATTTGATATTAATAGTTATCTTTTTATTTTCTCCTTGAAGTTGCATTATTTTATTGATTTTTTTGCTTTTGTTAAAAAGAAAGGGATGTAGTTAAACATATTTTCATTTTCAATTACATAAGAAGACTTGAAAAGATTTTGAAATTGGTTGACTATAGTTGTCATTGTTTTGTCCTCTTTGTTTGCTTCTTCACTTCATCATTATTATATAAGAGAGTATTGTATTTCTTTCTCCTTCTATTAGCAATCTATTTCCTTCTTTCTATTTGCAATAAAATTTAACTCTTTCAAAATCTTGTGAATAATCACAATTAATAAGATACAATACTTTCTATTAATCCTTCTTTTGTTTCCTTAAAAATACTTATTTGTAATTCAACTCTTCCTTATCTAATTTAAAAGGATGAAAGATTTTTGCTAATGTTGTTTTTTTTAATCTTTATGGCTCATTTTATGTTCATTTTATTTTAAACCTAGGGCCTTCTTCTGAAAGTTTTTTAAAGGACAATTCCAACTATTATCCATTGTCTATGCAAATGAGGGTGCTTCAAAAATATGTTATGAAATTTAATTTTTTTAGGAGATGAAAGATAAATTTTAATGCGATTTAATGGGAGAGGCATATGACTTTATCAAGTTCTAACAAGGTTATAAATTATAAAAGTTAAAATTAGTTATCTATTTCTCATTAACTAGCATCCTATCTAACATTTTACAAACACATATTCTATTACCTTTTCATTCCTATATAAAGGAATAGCTAAAAAAAATCACTACTGCATAATATTTCATAGAATTATGCAATCAACAAAGTCTTAAATTTGTTTTAGTTTAGGAGTAAGTTGTCTATTGTAATCATTTGAAGTTGTCATTTCATTGAAATCCCTACCCACCATCCACAGATATGTAGCATTGTTGGCAATGTGAAATGTCTTTCCTATAATAAGCTCCTTCTAGATGCCATGCTTTTGTCATTGGTGAAAGTGTAGCTTGCTTTAGAAACCTAGGCTTGATGCTTGATATTGATATGGAAAAACTACTCCTCATTAATGTCAACATTATAGTTGAAGACATTCCAAACAATCTATATCTTTATTTATATATTGTAATAGTAGTGCTAAAAATTGAGCTTAATATCAAATTTTTATGTCTTGTCCATAGAAGACAAATTCCAACAAGGAAACTTTTCAAACTATATATATATTAATAAATTAATTAATCACATGACTAAACTATTTTCAATACAACTCTAAATATTTCAAAATAAGAAATTATTCATTAAGAACAATATTATGTACAATTTGTATTATGTAAATTCTCAAAATTTTAATATTTAGACCATGATCTTTCAAAAGAAGCAAAATCTTACACTAGTTACTTTATTTTTAATTATATATAATATTTTGAGTTACCCCACAAGAGGGCAATAAAACTTCGTTCCAATATTGAGATGATTTATTTTTAAGGATTCATCACCAATAGTGTATGAAGCAACATTAAGGAAAGGACGTGCTTTATAAGCATTGCTTTACCCAACATCAAAAGAAGGCGTTGCATCCAACCAATAATTTTGCTAATTATCTTTTTTGTTGGTGATTATAACAGATATAGTTTCTTTCAACCTTAAATAAGTTGCTAACCAAGTCTGATATAGAGGCTTTGCATTGTCAAAATGGAAGATTCTATTGTGCCAAAGATAGTGGGCTACAAGCCATTAATTTGGGCATTGAATTTGACTTTTTTTACCAATAATCCATAGACCAACTTCTTCTTCAAAGTACTTTATAAAATTATTTATTTGTGTATTAATTCTTTGTATATCCAAAAAAATGACACACCCTATTTTTTATAATTTCTTTCTTGGGAAGAAAGTAGATCAATGCACCATTCAATGTATTTAGCCAGTGATCATTCACTCCTTGTAGTTAACTTTCAAACTAGAAGTTATGGTACCAAAATCTAAGCATCAAGCTAATGACATTCCACTAAAAATTAACCACATTCCCTCTCTAATTTGGAGCTTAGTCTAGCCAAGAATTGGTTCACAATAAGTTACGTAACCTGTAAAGTACATTGTTGTGTACATTGTACGAAAAGATCTGCAACTGCAAATAACCAGATGCACAAATCCATAAAACTTGCATAAATAATCACAAGGTCCAAATCATGTCTAAAATAGATAAATAAATAATAGAAATCACAACCAAATAAAATGCCCCATGCAATCTAAAGTCCAACATAAAAAAATCACATATATTGTAATATCATAGATAAAACATCAATGTTAAGAATAAATTTTATGACTATTATAAGATGAGTAAATGTGGTCCAATGAGTGATCCACTACAGTACTAATTCTAAAAGCCTCGTTATAAGGACACATTTGTCATTAACTCCCTACTCATATAGATGATAAAATTATGGGACAATAAGGTCAATAAGAAATACCTAATGTTCTGATAACAAAGTATACGTGCAATAATAAAATGACATAATATCATCATCGATATTTGAGGAGTCAAATAAATGCGATAGCTTGCCAGGCTAAGCTAGTGAATAAAACCATAATGATGTACCATATCACCAGTTCAACGGGCCTAGCAAGTTTACAAAAATCATAATCAATCCCATAAGATGCATAGTTAACAACAAATATTCTTGTAATTTCTCCAAGTCTTTGGCATACTCACTTTAAATGTAGCATTCCCTTGTCATAACATGATCGAATAGTCCACAACTTATGCCTTACTAATCACATGGACCACTACAATGGGCTATAGAAGTTCTTATCAATCACTTGGCACTATGATAAGCACTCTAACACATCAACAATCACCTACATGTTCCATAGTGGTAGAAAACCAACCAGGAATCCTTTGCACATGATCTTCTTATCCTAATATATGGTCTGTTAATCACATATACAACCAACATAGCATTAGGGATCATATCATACATGGTGTTGAACCACTATATGCTCTAGCAAAGCCATAGTCTAGAAATAAGGCATGAAAATAACATACATGGTGGGATCCTACCATTTTGTGTATATTTGACCCACCTTGCACTTGCAAAGGAGACCTTCCATAGACTGCACTATATCTTAGCTTAGGTCATGATAAACAAACCTTTTTAAGCAAAATTTTTATATTTTTACCTTTATCTATCTAATGTTTCCAAAGTTTAATTTGTCATTCAAGAGTTTTTTAGAGCCCTAAACTATTATCAACTTATTCTCCTGCAGTCCTAAACAATTATCTTTCTTAACTTAGGGTTTCTATGAAATCCTAATCTTCATATCTAGGGTGTCTTCCTTATTAACGTTTTGTGTATCTATGTCTATTCCTTGCACATATATTAGTCTAGATGTTTTATTGTAATCCTTTGGTTGTTTGAGTACTTCTTCATGTTATAAATCCATCTCTCAAGAACATTTACTCATAATCTTTGACATTAAATCGAGTTAATATAAATTCCATTAGTGATTATCATTTTCCTTAGAATCTAATCTAAATTAATTCACCCTACCCAAAGACCTCTATTAAGCCGTCCACACCACTCTGATTATCATTCTGTGTGTTAGTTTATGACCAAGAGCCCAATTCAATGCTACTAATGATCCTATCCGTCAAACAAAACAATATCAATTTTTAGTAGAAATCTAAGTGATCATTGGTTCCTTGGCAGTGTATCGCAATTTTTAAGTCTAAAACCTAGATCTCTATCTTAATAAAGCCTCATAAAAAATAATCGAGGGCCCCTATGGAATCATGGAGTAATTTTAAGTGTGCTCAAGTTTTCATGAAGTATGTAATATTACAAATTAATCCTCAATTTTTTTCTTAGATCATTTTGAATGTAAGATCTTAGTCTTTAGTAATTCTATCCACCTAAGACACTTATCCAATGTTATTTCAAGTCATAAATTAACTTCAACATTTTCTAAGATTATTGACCAATAACTTATGTTTGAATTTTAATCCTAAGATATCTAAATATTATATCCTAAATAATCAAATTTGAACTCCTCCATAATGATGTTGCTAAATCATATGTGTTACTTCATCACACTTACATTTTTTCATTAGTTTAATCTAGCCAACAAGGGCTATTATCTAGGTTTAGTTTTAGCCTAATTTTCCACTCTTCATCAATCAGACCCAAAGCTATTTGGTGCACTTAATGTATTGATTAAGGATGCTATGCTTTATCTCTTTAGTATCTAGGAGTGTAACTTCCCTATACAATTTATGTCATTCTTTCACATTTTTCTCATTCATTAATTTATATTACTATATAATTCAAAATCTTCTCTTATGTGGCCTTTAAATCACTATGAATTTTTAATACTACAATGCTTAAATTTATCTTATTTCAACTTTAACAAATATTTATAAAATAATTTATTATGATTTATTTTTTTCTTATTAATTTGTCAAAAATCAAAATAACACCTACTTAGAGCAAAATAAGTATCCTAGAAATTTTCAAATATTTTTATTTTATTATTTTGGTATATTTAAGAGTCGTCTCAATTTGCCATTAATTTTTTGATTGAGGATGTCACAGTCAGTATCTTTCATATCTTGGAATATAATTTTCTTATACAAATTATACTATTTCATCAAATGTCTTTCTTGGATTTTGTTAGATTATATTGAAACTCTAGTTCTCTCTCATGTAAACTTTATATTACTTTGATTTCACAATAATATATTTCTTGAATTTATCTTTTTTTCAACTTTAATATATATTTACATCATTTTAATATAATTTATTATTATTTATACTTATTGACTTTGGAAATTAATGAAAACTCTTAATAAGGTTCAATTGAGGTGAAAGAAAAGTCACCAGACACATCTCGATGGGTTTTAATAGATTAAATGTTGGTTTTAAAATTTTTAAATATTTTTATTTCCTAACGTTAATGCATATTTTAAGAAGCACTGTATTCATTCCTTTTTGAAGATTAAGGATTCTACACTTGATTTTTATAATATCTTATAATAGAACATTCCTAGAAAAATTATCTTATTTCTTTACATTTTTCTTTTAATTTAGTTATGTGACATTGTTAAAGAAACTCTCTATTCATCTGACCTTTCATTTATTAGATTTTCTAAAATTATCTCTTTTCAAATTTTTAAATATTTACTAGAATTAAAATGATAATTTATATTACATTTACCTATTTAGTTTGCTAATTCACAAAAACTCTAAATGTGATCTCATTGAAACCAAAAAATGTTGTTGGACTCACCTCAATATGCTCTATGTAATTAAATCTTTATTGTTAAATTATTAAATTAATTATTTTCATTTTGTTTTAAATGTTTTATAAGATATTTTGGTTTTTACCTTATTTGATTATAGAGGATCTTATGCTTGATTTCCTTTCTATCTTGGAAAGCACCTGTCTCATACATATTATCTCATTCTTAAAATCTTTTTATTTTGATTTGTTTATGTTTCTATTTAACTCTAAATATCCTCTTTTGTGATCTTTAGAATATTGTAATTTTTTTATATTATACTACAATCAATTTATCTCACTTCAACTTTAATACACTTCCACTAAATATTAAAATAATAACTTATATTTTATATTTATTTATTTACATACATGATTCGTAGTATTCTAAATGAGATTTGATAAAGATGGAACAGGAAATTTTGGACATAGTTTAACAAGTTATATCAAATTAAATATTTAAATTTTAATTTTTTTAAATATTTTATCTTCTTAGGTTTAGGATGTTTTATGAGATATTTTGATTCATACTTAATTTGATAATTAATGATGTTACACACAATCAATTTTGTATCATGGAATGCAACTTTTTATGCATTTTATCTCATTTCTTCTCATTTTTTGCTTAATTTTGTCATATTATTATGAAGCATTAAAACTCCTTTTGTGTGACAACTATATTGCTTTGATTTGGTAATTTTAAATTGCTATATTTATCTCATTTTGGTTGTAATATCTATGTAATTTGTATTAAAATAATAATTTGTTTTATCTATGCTAATTAGTTTCGTAATTCATAGTAATTTCAAATGAGTTCTATTAATGGTGAAAAAATGTTGCTTGACTAATCTCTTTGGCCTCTTTCCAATTAATTACTCATTTTTATTTTTCTAAATATTTAATTTTTTACTCATTTTGCATTCCTTATAAGATATTTTGATTTGTACTTAATATGATAATAAAAGATATTACACTTGATTTCATCATATTTTTTAATATAACTTTCCCATACCTTGAAATGCAACTTCCCCAAATCTTTGAATGTAATCTAATCTTAAGCTACATTTACATAGCTTTAATTTAATTGTATTGCATGGCTTCAATTTATCATATTTCAAATTTTAATTACTTATCTTGGTGTATCATAGTGACTTCAAGCAAGGTCTGATCGAGGTGAGATAAACTTCATTGGACTCATTTCATCAAGCTCTAACTAATCAAATATAGCCTATTAATGTTTGGAATATTTTTTTTTGTAAGATTTTTGCAAGCTTTATGAGTCATTTTCATTTGCACCTATTTTGATTATTGGGGATATTTTGGTCGATCTCCTTAGTATCATACAATGTAGTATTCTTATGTAATTTCTCATTTTTCTAAATATTTTACTTTAATTTACTTGTAAGAATATATAACTCTAAATCAACTACTTTGTTGCCTATAGATCACTTTAGTTTTGATACATTATATTTCTTCAATTTTTCTCTTTTCAACATTGATGTATGTTTATTTAATATTAAAATAATTATTTATTATTATTTATGATCATTAAGTTTTATAATTTACCGTAATTTCAAATGAGGATTGATGGAGATGAAATTAGCATCATTGGGAAAGTCAAGAAGAGCAATATATGAATAAATATTTATTTTTAAATTATTAAATATTTAAGTATCATAGAGTGTAACTTTCCTAATTTATTTTATTTATTCAAGTTTTCCCTTCCATGTAAAACATTATTTTTTAACTCTGAATCTCTTCTAGAGTGACCATTACATCGCTTCAATTAGCTTATATAACAATGCTTTTGTTCATAACATTTCAGCTTTAATAAATAGTTACTTAATATTAAAATATAATTTATTTTTACTCTTGATTATTTATTTTTAAAATTCATATTAATTAATAATGAGTTATAATTTAAACAAAATAAACATTATTGGAATCATCTCAACAAGCTTTATCCAATTTGCTATACATTTTAATTTTTTTAACTATTTTATTTTCTGTGGTTTTGGCTTATTTTAATAAATATTTTCATTTGGACATGATTTTTTTAGCAAGTGTTTTACACTCGATCTAATTTGTATATTTTAATACAACTTTCCCATATAATTTAATTCTTTTGTTTAAGTTTTTGCTTTTGTTCGATTAGATTATTAGGAAACTCTTAATCAATTATCAAGTGCCTTTTAAATCACCTTGATTTGATTATATTACATTGTTTAAGTTTATGTCATTTATGATTTAATACATATCTACTTAATATTAAAATAACTTTAAATATCATTTTCCCTTTGTTATTGCAAAAAAAATGTTGTCAAGATGAGCCACTAATGTTTATTTCATCTTGATCAAATTTCTTTTTGAATTTCAACAAATTAGCATAATAAAAAAACATAATTAATAAAATTTTATTATTTAATACTAAGTAAACATATTTTAATACTGAAATGAGTTAATTGAAATAAATTATCATATTAAAATCATTGATAATAAAAGTTATATGATTTGAGACTTATAGTTACATATATAATTTAATAAAATAAAATTAAAAACATTACAAAAGAATAAGAATACTTTTATGAGAAATTTGAACTTTATGATATTAAGGAGATTGAGTGTAATATTTTCAATCATTAGTATTTATGCTTATTTGGTTTGTGAATTAAAAAAACATCAAGTAAAAAGCTCAATAACTTTTATTTCGTCAATATCGGCTTAGAACTCTTTGAGAAATTTTTATTCATACTTTACTTAAACATTAAAGATATTACACTCAATGTCTTTAGTATAATGGAATGCATCTTGTTCATAAACTTTATCTTTTTGTTTCAAATTTTTAACATTGATTTTGTTATATTATTATGTTACTCTAAATCTTCTATCATATGAGCTTTGCATTGCTTTGATTTGTTTGTATTACATTATTTTAATTTATCTTATTTCAATATTAATAAATAATTTTTAATGATAAAATAATTTTTTATTATTATTTATTATTATGTATTCTATTTGATTTACAATAATTTCAAAAGTGGATCAATCGAAATGAAATAATTATTATTAGAGTTGTCTCAATAAGTTCCATGCAATTAAATATTTATTTAATATTATTTTAAAAAAAATTAACTATTTTGGCATGTTTTGTAATACATTTGATTTACACTTCATTTAACAATCAATTATGTTACAGTCATTCTTTTTAGTATCTTAGAATGCAACTTTGCTGAGTAATTATTTTGCCTTTTGTAGATTCTTTTTTTTTCAATTTGTAATTGGTTTTATTGTAATCATGTTCTGAATCTCTACAAGTGTGACCTCCATATTACTTTCATTTTTTTATACTAAAATACTTTAATTCATCTCATTTTAGGTTTCATATGTAATTATTTAATAATAATATAATATTTTAGTACCATTTGTTCCCAATTACTTTATAAATTCATAGTAATTCCAAACTTGGTTTCATAGAGACAAAGAAAGCTTCGTTCAAGTTGACCTACAAGCTAAAATGAATTAAAAACTTATCGTGGTAGTTTTAGATATTTTAATTTTTAGGGTCTTTCCTTGCTTTGAAGTCTTCTTGATTTTCTTATTATTTATTGATTGATAAAATTACAGTAGTCCTTCTTATTAACTTGGAATGCAAATGTCTCATTTTAGGTTTAATATGTATTTCTTTAATAATAATATAATATTTTATTATTATTTATTTTCAATTACTTTAGAAATTCATAGTAATTCCAAACTTTCTTTCATAAAGACAAAGCAAGCTTTCCTTCAAGTCAACCTACGAGCTTCAATTAATTAAAAAACTTACTCTTGCATTTTTAGATTTTTTTTTATTTTTAGGGTCTTTTATTTCTTTAAAGCCTTTTTTATTTGTTAATTATTTATTGATCGAGGATATTACACTAGACCTTCTTATTAACTTGGAGTGCAAATCTCTCATATAGTTTAACTCGTTTATCTAAGTGTTTCTCTTTCATTTCATTATTTTACGATGAAACTATATTTCTCCTCTTATGTGAAATTTAAATAAGTGTTGTTAATTTAAAGGAAGTTTGTTTGATATAAAACAAATGTCATTGCACTTGTCCCCACAAACACAATCTAATTAAATAAGTGTTGTTAATTTTTTAAATATTTAATTTTTAATGGTGTCAGCTCATTTTAATAGATATTGCAATTTGTACTTAACCTGATTATCAAGAATGACTTCCCTTGATCTCTATAGTATCTTAAAATGAATGTTTAAAAAGTAATTTATTTCATTTCTTTATATTTTTCCAGTTGATTTTGCTATATTACTATAACACTAAATCCCGTATTAGGCAACCATTAAATGCGTTTGACTTGGCTAAATAATAATGCATCAATTTACTTCATTTTATCATTATTGTATAGTTACTTAAATTTTAAACAATTATTGATTATTATTATTATTGATAGTTAAAATTTGCAATTCATAATAAATTTAGATGAGGCCTAATCATGTTGAAATAATCATCATTGAACTCATCTTAGTGAGCTCTATTTAATTAATTTATTTTTTCAATCTATATTTTTTTGGATACTATGTAATTTATGAGAAATTTAAATTTTGTTATTATTTGACTATATAGAAAGTTTAACTTTCCCTTCTTAGAGGCTTTGATTGTAATGTTCCTTAAAATTTATATTAATTTTTTAAAATTTTTGTTGCTTTGTTTCTATTATGTTACTATGATACTACAATTCTTACATGTCTAACATCTACATCATTTGATTTCATCATATTGTATTTGTTCAATTTATCTCATTTATGATTAAGGATATATTTACTAAAAATGTAAAAAAATTCATTATTATTTATGCTTATTTTCTTTGAAAATATATTGGAATTTCTAATGAGGTCTAATAAAGAGGAAATAGAGACCGTTGGTTTGATCTCGTCAAGGTTCATCAAATTGATTAATCATTTTTATATTTTTTAATATTATAATTACGAATATTTTAGCTAGATTTATGAGTTATTTAGATTTTTACTTACCCTAATGATTAGGTTGTTAAACTTAATGTCAATAAGGTCATTGAATGCATCCTCATGTAAAATACATCTCATTTCTTCAAATGTTCTGTTTAGATTTATTTATATTATTATGTAACTCTAATTCTACTCTAATCTTAATAAGTCTTTGATTTATATATTTTTTTATTACTTCAATTTATCTTATTTAGCTTTAACTTACATTTACCTTAAATTATGATAATAACTTATAGTTATTTATTCTTATTTATTTTGCAAATATATAATAACTCCAAATGATGTCCAATTGAAAAAAAATCGTTGGACTCTTGTAGCAAAACTTTATCTAATTAAAAATTTATTTTTAATATTTTTAAAATTTCAATTTTTTATGGCTTTTGCATGCATTAAAAAATATCAATTCATACTTAAGTTGTTGATCGAAAAGTTTACACTCAATCTCCTAAATATCATTGAATTAAACTTTCTTGTGTAATTTACCTCATTTCTTAAATTTTATGCTTGTATTTGGCATATTATTATGTTACTCAAAATGTCCTCCCTTATAAGTTTTGCATTCCTTTAATTTTGATGTATTATATGGCTTCAATTTATCTCTTTTATCTTTAATAAATATTCAATTAATGCGATAAATATTTTTTATTTTTTACCCCCATTTTCTTTTGTCACTTGTAGTACTTCAAAAGAAGGTCTGATGAAGAAGAAAATAATTCTCTAACTCATCTTGACAAGCCTTAAATAACAAAATTTTCTTTTTTTTTATTTTCATGTATTTTATTTTTTTTGTGTTTGTATACCTTAAGAAGAATACTAACTCACACCTAATTTGTACAATTAGAATATTGTACTTAATCTCCTCAATATGTTGGAATATAATTTTTTTCATAAAATTTATCTCATGTTTTCATTTAAGTTTAATTTGGTTATGTTACTATCTAACAAAAATGTTTTGAATTTTTTATATTACATTATTTCAATTCTTAATATATATTTACTTGATATTAAAAATATAAATTTATTATTTTTTAAATTCTTAGTAGCTCTAAATGAGGTTTGATAAAGAGGAAGAAAGATTTTTTGATGCACCTCAAGAAGTATTATCCAATTAATTATTATTTTTTTTCTATTTTTAATCTTTTATTTCCTAATTTTTTTGGCATGTTTTAAGATATATTTTATTTCAATTTTTATTTGTGGATAAATTATGATGATTTAATCATCTTAGTATTTTTTGAAAGTAACTTTCTTTGACAATTTATCTATTTTCTTCAATCTTTTTTAATTTAGTTATATTACAATACAACTCTAAATCTCTTCCCTTATAAAATCAAAATTGCTTTACTTTAACTATATTACATTATTTTAATTTATGTCATTTTAGCTTTTATATATGAGTAAGAAATATAAAAAAATAATTTTTTATCTTTTTTGCTTTTTTTTTTTCATTCAAGTAATTTAAAATTAGGTTTGATTAAAATGAAAGAAAGGTCGTTGGCCTCATCTCAATGACCTGAATCTTATTAAATATTTATTTTTGTATTTTTAATATTTTTAAAGGGTTTTGACACGTTTTATAAGATAATTAAAATTGTTCCTGATTTGACATTTGAGAATGTTTCACCTAATGCACTTAGTATCTTAGAATGCTTCTTTCTTGGACAAATTTTCCCCTTTATTCAAAAATTTTACTTTGATTTGGTCATATTACTTTGTTACTCTCAATCTCCTCTCACATAACCTTTTCAAGTCTCTAATTTAGTTATATTATGTTGCTTCAATTATATCAATTTAACTTGAATATATATTTCAATAATATTAAAATAATAAATAATTTTTATTTAAGCAAGTTTACTTAGGTAATTAGTTGTATTTCCAATAAAGGTGTCATCTTACTAAAATGATGGTTGTTGGATACATCTCAAAAAAATCTATCAATTTAAATATTTTTTTAATAATATAAAATATTTTATTTCCAAAGTTTTGAGCATGATTTAAGAGACACTTGTTTTTTACCTATTTTGATGATTGAGCATGTCATTCTTTAATACCTTAGTATCTTGGAATATAATTTCCTAAACCAATTTATCTAATTTCTTCAAATGTCATTCCTTGATTTGTTGATAATATTATGCAACTATAGGTCTTGTCTTTTGTGACTTTTACTTGACTTTGATTTGAATATATTATATTTTTTTATTATATCTTATTTCAACTTTAATTTATATTTACTTAACATTAAAAAATAGATTTTGTCATTCATGGTTTTCTCTATTTTATTAAATAGTATTTCTTGTAGTTTTAAATATTTTATTTTATTAAGTTTTGGGATGTTTTAAGAGGCATTTTAATTCTTATGTGAATTAACATTTAGGGATGTTACACTAAATCTTCTTTGTATCTTGGAATGCAACTTTTTGAATAATTTATCTCAAATGTGTAGATTTTTGACATTTCTTTGTTATCTTTTGATGAAATTTTAATTTGTCTATTATGTGGCCTATATATGTTATTGATTTGGATATATTAAATTACATCAATTTACCTCCTTTGCATTTTGTTATATATTTATTTAAAATTTAAAAAATAATTTTATATTATTTATGCTTAATTTTATAAATCAATGTAATTCTAAACAAGGTACAACAAAGTTGAAAGAAGTGTCCTTTTATTTGTTCCCAAGAGCTCTATCCAATTAATTAATTATTTTTATTATTTTAAATACTAACTTTTTCAGTATTTTGTCATATTTTATGAGACATTTAGACTTGTTCTTAATTTGAGGAACAATTTATTCATTTTTAGAATTCCAACACAGGTTTGATCAAGGGGAAAAAAATTGTTGGACTCAACACAAGAGTTCTATCAAATTCAATATTTCTTTTTAAATTTTAAAGTATTTTTAATTTTAAATATTTTTATATGGATCATGTGACATTTGTTTTTGTATCTTATTTAAAAATTAAGGATATTACAATCAATCTCTCTAGTACCTTGGAATGAAATTTTCCTTTGTAATTCATTTCATTGCTTCAAAAGTTTCTCTTTGATTTAGATATTTTACTATGTAAATCTCAAACTCCTCATACATGAACTTCACATGACTTGATTTCTCAATGTTAAAGTAATTATTTATTTTTATTTGTACATATTCATTTCGGTAATTTCTCAGGAATCCAAATGAGGTTAGATTTAGACAAAATAATTGCCATTGAACTTAACTTGATGAGCTTTATAATTTTGTCTTCATTTCTATATTTTTAAAAAATTATGATTTTGGCATAGTATGTGATATATTTTGATCCATGATTGATAATATAATTGAGAAATTTTCACTAAATCTCTCCAAAAACATGGAATATTACCATTTTATTAAACTTTTTGTCAATATTTTCAAAGTTCTCACTTTGATTTGGTCATATTATTATGTAATTCTAAATTGCCACTCATGTGACCATTACATTTTTTTTTATTTGATTTTATCATATTACATCAATTTGCCAAATTTTAGCTTTAATAGATATTTATTTAATATTAATATAATAATTTGTTATTATTTAGGTTTGTTTACTTTTGTTATTCGTAGCATTCCAAACACGGCCTGATCAAAGTAAAAAATCATCATATGACTCAGCTCGATAAGCTTTATCAAATTAAACATTTATTCTTATATGTTAAAAAAATTTGTTTTCTAAGTTTTCAACCATTGTAGGAGTTTTGTTTCGACCTCTTTAATATATTGAAATTGTAATATTGCCACATAATTATTATTTTCTTCAATGTTTTGGGTTGATTTTTTCATATTACAATGAAACTCTAATTGGTTTTATCATGTGATATTTTGTCACTAGTATTTTGTTGTATTACATAGCTTTAATATGTCTCATTATTATCTTTATTATATATTTACTTAATACTGAAGCGATAACTTTTATTATTTAAGTATATTTACTATTATAATTCATAGTAATTTTGAACAAAGTTCAATTGAGATGGCACAAGTGTCACTAGACTCTTTTCGACAAGCTCTATCAAATTAAATATTTATTTTAATATTTTCAAATATTCTATTTCATAAGGGTTTTACCACATTTTATGAGGCACTTCGATTTGTGCAAGATTTAGTAATCAAAGCAATAAACACATCAACTTTTTAATATTTTTAAATGCAACTTCCCTATACAATGACTTTCATTTCAATAAAGTTTTCACTTTGATTTGGTGTATAAGTATGTAACTCAAAAACTTCTTTCATGCAGGAATTACTTTCCTTTTGCTTGGTTATAATACAGTTACTTAAAAGAGTTATTTTAGCTTCAATATATATTTATGTAATTTAAAAATAAAAATTTATTATTATATGTGCTTAATTGCTTTGATAAATAATTGTAGCTCCAAAAGAGGACTCATTGAGACAATAAAAAATGTAATTGGAAATCTCTCTATAAGCCCTATTAATTAAATATTTATTTTTAATATTTTAAATATTTTATATTTTAATCTTTTGGAAAACCTTATGAAATATTTTGATTCTTACCCAATTTTATGATCAAGGTTATTAGACTATAACTCACTCAATTGTCAAATCAAGTCCAAATCGAAGTCTCTTAACAAATACTAAAGCATTGGGAAAAAACCTTTTGAAAAATTTTAAAAGCGAGAATATTTAGATTCATATAACTCATTGAGACATGTCCAACAACCTTTTTTTCGTCTTCATTGGACCTTGTTCGCAGTGAAAATAAATAACCAAATTGAATATGCATCAATAATTACGTATTATTGTTATAAAATTAAGAAATATATGTTAATGCTTAAATATCGTAAATTAATGTAATGTCATATAATAAAACAAAAGCAATATAAGGGTCACATGAGACAAGTTTATGAGATTCCTAGTAATATAATAAAATAACTGCAAAACCTTTAAGGAAATGAGATAAATTAAAAGGGATAGTCGAATTGTAAGATAATAAGAAGATTAAGTGTAACATCCTTAATCAACATATTAGATAGAATAAGAATGTATTGCAAATAGATGGCTACCTATAAAGAGTAAAATATTTAAATATAAAATGGATATCTAATTTGATAAAGCTCGTCACGTGATTTCCATTATGTTTATTTTATCTCAATGAGGCCTCATTTAGAGAATTGAAAATCACCAAATTAAAGAGGCATGTATAATAATAAATTATTTTATTAATATTAAGTAAATTTTTGTTTAATTAAAATAAAGCAAATTGAAGCAATTTAATATTAACATATCTAAGTAATGTAATTGCCTTCTAAGAAGAAATTTAGTCACATTATAATATAACTAAGTAAAAAAAAAGAAATTTAAATAAACGAGATAAATTTAATAAAAAACGTTATATTCCAAGATACTAAAAATACCATGTGTGGCGTGTCCAATTATCAATGCAAACACAAACCAAACAGACTCATAAAAGCACATATAGTAGATTTTGTTTACTTTTATCTTGGCTCATTCAAACATCATTTAGAATAACAAGCAATTAAAAAGCATATAAGTAAAAAAAATTAACAAATAACTATTTTAATAACAATTAAAAATATATTGTAGTTGAAATATGATAAATCAAAGAAATGTAATATTAACAAATAAAATGGATGTAAATATTACAATAAAGGATATACAGAGTTATAAAGTAATATAACCAAATAAAAGTAAATCTTCAAAGAAATGAGATAAGTCTTAGAGGAATGTTGAGTTCCAAAATAATAAGGAGCCAAAGTATAACATTCTCAATAGTCAAATCTTGTACAAATCTATGCATCTCATACTGGTTGCAAAAATCCAAAAAAATAAAAAATATTTAAAAATTTTAAAATAAATTTTTATTTTATACATGAAAGTTACACTCCAAGATACTAAGCACACCATAGATAAATTTTCAAGTAGTGGTGAGATGGTTTTAATTATTCATGGGTTCTTGTGGTTACTTCAATGGCAAGGAGTATGTAAGTATCTTGCATGGTGTGGAAAACAAGAAGCAAGTTGCAATACTAAGGAAGAGCCACATTAAATGAATACAAAATTGTTTCTAACTCCTCCATTTTAATTTCCTAATCAAGCTTGAGACTATTGAGAAGCTAAAAAAACAAAGGATAAAGAATAAAGCCATGAAAGCTATTTAAGTAACTCTGATGATTCCAACTCATGAAATGAGGAAAAGAAGAAAAGTCCAATTTGTTTGATGAAGGAAGATGGAGGCTTTAGTCAAACCTCTAATAGAAATGAAATTATTTTTCTCCCCACAATGATTATGAATAACAATACATTGATGTGTGCTTTAAGAATAAAAAATTACTACATAAATTACCAGATTCTAAAAAGACACTTTCTTTTTATCGTCATTTATAACATATATCTCAAATTATTAAGAGTTTTCTTCTCTAGTTGTATCTTATTGTTGTTCATTTAAATGTCACTAAAATTTAAGAGTTTGACATTTTACTACTAATTATCAAATTATAATTATTATTCATTCTAAATTTTTAAAGTATTACTTGTTAAAGAAAAATAGTTTAAACGTATTTGATTCTAGACTTGTAGACAACTCCTAAAGGAAGGTCATTAGTATTTGCATTATAGGTAACTCATTATGTTTACTAAGAACATAATATTAGATCAGACTTATGGTATAATTTTGTTGGCATTAGTTAGTTATGCAAATTAAAATTTCTTAAGAAGTGTATTATTGGAAATGATAATAAATCAGATCTTCTCTTTGAAAGAAACTAAAATTATAAATAAAAATTAAATGGTTTTGAAGAAAATAGTATAGAATGCACTACTTCCTAATCAAAGAATGCTTGTGTTGTAAGAGACTATGTCATATCAGTCCTTTCACCCTTTAGAGAATCTTAAATAATACTTTGTTAGACGGTTTTCAAGTTCTCAATGTAATGATGAGAATATCTTTGGACCAAGCTAAAATGACAAGCAATTTAAATCTTCTTTCAAACCCAAAAAAGAAATCTTTAGTAGAAGTCCCTTTGGATATTACATATTTGTTTGACACAATTCACCTATGTAGTGTATTGGAATGAGATAAAATTGACATTAACCTAATATGAATTTGTTCTTTCATTGATGACATTTTACTACACCATATTGAGATGCTGACCTCTTTTCCAAATATCAATCTTATCAATTCCCACAACACGTTCTATCTTATCATAATAGTATGTTCTACATTCAGCATAGATCATTGTTTTCTAGGTATTGTTTATTTGGTCACTTACCTAAAAAAGGATAATGATCATATCACTTCACTATGACATATTGCTAGAACTACTCAATTTTACACTTCATCAATCCATAAGAAAAGTAAGCATTACTCATATTAGGAAAATCTATGTGCACCTAATATAGCGTAATCACAATATTACATCTACACATGCTCAACTACAATAAATCGATATCATTGATGATCAAACTTTGTGTGGTGAATCATCTTTTAGTCTAGCATGTGGTCAAACCAATGCTCATGGGTCATGAATCATGTTAAATTGCACTTGTGGTGCAAACTAGCACTATTTTTACTTGGAAATAATGTATATATATATATATATAATAAGAAAATGTAAATGGAGTTTTTATGATGAAATCATCACATAAGTGTAAGAGGATAATAGGACAATTTTTGATAATGTTAGCAATATGTGCTTGTAACATCAAGAAGAATAGAAAAAGGCTTTTATACTAAATAGATTTCAAAAATCCTTCAAAAGTAAGGAACCATTGGTAGATGAAAATATATTTCACACAGAGCAATCTTCTTCTTCAATTGACACAAATGTTGTCTTGGTGAAACATTAGCTTTGTTGATTTGAATAAAGTTTGATATTTTTTTTGCAATCAATTTTTAAAGATATTTAAGCAAATATGATAAATAACTTATAAATATAATGTTGTATGTTTTTATTGAAATTCATTTAATTTGTTACTTCAAAACTATATTGATTAGCATACAAATTATATTAACGATGGCATCAAAGATTATGAAGGTAATGCTACACAATATGTAAGTTTGAAAGATGATGACAATTCACTTCACTTTTATATTTGGAAGCTTCATTTGTAAAGGTAAGCAAGAATACACTTTTCCTTCACTTAAAGAATTTAGTGACGAGATTAAGGATAAAGCTAAGAATTTATGGATTATTCATTGCAAAGAGGAACAGTTTACCCTAGTTCATGTAAATTCTAAAAAGAAATTAAAAAAACATAAGAGAAACTCATTAGCAATGAAGTATCCCACAAAAACTCCTAAGACATTAAAATTGGTGAAAAATGAGTTACAATGAATAACATCCTCATTGTGAATATCATCGAAGCATCAATTGAATGCTTGACTAGCAAGCTAAACTACACGTTTAAAACAAAAAAATAATTATGATTTCACTGATGGAATTAGTAGATCATTGAAATAAAAAGCCTTAGTTGATAGAGATGTTGCACTTTGACCACTATGCAGCAAATGTCTCCAACAACATTTGGTTACAACATAAGAAAGAATTGGATTGCAAAATTTTAAAGGATGAGACGAACATAATTCATTTTCTTATAAAAAAAAGGCTACAATGGAATGCATCATTTGATTATGCATTCATATACTCTAATTTCCCACACTCTCAATGAAGGACATTAGGAAGAATCTGAATAACACTGTTAAGGGCATTAATAGGCTATGGACTATGTGAGGTGATTTAATGGAATTGCTCCTCTTGACAAAAACAAAAGACATTCCTTACCAAACTTAGAGGTAATGTATAAAAGGAATTCCACTTTATAAAGCCCTAATTCATATATTAATGAAAGGAATGACAGGTTATTTTTGCATAGGACTAAATAAAATGTTTGTAAACTAAGCTTGGATTGAAATAATGTTCACAATCATATTGCAACAACCTTGCAAAAAAAGATCTTATCACACTCAAAAACATATTCATTTTATAAAATAATCTACTTAAGGCATTAACCAATTTAGACTTAAAAACATGTGGCTAAAGTGGTAAACATTTCTTCATATAGTGCAATAAAATTGGATGGTACTAGTTGACTAATTAGAAATGAAGTCACTTGCAATAAAATTTAAAATATTAAAGGATTAAATTCAATAGTTGAAAAAAGAGAATTTGGTCATGATTTTGCTATCCAATTTATGTAATTCCTAATTTAATATGCCATTCAAATGACTTTAAAGTTTCAATGATAAGGTTAGATTTATGTACTATGTCTTTGATTAGAGTCATACAATTTCAAAATAGATGATTTTATTTTTTGATGTCGGCTGAAAGCTTTGTTGAAGGCTCAATTGTGAATATTGAACAGGTTAATGTCAAGAAAATTTATAGTAACATTTTGCAACAACAATCAGGTGGTAACTGTAAATGAACTATTAAGAAAAACTATTATTGTACATGTATGACATAGTTGTCATATTAGTAGAATACCAACATAAGCATTAAAGCAATCTATGTATGATAGTAATTTGTCTTCACACAATGTCACTTCAACAACACATATGTGGATAATTGTCAGTTGAAGTAGTATACAATTATCAAGGAAAGAGGTTGTATAGGTACAATAATAAGACATGTAATTACAATAATTGTCCAAGTATGATCAACTAATGCAAGCTTCACATAAGAGAATCATCAAGTTGTTAAGTGGGAATGCAATGTAGCTTTCAGATTGAAGAAGAATGTCATATTTGAATAATGTCATGCTAATATTATATGTTGTAGCTCTCAAATTTATAATGACATGAGATATAAGAAATATCCTTTTACACTCACATGTTATTACTCCAAGAATGACAAAGAAAATGAAGTGCATGTATTATTGGACTATCATTTGCATGTTATATCTCTCCTTTAAGGTAGAAAAAATAAGATAATATGAAGCATCAACTTTATTCCCATGCTTCTCAAATACTTCATTTTCTTAGATTTTTTATTATTTTACGAGGCATTCAAATTGTAAATAATTTGATGATCAAGGACATTACATTTGATTACGTAAAGATTTTGGAATGAAATTTTATTACACAATTTACCATATTTCTTCAAAGTTTTTGCTTCGATTTGCTTGCATTAATATGCAACTCTAAATCTCTCATATGACCTTTATGTCACTTTTGTATGGCTGTCTATATTTCTCCATTTTATCTCATTTCAAGTTTAATGCATGTTCACTATTTATTAAAATAATAACTTAATCTTATTTATGCTTATTTACATTGATAATTCACAAAAATTAGAAAACTAGTCTTATTTTGAAGAGACAAACATCCTTAGAAATTTTTTTACAAGCTCTATATAAATTTTTATAGTAATTCAATATTAGGTTCACTAAATGTGAAATAATTATCATCACAACTTTTGAGGTATTTTTATTATTACATGATTTAACATCAAGAATATCACACTCAATCTCTTTAACAGCTCAAAATGCAAATTTCTTTAACAATTTATCTCATCTTTCTATACAAACCACTCGTTGCTCCATTAAGGGCAAGAGTTTAGATGGCAAGGAGGCACCACAAAATTTTCACAATAACACTAAGAAAACAAGACCACACAATGCCCCACACAAAGAGCAAGGAGTGGCACTTTGAACATGCAAAACAACAAGTTGTTGATTAGGGCTTCACCATATCCATTCAACAGCAATGCACAACATTAAAAATACCAAAACAACATAAAACATTAGGAGCCCACCCGACTGAGAACACAATATATCATAAGGTTGTGAGTGAACTGGCTTCACCACTTCCACTTAGTGCATTACTGTGTGCATAAAGTGTTCTATTGTGCCCAACTATAAGATCACATAACTATGGTCATAACCCAACATGCACAAGCCTTAATGCATATTGTACCATCCAACTCTCACTTCATTGTACCTCTACACTACACAATGCCCATCTTGAAATGCATATAGCAAGAATTTCATTAAGAAAAAAGACAAGTATACTAAAAAGACATTAAAATATTGATGTTTTAGTAGCTTGCAATGCAAAAAATCTACAAAATAATTATACTTGGTGTGCCCAACAAGTTGCACATGAAAAGTCAAATAGGGCAATGGGTAGGCTAGTTATTGTGAGTAAGCATAGAGCTATGACAAAGCAAGTCTTCTATTCTTTGTGCTCTATTGTACATAGCCAATTATGCACAAACCATAATGCATATTGCACCATCAAATTTCTACTTCAATTGCGAGGCACAATGCTACACGTTGCCCTTTGTGCAATGAATATTGCAATAACTTAGGTAAGAAGGAAAGTATCCCTATAGAGCATCACCTTATAAATCCACCAGTAGCCCACAATATTAAGAATACAAAAACATTACACTTTGTGGGTCACATTAGCTGTATGTAGAACATGGTCCGCCAGGTGCATGCGTTTTGGACTATGACATGTTGTTAGGGATGAAGCCCATGACACACTTACCTTAGCACATATTTCACCATCCAACTTGCACTTCACTATGGGTAATCCCATGCTGCATATTGCCCTATGTGGGTTGTATATTATGATAATTCTATGTGTAAAACGACAAGTCTATTAAGAAGACATCACCTTATCAATACTCTAGTAGCTTGAAGGGATAAAAATCCCAAAAAATAGTTTCTTTATATCATCCTTACCAAAGGCATGCAAAGGATGTCATAGGCAACACATGGACTTTTTATCTCATGCATGAACAATGGAAAATTATGTGCAGATAGGGATGAAGCCTAGCATGCACTAACCCTAGTGCATATCAGACCATCATCCTCCTGCTTCTCCACTAGCCACACCACATTCCATATACCTCATAGTGATTCATGTTGCAAAAATTCTTTCAAAGAAGATGCTAAACCTCCAAATAGATCATCACCTTATCGAAGAACTAGTAACCCACAATGCTAATAATCCCTAAAGAAGGTACACTTTGTTGGGCCAGGATACACAAACACATTGAATGTAGTTAGGAGAGAGCATATCATGCATGAAAGTGCACCACTGGTGCTGTAACATGCCAAGTGTTCTATTATGCATGAAGCATCAGTAGCGTGATGCAATGGCTGTAGCCATGCTTACACAAACCCAAGTGGAAATTACACCATCCAACTTCTTCTTTGTTGTAGGCCACACTATACCTCACATTTTCTTTTATGGATTGTAAATTATAATAATTTTATCAAAAAAGAAGGAATGTCTCCTACTAAAGCATCACCTTATCTAATCAATAGCAACTCATAGTGCAACAAATTTAAAAATAGTTAAGACTTTGTGGGACCCACTAGTGACATGCACAAGATTTTGCTAGACACAATGTTGAAGCCCACATAATTCTATATTTCCTATAGCTAGAGACAGCCAAATATGCACAAACCCTAGCTCATATTACACCATCAACTTCCACTTTGTCGTAGGTTGCTCTAGACCACTGATTACCCTATCTGGATGGCATATTTTGACAATTCAATTCAAAAAGAAAGTAAATCTCAAAATAAGACATCACCTTATCTATGCATTGATAGCTTACAGTGCTAAAATTATAAAAACATTACACTTTTTGGGCCACACTAGCCTCACCTAGGATGTCACAAGCCATGTGAGGACTGGCTGTCATAAATGTGCACTTGGACTACCACAATGCAATGTAATCCACATGCTATTCTCTTAGGCTCCCTCTCCAAAATGAAACACTCATTCTTCATCATTAGTCACCACCATTGTAAGCTCTAGTCATACCACCAAAAGTTGATAAAACAAAAATTAAAAAGGTGCAATACCAGAACAAAAGGCCATCAAATTCAATAAGTTTTCATGAGCCATTAAGTAGCTAGAAAAAAGCTTACATCGACCATTTTTGTAAAAAAGCAATCCATTCTAAAGATAGTGTTCGGAGCATGTATTAGCTTTACAATTATTACAGTTATTCAAGTTTCATGTAACATAAAAAAAACTATAACTAATTTAATGAGCCATTCATAGAAGGATCAACCATGTAGTAATACTCATTTGCCATGTCTGACGGTGCTCCACAAAGACAAGAGCAAATGCTCCTAAGTTGGGATGCCATCCCTCAAGTTCCAAAACATTGCCTCTAAATAATAGCTTTCTTCAAAGACATTTGTCCCTAGTGAGGAATGAAGATCAAAATTAGTGATTTTAAAAACTATGCTAACTAGATAGTAGGGATGATCAAAAGCTCAACAGCTTTATAGAACTCCAAGAGTTCTAGCAAAGTAGAACTGTAGCACTAAATAAAATATTTGAATGGAACTCAAGAATTTCATTGAAAAAGGAAGCAACATATGAACTTCTTTAAGAATGTTTGATTATTTGGCAAAGCCCTACACATAGTGACTGGCCACACCAAGAGGTAGCCAAGTTATAAGAAGCAACAACACAAAACCCTTCTCTTGCTCTAAAGTAATCCCAAGGCATTGTAATCCCATTAGGCTATAAAGCTTCAAAGATATATATAATAAAGAAAAAAAAGTCTAATTAAGGATGAAGGCTGCATCTATCATCCACATCACACAAAAAGAAGCAGGTCCTACAAAAAGTGCACTGGCATACAAATGGTCAATAATGGCATTCATTGGTAAAATATCCATTTAAATGGCTAAAAATTGTATGCCTTCCAAATCAAAGATGTTCAGCATACCTCATGTAGCTACAAAATGTTTTTTCAAAGTTCCATGATAAGAAAGCAAGCAAACTACATGTTGAAATCTTGGCCAAACACCAAAAAAGACCATGTTAATTGCTTAAAAAGGTCATGATTCCACAACTAACAACTCACATTTGTCAAGCCCCCCATGTCGCACAAATAGGAAGACACAGCACATGAGAGAGACTTGACACTGCATGTTTCATCTTGTAGAAGCAATAACACCATTAACCAACACATAGCCAAGTGCAACCTGTACCTCCTAAGTTTCATTATGACATGTGCAAACACCACGTTAGGTAAAGCGCATACTAGCAAGCATGGTGTGACAATTCCACATTGTACCATGTTAAGTCTATATTAGAGAGGCTCCTTATTCTTACATTAGCAATCCTAAGAGATGAAAATGGTCAAAAAGAGTTGTGTTGTGGGCACAAAATTCCACACACTAAGAAAGACACCACAAGGGAAAAGGAAACACCACCACAAATCACACTATGAAGGGTAGAAGCATGGATGACAAAAACATTGCCAAGAAAACATAGCAATACCAAACTTTCACTACAACATGAGCAAAACTACACCTCATAATGCCCCACAAAGAGGGCAAATAGTAGCACTTCAAATAGGCATAAGGAAAAGTCTCCCAATAGAGCATAACTCTAACCATGCACCAGTAAACTATAGCACAAAAAAAAGTTTATAATTTATGGAGCAAACATATTATGCACATAGGCACGTATAGGCCACTTGCAAACAAGGTGTCACATGTGTGAATTGTAGATTACAACGACAGCTAGGGATGAAGTTCAACATGTATAAACTCTAGTGCACATTACATCATCCAACTTTTTCTTCATTATAGACTACGCGTGCCACATGATTCCACTTGCATATTTCACGTGATAATTCCATCAAGGAAGAAGGCAAGTCTTCCAATAGTACATCTACTTATCCATACACTAGCAGCCTGCCATGCTAAAAATCCAAAGAGGATAACCTTTGCAAGCCGTAATGGTCACATGCATTGCTTGCAGTAAGGAGCACATGTGCTAGTTGTCCACATGCATGAATAATGCACTGCTAAGGCTACATTACACGAAGAGATCTACTGCATATATAGCTATAGAATAATAAAGTTATGGGCACACCTTAGCATGCACCAACCATTATGCATATTATATCATCCAAAGGTTGCTTCGTCATGTGTCATGCCACATTGATATTCCTTCTTATGAATTACATGTTGTGATAATTTTGTCGACATACAAGAAAAGTATCCCAATAAAGCTTTACCTTATACATGAGAAAGTATTCTATGATGCTAAAAATCCAAAACAAATCTACTTTTAGGGCCCCATAAGGTGCATGCACAATGTTGCAGCAAGCACTATTCTTTATGATGCTTGATTAGAGGCATAGCCCAACATGCACAAACCCTTTTGCATATTTCACCATCCAATTTTTACATCAACATATACTACATAATTCCACACATTGCCCCTTTCATTTTTTTAATATTGTATATTGTAATAATTTTGTCAAGAAGGAAGGCAAGTTCGTAATAATGCATCACCTTATCTTTGCATTAACTATCTAAAGATCTTAAAAATACCTAAAATATTACACTATGTGAACCCAACCAATCACATGTAATTGGTGTTCTTCGGAGCATGTCAACAAGTGGCTGCACACAGAAATAGTTTTCTACTTTGCCTACAAAAAGTGCATTGTCACACATGAACACAATGTTGTAGCATGACAGGTGCTATGTCACATGTGTAGCTACAATAGAATACAGCTATGATGGTATCCAAGCATGCATAAACCCTAGCTCATATTGCATCATCAAACTTTTAGTTCCCTTCAAGCCACACTATAACTCACATTACCCCATGTGGATTACAAATTAACTTGATTCCATAAATTAAGAAGGAAGTCACCCAATCAGGCATCACCCTATACATGCACTAGCAATCCATATCGTTAAAAATCAAAAACATGTTACGCTTTGTAGTCCTAATCTACCATGCACTTAGGATGGTGTTAAGTATGCACAAACTAGTTGTCATTCAAGTACAAAGTACTATAGCTTGCATAGGTCTTTTCCATGTCGATGCAATAATGTGTGACTAGGTGTGCAGTCCATAATGCACAAACCCTAGTAAATGTTATACATCTAACTTTTGCTTCACCATGGGCCACATTAGGCCACACAATTTCCCTTATGGATTACATGTTGTGACCTTTCTGATAAGAAGCAAGGTAACTCTTTTAATAGGGCAACACCTTATCCATGTGTGAAAAGCTTGATTAAATAAAAATAATTAAAAATTACATATTGTAGGCCCCCACCAACAAAATGCATAGCATCTCGTAAAGCGCATAAAGGTTGGCTAGCATGCATGCACACACTATTACGAAACACCCAATGCTATACTACACTTGTAAAAGTAACAACACATGGCTAAAGCAATAACCAAGCATGCACAAACGTGAATGCATATTCCTCCATCCAACGTTTACTTCACCTTGAGTTGCACTACAACACACATTGCCCCTTAATGATTGCATATTATTCTTGTTCTATAAAGCAAGAAGGCAAGTCTTATAAAAGGGCCTCATCTTATCAATGTGTGAGTAATCCACATTGCTAAATATAACTAAAAAGTTAAACTTTTTTGTCCAACCAATCATGTACATCAAATGCCAGAGATGCATATGGATTGGTAGTCATTTAGGGACATTATTACAATGTGTAGTTCTCTACCTTATGTGCATCGATAGTAGTGCATAGCCATAGGTGCAACCTAGCATGAAACAAACCTAGTCCATATTGTACCATCCAACATCTAGTTCACCATGACATGCACCATGCCTCACATTGCCTTTGCAGGTTGCATAATTTGACAATTCCATCAAGGAAGAATAAAAGCCTCCTAATAATGCATCTTATCCTAGCATCAGCAACCTATAGTGCTAAAAATCTTTAAAACATTACACTTTGTATGCCCCACCAACCATGCACATATGTTGCCTCAAGGCGTGCATGAACTTGCTATAATGCCCATAGAGTGCCTTATCACATGTGTAGCTGTAGCAGCATGAGCATTGGGCCATAGGGCAACATGAAAAACTCTAGTGCATATTGAACCATTCAACTTCCATTTAGTTGTGGGCAACACCATGCTGCATTTTACCCCATGCAAATGGCATATTATGACAGTTATGCTAATGAAGAATGCAAGTCTCCTAATAAAGAATCAGCTTATCCAAGCATCAGAAGCACATAGTGCTAACAATTCTGGGAAAGGTTACACTTTGCATTCCCCACAAGTCAATTACAAAGGATGTTATAAGGTGTGCATGGACTAGATGCCACACATGCAATTATAGTAGCATGAACGTAAAGCTACAACTCAACAATCAAAAACCTTAGCACATATTGTACCATCCAAGTTTTGCTTCTCTACGAGCCACACTTCATACATGGCTCCTCTTAGATCATAAATTATGACAATTCTGTCAAAGAAGAAAACAAGTCTCTTAATGGAGTTGTTTCACATCCATGCCCAAGTAATAAAAAGTATTGAATAAGGTAAAAAAAAATGTGACACACTTTGTCGCTTCATTTGAACCACTATTGGTATCCTTTAAAAAAGGAAGCAAGAAAGCAAGAAAAAGTTTTTAAACCTACGTGAAATCTTTGGAAATGTAAGGATGAATCTATTATGACATAGGATTGGATCTCATTAGATGATGATAATTTCTGGAGAAGGCAAAGTGTTATAACTCTCACATTGCACCATCCAACTTGTACAATAGCCAATGTAAGGCATTTCAACCATGTACATAGGAAACACTGCAAAGAGCATAATGCAAATTACATAGTGAGCAAGCAAAGTAAGCTAAGCCATCAAGTATGCAAGCAAGGCATGTTTTGTAACTTTTATGATATCCATGTCTTTGAAGTGATGAATTCAGGGGACATAAGGTCTAACCTCAGTAGATCATGATAGTAAGGTTAGTCCATCATTAACAATACCTCATTGCAAATTTAAGCCTTCTATAAAGGATTCAACCCACTATTCATGCTTAGCTGTCATTTCTTATGTTGCTAATGCCATCCAACTTTCTCGATTCTAGGCAAGCTTATGGTCATGTACCTTTTGGGTGTTAAGCCCCACTATTGACAAACAAGTGAACAATGCACCTAGATGTCACAACTTAGTGTGGATTTTGGCATAAAGGTGTTCAATTATAAGCATACATAAGATAGCTTCATGTCATTGGTGTTTCAACCAAGCATGATGATCAAGTATGTGAATTAGTGGTTTCTCTCATACTAGGTTAAATTATTATCACAACACATTCATCTGTAAGTTAAAACTAAAATGTTTCATGGTCATCCAAACCTAGCTCTTATTCCCTTTTAGTGTGTGAACAATACAATGCTTGCTGAATTTTTCTTCCTAATTATTCAATCAATTGACATCGAAGAATCAAAAAGTAACAACACTATGAATGGCTGGTTGGAATAAACTAGTTATCCCAGTAGTATCTTTTTTACACCTAGAGCATTAATTCTAAAAACCTAAAAGATTGATAGGCTATGCTTTCATGATTCATATTAATATGAAGAATCTGAATAAAATGAGCTTTTAACTTTTTTCCACAAGATATTTTTTGTCATATTGAGTTCATCCTAGGACACCTACATTATCCTTTAAAAATAATGTTGCCCCAACAAAACACCATACACAAATATGTCTTCTACTCAGATTGACCCATCAAAGCAAAGCTTGAGGAAAAAGAACAGGCTAGGCCCCATCTCATAGAATATGTGAAATAACTTTTAAATTTGTGTCATTTCAATTCTACTGGCATACGAACACCCATTTATACTACACCTCTTAAGTCATTTTGCATAGCCAAACTAGAGGTAAGCTCAATAGGTCTCTTTTCCACATAAATTCTTCTAGGACCATTATATTGATTGTGCTTTTGCTTGATAGTTCGTAAAGACAATAGCAATCTTGTTAATTCCATTCATGTGCTTCACTAATTAGCTGATGAGGTATTTTGTTTCCATATGGGACTCATTGTTACTCTAGCCATTTACACTCACTTGGTTGAATTTCTTCACTTTTATATACAAAGCACTAGGTAGAAATCACATTCTATGAACATCCACAAGGACCATCAAAATGGTTTATTTTAATAAAAAAAAATAGATTCCCTATGTTAATACTAGTTTTGAGTTAATTGCTTAATGACCAAGCCAAACCATCTTAGGGGTCACTCCCAATTTGTCCTCTAGCCAGCAGGAATTGACCGACTCTCGTCACTGTAGTAGCTTGGACAATCTACCAATAGTTGATGGGTTTGGGACTAGAAAACCCATGCCAAACCTTAGAGCCTGTCTTTTTCATGAAGTTATGGATCCATTTTATCAAATTCCTTTGCATACAATGATCCATTATTTAGATGATATTCAACTCAGAGACCTGATGTGGTTAAGATTACAATTGGGTGTGGAATGTAGTGGGCCATCTAGATTACAATTAGCGCTCTTCCAACCACTTGGCTTGAACTGTAACTTTGCCTTTTTAGGGCCAATATGTAATAACGATGAAATAAGAACTCTTCTTGAGGCTTCCACTATTATCTCTGGAAAACATGACATTGCCATCAACTGCAACATCTCAGCTCGAGAATTTTAACTCAACTCTTTTTTGAAGCTCATGCTGAATAGCACTCTTTCAAGGGTTTCTGTAATCTCTTAGGATTGACTAATCCATCTATAATTGTCATCCAAATGGAAGCTTCCTCTTTTCAGCCTTCAAAGTTCTTATTTCAATATTTGCAACTACCACCATGATTTACATATTGAATGTTGAATGTGGGCTTACATCCTGTGTCTTGTGGTGACCATTGCACCCTTTTACTTTTTAAGGCATTACATTACACCATTTCCTCTATTCACTTGGTTTACCTAATAGAACATAGATAGTCGCACCAATTATCTTGAGGGAAATTTAAAATGGAACAAAGTGCTAGAAGGTTTGATTAGTCTTTTTCCTCTATATCGGAGTCAGATGAACAATTTGCATGTCAGAATCACTACAAGCCTCCACCAAAGTTTCGTCCTGTGTTGTCCTATTTGGTCATAATTCACCATCATTTGGGTCCTAATAGGCATGCTTAACCCAACACCTTCTGAGCTTGCTCACCCATCAACTTGTAAGCATGTTAAACCCTTTGGGGTACATTTCAAAACATGTCAAATGGTGAGCCAATTGGCTATCGTGAATGGGTATACGGCCACCATGGCATATCTCAATGGTGTGAGCATTGTGACCAAGCACAGTGACAATTTCTCTAAGGGAAACATTTCTTCTGGCTCATGCCATCGTGATTGCTAGAGATGAGTTGCTCTTCAAGCCATGCAACAAACCATATAACGGCATTCTGCATCCAGCAGAGGTGCACCATTGGCCCTTATTTGCATTCCCTCCTAACATTTTCAAGCACAATTGGACTCTATTTTGAAATTCTTTGTAAACTTTCTTTTATATTAGTTTGTTATTGGCCTCTCATAATTGTTTAGTATTGAATGTAATTTCAACTCAATTTTTTTTCTTTCCAAAATAATTTGACCCATTGATAGTGTCAAATGTAGTAATAGCGTATGAGTTGAATAGGCCTCTCTTCCTCCAAATTACCCCTTTTAAGGGACTTAATCTCAATCCGTTTTGGGTGATGCACCTCTACACAATAATTTGGGCTTTAGACTACTCGATTTCCACACAATGCTAGTCTTGTCTTGCTCAATGTTACCAAGGGAATCCTCATACGTTCCTTCTCCTCCACTTATTTATATGCTTAAACTAAGTGGGTAGCCTCATCTAAGATAGAGTTATGATTCTGCACCATAGAGCATGGTGTTGGATTTGTGAGTAAGATCTACTTGTCGCAATGCAAAATTGATTCCCACTAGCTAACACCACATAACTTGATGTTGTCCACCACTTATCGCATTGATAGTCGACCAACACCCAATGCTTCAACATGTCATGTTGTAGCACAGGGTCCCATTGATCGTGTCCAAATAAGGGCTGGGACCCAAAGCAATGATTCTTTGCTTTTAAAAGGAGTGATATGTCACATTACAACCTTGCAAGCATGCCCTTACCTTGCATCCTTGGGCATAACTTGCATTCAAAAAATGGATTGTTCACGAAACCCTACCATTCATAACATGTATCACTTTTTGCTTCCTTCTTCATTGATGCATGAGCCAAGGTTTCCCTTGTTAAGATTCATTTGATGATCCACTACCAAGATCTATTAGACCTGGTAATGCACAACAAGCTCATGGCTAGCATAACATTTTCTCTCCCTTGACACATGATGGCACTCATAGGTTGTTGTTTATTCCCCACAACATCAAGCTTGACATTGAAGTAAGAGCACATGTAATGGGAGAATGCAACATCAAATAGCTATCATGCCCTCACAAGTTTCATAGATTGCTCGATTATTCATAGCTCTCATTAACGATTATTCTACAAGTTCATCTATGGAAACTTTCTTGCAACTTTTCATTCTTCCAAATCAAAAGGTTCAATGAACTTCTTGTAAATTTGCAATTAGCAAACCATCTACATTGTACTGATCTGAACACATGGCTAAACTATTCAATTAAGAAAGTAATGGATTGTGTGTACAAAGGGTAGATATGCAGTCAACATGAGCTAATGACTCATGCTTATTAAAACTTTGTTGTTGACATCCAACGATTGTAATGACCTATCCTAATCATGATGAAATTTTCAAAAGATTTCCTAGGCCTTTTGACCAAGGCAATGGACTCATTGAATGCATCAATGTTGCACACTTGTGGCCTAATATGTCTAAGGGAATCACAAAGTTATTATTGCCATAAACTTTCAAGCCTTAAGTAGTAATAATCCCTTTAAGAAGCTAGCCATAAGCTTTTACCCTACAAGCTAATTAGTAAGCCGAGGTCTCATTCATTAACAAAATTAATTAATCAAATGGCTCCCTCATGTAAGAATGATGATGGACCACTGTCATAGATTTAAGAAAGAGCTTCAATTCTATTAACCCTTATTATGTTTGGACTCGTAAGCTTCCCAATGACTAGTCAAATTAAGCCATAGGATCCACTTGAAGTGGGACCCATTTATTAGTTCCTTTAAGTTTCAACCTTGTGACAATACTCCCATTAAAATTGTAGGCAGACGAAATCATTAGAAGACTTGTTTGTTTGCCACATTCTTTGATATCGATAAAATTTGAAATGGACATAATATTAATTATTCTGAGTAAGTATGGTGCTACGAGTATCGGTGGGTTTGAAGTTAAGAAAGAGTACAAAAAAAGAGGGATATGGTGTAACCTTCCCCAGCATGAGAGGTGGGTGTAGATGCTCTAATCTTGGTAGGTGACAATCATGAGATCCTAGCATTGTTGTTGTAGTTAATGCTATAGCGTATTATGGAGTGACACTCAAGAGAATGTAAGAAATATTATGGAGATGTAATTATATTTGCCAGAGTTAAGTGAGGTATGTCGTGAAGTAAATTCATTTATGATTGATGATGGTAATTATTCTAGGATGCTGGATGTAGTAGCTATGGCTTTGTATATAGCAACATAGATAGAGGAGAATGTAGAAAAAATAAAAATAAAAAAGTGAACTAAAGTTAAATGTGCTTATAAAATCATGTAATGTATCAAATGAGAATGTTATGCATTCTAATAATACTAAGGAAATAGATTCACAAAGGTGCATCAGAGGTGCTTATGATAATGAAAACATCATTGTGAAGGAAAACTCTTTGAATAGTAACCATATAGTTTGTGGTCTAGTTGAAGTAAGTTTTAGGGATGGTCTTATAGTATGGCATTTAACCAATGGAAATAGTTTTTAATGGAAGTTCATCTGGCAATTACATAGAGAGACTTGGAAAATGTTGATGTGAAAAATGCTTGTACTAACATATACCTCCATTATAAATGTTGAAATTCACCTTTCAAATGAGGGTTGTGATGGTTGAGTTTGATACCACCAATTTAGTCTTATTGGTAAGGTGTATGGTAAATCATCTATCTTTTTAATCGATTGCTAGGCTTCTCCAAAGTTGAAGGGGCCATTTTATTAGATTCTAGATTTTGTATATATCTACCAGCTAATTTTGTCTGCAATTTGAGTTAGTTACTAATAGAGACTAAGTGTGGTGTGGTGGTCCATTATAAGTACTTGGCCTTGCAATGTGATTGGATATGTGGACACTTTGATTTAGGAAATGTACTTTAGCAATTATATGTGCCCTAATATTGAATCATTTTGCTAGCACTCCCTCTTATTCATTGGGACATAGAGAACATTTTGCACATTGTCAAGGTCATGAATGACCCTATTTAGATTGATTATTGGATGTTTGGCATGCAAAGTTTTATATTTGTAAGAGTATTTGCTATAATTGACCTCTCTAAGCCTATTAGAGTAGATATATGCCTAAATTGACCATTGGTTCAATTTTTTTAATGGTGTGATAATGAGAGACTTCCCATATTTTCTTCATTTCTAGGAAAATGGGACATGCGTCTGAGCTATGTTCAACTAATGAGTCAAACCAAAATACCAATGTAGCCAAGGGTTCCAATCCCATTAAGACAATATCAAATCAAGAAGAGAATACGGGGATAACTGTAATGTTGTGGGAGATGGAAGCTGATGAAGATAAATGACAAGGTTTGAAATCTTTGATGGTTGTGCAACCTAGGAAGAGAAGAATATTTTTAGCAACACAATAGACGAGCAAAGCAAATAAGAAATATAAGAGTAAGAAGGTGTTTAGTAAGCATTACAAGCTCGAAGATGAGGCACAAGCCATGCATAACGATAGATCTAGATCAAATCAGGAAGGGTATAGTAGGGGCTCATCCAAGTGGGCATTGAAACAAAAAATGCAAAGGGAAGATAAAATAATTACAAATAAATAAAAGGGTCTCTCACTTAACATGGAGGTGGTCGAAGGCCCTTGAGTCCTTGCACCAATCAAGATGTAGATTTTAGGAAAGCAGATCAATGTTGTGGACACATCTAGTCTATCTGCTAATGCAACACCATGTATAGCTATCCTTGGAATTAATGTAGTAATGATATTTAATATAAAATGGAATAAAGGGAGGGGTTTCTCTCAAGTATGTTTTAAAATTAAAAATCAAAAACTGGTCATATTACAATGAAAAGATTGTTTGTGTAAGTGTAACAGTCTCTTATTTCCTAGAGCATTTGCCGAGTTGTAGATGACTGTAGTGCTACTGGATGTACTAGGAAATTATATGTGGTATTGTTTGAAGTTTTATTTTTGGGTGAATGTAAGGCATTTTGGTTAGGGTGAATAAGAGAAGAGAAGGCATTCATATTACTTTAATCATTACTACATGTGAAGCTCAATTAGCATAGAAATTGGAGGCTTTCAATTACTTGTTATGGGATTATCTTGATAGATTAAGATGAAGCATGGTTTGAGTTGACAAGGCATTCATATACTTATTTGTGCACTCATTCTTGTATTATTGCTAATAGTGTAAAGCTTTCTTGGCGTAAAAATTGGAGGATTTTGATTGCCTTCACGGTGATGATCTTTTGAGAGTGAAAACATTAAGTTTGGTTAGGATACAGTTATTAACAGAAATGGAAATCTTTTCAGTGCTTACGATAGAGGAAGGACTCTGATTGGCAACTATGAGGATGTAGAAATTGTGGGGATATAATATGCAAAATGTTTTAGGAGATACAATTTGTAGACAAAGATGTAGATAACCAACAAATGGAGATTTACTAAGCATAAAAGAAGCTTCTGGGTATCAGTTTAATAAAATTTGGGGCAAAGTAAGAGCAATGGCATGCAACTCGAGAGATACACCTTAATTGGATGGACTTGTAACCACTCATATAAAGCCAATGCCGAAAGTGTTTGATGGTCAAAGCACTTGACCATAAAGTGACTAATCCGACCTGATCCCATCCCAGAAACCCATCGAGCTGATGCTTGATAAGGATAGGTAGCTCTACAGGTTCCGACTGTACGACCTCAATCACCTCAGAATGCAAGGGAATGGTCTCATCCTCCAAATTCCATATTTGGAATTGGCTTCGACCAAAGTCTGAATCTTTTGCCTCCTTTCATTTGTCTCCTCGCAAATATATATAGTGTACATATATGGGTGAGTGCTTCTTTCATTTCCTAAAAATGTGTACTTTGTTACTAAGAAAGAGGAGGACGTCTTCAAAAAGCGGACCTCATTGGTGTCTCAAATTTTTCCTTAAGTGAAAATATTAGCCAGGATCCTCAACCTTTTCTCCAAAGTTATTTCTATAGAATTTTTTTTACTTTATTCCTATGGATAATAAGAAGTTCACTTGGCATAAAAACTAGAAGTCTTTAGCTAGCTGTTTGGTGATGATCTTATTGGATGTGGTATAAGCCTGGTTCCAACATGTTTGCATCTATGAAATGGGGGGATGCAACATAAAGTTTTACTAATATATGGTGATTAATAAGAATGCAAGTTTATCAAGTGTGTGCATCAAATGAAGTTATCTAAATGGAAACACAGAGGATGTGCAATTCATCGAGATCTTTGTTGCATAAATTCTTGGAGATAATACAAGAAATGATGCTTAATAATTAACCGGGCTATCAAATTTGAGGTGGGCTTATAGGTCAATTTTTAAGATTATTTTTATGCTCAATGCTATTTTACCTTGTCCAAGAAGGTATAGCATTATAGGTGTTAAGTAGGGTAAATTAGGAGCAAAGTTGTGTTGTTTAGCTATGGGAACTTCATTGTACGACCTAAGAAATGCTCAAACGTAACTATTATAGAGGTTATTACTTCTTCATCTACCTGGATTTGGTATTCTATTTTTAAGGAAGAAGAGGAAGTCTAAAATTGGAGAATGTCAAATGATAGTTCAAAAAATTATCGAATGACAAGAAACACCAAATGATTCTACCTTTTCTTGGGATGTAACTACTGTGGGTGTTGTTGTTGTGTTTGAGTGGTGCATCTAATGGCATGTTTAGCATGGTTAAGAGTGATGTTGAAATTAATAGTTTGCCTATGTGCAAGATTTTTTGAACTAATTATTTGTGGCTATGTTAGCTATTTGGAACATTTGAGTGATTAAATTGGCAAAATCTCATTTACATTTGTAATGCTTTGCAAAGGAGCTCAGAGTATCTGATTTTTCATTGTTAGAAACCCAGGTTGAGAACTCTAATAACCATGACATGAATAGGCATTTGGACAAGAATAAGAATTACTTTGTTTAACCTTTCATTGTATTATATAGAGGTCTTTTGAAGCTATAAATGTATTAAGTGGAACTTGAAATTATGAGTTGTGAGATGTGGTTTGCATCAAAAGGTTATACGATATGCAAGGTAGCTTAGGACCAATTTAGAAATTTGCAATCTTGGTGGATCATGATTTATTATAAGGGATTTCAATGTACTACTTGTGTAGAATAAGAAGGGGGAACAAATTCTATAGTGGTTAAGCTCAAAATGAAATCTCCAATTTCATGCAAGATTTAAAGACTTTTCTGACTTTAGATGTATTTGGAATATTTTCACTTGATGTAATAATATGTTGGACAACAGTCACATATTTGGAAGATTAAATAAATATTTCATGAATATTGATGGTATGCTGGCATTTCTAAGTATTATATTACACAACTTCCTTATATTTGCTTAGACCATTGTTCTATAGTTATTTAATTTAAATAAGTATTTTTAAATAGAATTAGAAGGAGATACAAATTCAATAATTTATGGTTATTATTTTCACATTCATCTAATATTGTGCAAGAAGCATGGAATAGAACTATTAGGGATAACCTTATTAATAGATTGTCCACTAAATTTAGCATAGCACTGTAAGCTTTAAGAAAAATGGAGTGTAGCTAAACGTGGAAATATTCTTAGCAAGCCTTACTAGTTTGACTAGGAGGTCCAGGAGCTTCAATGTAAGGTGTCAAACATTATCTTTTGGCACAACATATTGTCTCTAATGACAAAACAACAACTTTATAGGAAGCATGGTGGTGATAGAATGCCAAGCCCCATTGTGCTAACCTAGGGCATCAAAACATGCATTTCTTTTAGCAGTGGCTACTTCTACAAATAGAAGAAATTATATACATCAACATAAAAAAAATATAATTGGGGATTAGTGGCTTCCCCAACTAAAATTAAAGAAATACTCATGTAGATCTTTAGTAAGAAGTTGTGTAGTTTTGAGCAATATAGTCCTCCCCTACCTTTCCAACCTTTGAGAACTACTAATACGAAGCAAGCTAAATGATAAGGCTAATTTTTTTGCTATTTCTACCATAAAAAATATATCCCCAAGAAGTGATGGCATCTCGATAGAGTATGTGCATGGATATCGTATATTACTCAGGTCCTTACTGTCACAACTATGAAAACTTTTCACGATAGATGTATGGCCAAAAGATGGAAAAAGTTGTTGGATATTCTTATTCCTAAAGCATAGGGTGCCTTTATGCCTATATAGTTTAGAGCCATCAGTCTTTCTAATATGGTATGCAAAGTTTATGCTAAACTTTTTGATTGAAGGTGGTTTTTTTGATATTGTTGTGAGAAAATAAATTTATTTTGTTCCTTGTCATATCATAGGAGATGACTACCCATATGAACTCATCCACTTCCAAAGAGAGGCTCATGGCACTAAAGTTGGACATATATTAAGCATATAATAACATAAATTAGAAATTTGTGGTTAATATGTTAAACCATCTATGATTTTTGAATATTTGGTATGAAGGGGATGAGGCATATATCACTATACCAAGATTTGAGATTACGTTGAAAGTGGTTCACTTTTCGTTGATTGAAGCTACTAGGGCTCTTAGGCTAGGGTGACCATTGTCACCATACCTTTTTACAATTATATAAGAAAATATCATTTTGTGCATTAAGCACCACGTGGATCTTACCATCATTGTTGAGATCAAGATTGGCACTTCTTCACCGATGATTATTCAACTTATTTATGATTATCACATTTTGATCTACACACCTGCAATGTGTTCTATAGCATGGACCATTTAGGAGATTATGAACTAGTACAAGCAAGACTCTTACCAAGGGGTCAATCTTAACAAATCTTGAGTATTGTTTAGCAAGGGAATAGATCATAAGATCAGGAAGATGATAGTAGAAAAAGTTACATATGAACAAGACTTCTTAATTGAGATATAAAGGCATACTTATTGAAGCAACACAAATTTAAAAAATAAGACCTCAAATTTCAGGTTGATTGAGTTCAAAATAGTACTTCATGATGGAGGATTAGGTCTTCATTTGGTCTCTATGGGTTCATGTGTTAAAGTCCAAATATTGCATGACAAAAAACAATTTCTATAAGCAACGCGGGGCTTTGCATATATGCAATCTACTTTGTTGTGTGGTGTCTTTGAACAAGTGAGAATATAGTTTGGCAAATTGTTAAGGGCAAGAAAGTTTCATTCTTTTTCAATAGTGTACTTGGCTTTCTTTTTAATTCTTTGAAACCTAGCTATATCAACAGGGACATGAAACATCTAATTCAAGCTATAGCAAGTGTTAAGGAGCACGATGAATGGAACTAAGATACAAAATCTATTTGCATCTTCTTTGGTGTTTTGGATTATACACTCCTCATAAGACAAATCAATTAATAGAGATGTGTTGTATTTCAATGAAGGTTATAACACGATGTTAGAATAAAAAATTATTTATAGCAACAAGTACATCAGACATAGTTTCATAGTAGACGATGCTACATGGGTTTGGAAATTGAAGTTCCCACTCACTCCTAGAAGTGTGCAAGAGGCATTGAGTTGTTGGTGCTCTGTCCATTGGGTTGTACAATGGAGGAAGATGTGATGCACTACTTTTGGGAATAATTATCAAACTCATTATTGGAGGGACTAAAAGCATGGTTTTTAAATCTTTAAATGTGTCATTAAATTAGATGGTAGTCAATATTTAGGTCACAAGTCCATCATAAGAAATTAAATTTGTTGCTTTAATGTTATATCGTCTTTGGATAAATAAACATTTATAAGCACATGCGAGTAAGGTGCATAGTCTGGATGTACTTCAAGTGAGTATACATTTTGCTATTGCTACTATTAATACATGTTCCCTTCTCTAATGCCATCTAGTAAGAGTTTTTGTGGCCCTAAAGAGCTATTTGTAAACTTTTATTGGACTCCTCTAATAAGGGGTTAAGCTCAAATGCAACATAGCTATGCATGATAATCATAATGATGGAATTCGTATAGTTCTCAGGATGACTTGGGTTGGCTGATCAGAATTGTTAGCAAAATATGGATTTTAAGATCTACATATACCATAGAAAATATGGTTTTTCTTGATGCTATGGAGGTCCTTAGAACAATAATTCCTAATATTCATGTAGCAAAGACAAAATAAGACTCTACAATAGCTATTACTAATGCGAGCTGACTTCTTAAGTCAATTTAATGTAGGAGAACCTACAAAAGTGATATTAATTTGTGAGGGTTATCCTTGAAATATTCCATGTATTGCATCAAAGAAATTCTACTATCTATTGGGCTATGCATCATGCTCTTTCGTATGATTTTATGTGGGATTGGGAAATACCCCATCCTAAACTACTTCATTGTTGTCCTTTTATTTTCTAATTTCATGTATGAGCAATTGTAAGGAGGGACTATTGCAGGCTTCGACCATTTGTTTATAATGGAGTCCAAGGAGTGTTACAAAGGAAGGTAGTGATGTTTGAGATATATGAATTTGGTAAACGATCACATATGAATGGGTGGAAGGAATGGTTAGCGTGGGAAGAAGAAAACTATGCTGGATGGAGTTGCTGGAACTGGAGCTTTAGCAATCTTTGGTTCTAACCAATGATGATAGCTCACTAGAAGGTCAGTTTGGGCATCATGGTGCTTTCTTCTATTTTCAAAGAATTCTACAATGGACTAGATTTGATAATCCTCTAATTACGTAGGGAGGTGTGGTTACCAATTATGGAAGCTAAATCCTATAAGATTACAAAAAAGGCAAAGGGAAGCTTGGCACAATTATGATAATCACAGATGGCTAGTGTTGATATTTAGAAGCCAATCAGTGATGCCTCAGTACAAAAATGCACCTGGATGAACATTCTAAATTATGTGATTGTCTTACAATTTGAGCTACATAAAACATTGGTAGTAGAATTTAAGGAACTATAAGAAGGAATGTAGAGCCATTAATGGAAGCATCATAGTTAAATTAGGCTTACTACGTTGAGAATAAGTATGAGGATGATAAGGGAGCTTTTGTAGGGCTGTATGGTGCATTAACCACAAGTTGCATAGGGAATTAAGCAATGATGAGTGGAGGCAAAACTAAACTCATTGAATAGTGAAGTTTTTTTGAATGAACATTGTGAATTATGAATCCAATTGCAAGAGAAGTCTTTTTGTCTCAATGGTGCTAAGGTGGGTGATTTATATGGTTAAAATAAGGTGCATGTGGAAATGTTGTAGTGGCCCTAGAATACAATTCTCTTAATGGCAAACATGGATCACTTAACCCAATTAGGGTCAGCTTTGAAAAGGTTCTTACTCCATGGAGAATCAATATTATTAATTTGACATTAATGGGAGGTCCCTCATTACTACTTAGATGGACGAACCCATTTGGATGTTAAGATGCTGCTATTAATGGATGCCTCGTTAATAAATAATGGTGAAATAAATTTATTTAATGATGCATGTGAACAATGAATTTTTTTACCATCAATTTGACCGATTGCATAGAGTGTATAGCAGTCATTTGTCATTTGAATGGATAGCTAGAATACTACAGCATAGGTGAAGCCATTTGAGAGTATTTTGAGTCTCATAGTTGATGGCTAGATGTTTTTATTGGCTCTTTGAGTTGGCTACAAATAGAGATTTTGTGTTGTAGGGAGGACCATTGTAGGTTGCTTTTATTATATTATTGTTAGGCAACTAAACACCTAAATTTAAACCTATTACTTCAATGACTATGTGTGCTCCAGTCTAAATTCATTGTTAGCACTCCCACTTATGTATTAAGAAATAGAAAATATATTATGCATTGCCAAAGCCATAAAGCATCCTATTTTGATCAATGGCTAGATGGTAGATATGTAAAGGCCATTTTTTGCCATGTGTGTGTTTGAATGGACCTCTAAAAACTACTTAGTGAGAATATGTATCAATTTACCCTTGATTCAATCTTTTAAGTAGTTTGAGTATTACGGATTACCTACTACTTGATTCATGTGTGGCGAGATTTGACATGCTTCTAGATCATGTAAACATACTGAATTAATAGTCACTACTACAACCATTGACAGTTCTTGTCCTTTAAATACAAGACCTCATCAAGATAAAAATGAAGGTAATTATTTTTGAAGTAAGTTAGTATAGAAAATCATGTTGAGAAGAAAAAAGGACTTGGACTTTGGGTGTAAGCCAACCAAGGAAAAGGAGACTAATTATAGCAACACACTAGAGGAGGACTATAATATTAAAGATGAAAGTAGGATCTAGCAAAACTATATCAATATAAAGATATGATGCAAGTAATGTGAAGGGGTCTACACTAAGAAATATAAGCACAATGAAGGTTCTTTTGAGGACAAATGGGTATGAAAGAAAAAAATCAAAGAGATGCTTAACATTTTACTAATTAAAAACATAGTTCATGATGCAACAAAGTAGTGAAGGAAGGTTCTATTGATTCCCTATATACTCAATCATAGAATTTGGAGAAGCATGTGGATTTCTCATTCAAGTTTACTCCATCCATTATAGTGGTCCCTCTTGAAGTCTAGAAAATGGGCAAAGGTGCTATGAATAATTTTTGTTAAGCTATTGAGAAGAAATGAATAAAGCGAGGGGGAACTTGCAGGTAATTTGGAAAATAAAAAAAAATGGTGGTTTCAAGGTAGTGCATATAAGACTAAGTAGAGCATTGAGTTAGTGGCTTCACTTCACCATGAAATTCAACAAATGACCATATGGTTTTGCTATTGTTGAGATCTCTTTCAAAGTACATTTTTGAATGCATATGGTTTTACCTTCATGTGTATAAAGGATATTGTGCTTAGGGTATATAAGGAAAAAGAGGGTATTTACATTGTATCATTGAATGTATAAAGCTTACATGTCATAGATTCTAGCATATTTGGGCTATTTTGCTGGTTGAGGATCAAGACAAGGAAAAATATGGCTATAGCTATGAGAAGTGAGGAGGCAAGTTTCATTGTGCACTACCTATCATTGTTAACTACTTTGCAAATTTCTTTATCATTTTTAATAATGGTAGGTTTTAAACAAGTAATAAAGTGTAAATTTTATTCTTTGCGCTATGTTATATGAAGGAAGGTTTGAGAAATTATAAGATATTTTGGATTTTAACATATGCGTTCATCACAGTTGCTATGGATATGTCAATCAACATGGCTTACTACTATTATATAGATTATTATAATCACTTTTGGTATAATAACAACTCCAACATGCCCTACATGACAAAAAAATAAGTCATTACATGTTTATTATGCTTTAAAGAAACTTTTTTTGCTTCAATCCACTACATCAAAGGCCAACTAAAAGTTATGGTTTAGTAGCTCTGAGAAATAGCTTCAAATTGTACACTTTAAATTATGTCAGAATGCTTATAAGGGAGTAAGGTCTTTCCTCAACTTAGACTTTTGGTTATCTAAGTCTATTGAGTATGTTATCACAAGTATTAGAATTAATAAGGCCTAGATTCATTGCTTCATTACAAACATTTGGCAGTCATGCAAAATGGTAACTGAATAATCTTATCTGCTATAGTATGATCTGTAGAGTATGAAAGGAGATTGGTTTAGGAGGATCTCATCATTGTATGTTGAATCTATTATTTAGGGGATGCTACATTATTTTTTTAGCTACTATAGGTAGTACAATTTCAATCATATGTGCCTTTGTTATCACACCATCTATTATTGGACACCCTGAATTCGGAATGTCTATATCAACCACTTTTCTTTTGGACTCACTGTTGCACAAGGTGGGAAGTAATGTTCTCTTCAAAATACTATGACAAGATTGGGCACTAATATTTAACATCTCTTTCAAGTGTGGATTTGGGATGCTTTGTAATAAGATACATGGATAGATGCAGGAAAATAATGTAACTGTGGGCACAAATAAGTAATTCAAAAGTTGTAGGTACATTCTTTAAAAATGGATTATTGGGCTCTCCAGCATGCTATATATATCTAATCTAACTATAAAGATGATCAAGATGGAGCATTATTGGGTTGTTGCTATGGGTAGCTACTACATCAGATGGTTTTCAATGTATTACTTGATTATTGATGGCGTGTGATGCTCATATTTTGTGTTTATTTGACATTTTGCACATAGTTAGCTAGGTTAAAGGCTCATTGATAATAAACTTCAACCTCCTAGGTTGGGAAACCTAATGATATCAAAATTAGGTGATCAATTTCAGGAATCAACACAATTCTTCATGATGTTGTGGAATTGTTGTGCCTAAAAATGTAGATTTGGCATGCTTAGGGTGCACAATAGTGGGAACACAAATGCCCAAGGGCAATGTGTTTTTTTTGTGATTTCATTAGTAGTGTGGAATATCCAGGAGATTAAAGCAGCAAAATTTTATGACTATTTGCAACGTTTGCTAAAAGGAAATAGGCTCTTCATTGTTGTTCTAATTGAAATTCGTGTAGAGACCTTTAATAAGCATGAGTTAGATTGACTTTTAGGTAGAAATTGGAAAGTTTGATCTTTGACTAAGCTATCTGGGAGCATTATAATATCATGAAGGAATTGGGTCAAGCTTGAGAATGTGGATTCCTCCTTACAGATGGTTACTATCTAGGTGAGATCTGGTTGCTTTGTATGCATCAATAGAATACAAGGCCACCAATCAGCATGAGACCAAATCAATGATACTGCAAAGCTTGGTAGACTATTACTTGTTATAAGGCACATCAGTTCTTTATATGAATAGTCAAACAAAAAAAGTTGGAAAAAATATTTATTAATAATTAGGCACATTATGAGTTCTACAACTTTATTCATGATTTGGATCTAACTAACATGGGTTTTATTGGGAATTAGTTTACTTTGTGCAGCAATAAGGTGGGGAATGTCAAGGTTTATGAAACATTGGATAGAATTTTCCTAAATATTGACTATACACAAGGCTTTTGAGTACCAGTGTTACACATCTTCCAAACATCAGACCGAACCACTACCCATTACTTTTATAGTTTAGACAATCATTATTCGACAAAACTAAAAGAAGAATCCAATTTAAAAATATCTAGTTATTCTTATCACAATGAACTAATGTAGCGAATGTAGCCTAAAAAAGTACTATTAGAAGAAATTCTATAGACTATCTATCCACAAATTTAGCAAAGCTTTAACAACACTAAAGAAATAGAGTGCAATATAATATGTTAAAATTCTTAATAATCCCATAGCTTCAACTTAAGGAAAATACAAAGGATTTAACTAAACTGGAACATTATCTTTTGGCACAAAGTATTGTTTCATATCACACTACCATGGCTTTGGAAGAAGCATGATGGTGGCAACATGCCAAGCATAACTAGGCCATCCTTCAAGAGTTTATCATGCATTGTTTCCATGTAGTGATTACTTCTACTTATAGGAAAAATCGTATGCTCCATCTTAAAAATGATATAGGGGAACCTGTGACCTCCTCAACTGAATTTAAATACATTTTGATTCAACTGTTCAACAAGAAGTGATGTAGCCATATGTAGCGTGAGACTCCTTTACCTTCCAATCTTTGAGAAACATTAATATTAAGCAAGTGACCACACTCATGGCTCTAATTAGTGATGATGTGATGAAAATTGCAATAGTGCCCATCAAAGGAAATAAATCCCATAGTGTGGATGGCAATCTCGCACAAGTGAACTTATTACAAAATGAAATAATTCTTTAAAGATAGTTTTATGCCCAATATTTGGAATGACACACTATTCATTCCCCTTCCTAGAATTCAAAGAGCATCCAAAATTAAGTAATTCAAGCCCATTAGACTATAAATATGACTTATAAAAGAGTGAACAAAATTTATATGGTAAGATTAAAGGTGGTGCTTCATGATATCATTGCTAAGAAACAAGTTGCTTTTGTGCTAGGTTGTGCTTTATCTGACAATATCTTTTTGACACAAGAAGTGGCTAACCATTTTCACCATTCTATTTTGAAATATGGTTTGACAGAGATAAAGTTAGAAATGAACCAAGCTTACGACAAGGTAAACTAGAAAATTGTGCTAGATAAGTGAAAGCATTTATGATTCCCTACTCTTTGGTGTGATTCGATTGAGGATTATATCATGGAACAAAGATTTTGAATTATGTTTATCTATATTTGCTTGCAATGGATTGAAGTTAATAGGGCTCTTAAATAATGTTGTTCACACTAGCCCTATCATTTTGTTAATGTGTTTGAGTATCTCTTATTTGTTTGTTAAGTACCAGGTTGATATTGTTGCACCGATTAGGATCAGGATTAACCCTTTCTTTAGTATGATTACACACCATCAGTATGCTAATGTCATCATGATTTATAGATGTATAAATTATTCTTTAGTAAGGACCATCTAACATATTATGGAGAAATTATGGGTATCACTTAGTTAAGTTGATGATTCTTAACAAATCATTTACATTATTTAGCCAGGAGATGAAACATTAACATGCCATTCAATTGCAATATTTGGGCATATCAATTGCAACAACTAAACTTCAGAAGGAGTTAAATTACACTATTAATCATAAAGAAAACTATGTCAAAATGTATGATCATGCCACTATCAATGGTGGGTTGTATTGTTATGATAAACTTAGTGTTAGTTACTATTTTTTCTTATTAATTAGCACACTAATTAATTATGAGTGGCATTATTATATAGTTGGACAAATATTTGCATCATTATATATAGAGTAGTTCAAATGTTAGTTCCACATTACATTATGCCTTCTAAAAACTAGTAACTTTTCCTAAAGAGTACGAGAGACTTACAGTTTGTAATTTACCCACCTAACTCATAGTGTTGATTGCAAAACATTGTAGGATAGTTATCACTGAAGAATGTTATTTATAAGTTCAATCCCTTAGTCCAAGTACATTATGACAAGTAACACTTCTAATATGTTGTACGATGCTTATCATATATGTAAATTACTCAATATTGCAGCCCCTATACTACAAATGGCTTGGCATGCTTACTATTACTACTTATCCAACCCTTCTTGCCATGAAGGCAGAGCATCTATCATTTGTAGTAAAGTTGGTTAAAGTGCCTAGTGTGTGGGATCACCAAAAGATTTTATTGTTATCTACACCTCTGCTTCAAATAAATAAGGATATGTTATTGGACTTAAAGAATTTTTATCGAAACATGTATAAAATCTAGAATCCATTAAGGAAGATCACATGGGTTTAAAAAGTGCAAGTGCACCCCTAAGTAAATATTTTCTAATGGTGATTAGTGTTAAATCTAATTCTGACTCACTCATGGCTACATGCGAAGGGGGATTGAGACGTTGAAGCTTTGTAGATGATATTATAAGAAGGAAGACATGCAACACTATTTATAGGAGCGCTATATTGTGAAAGAGTTATGGTCTAATAGCTTCGTAAATGATAACTTTGAGCCTAAAGGGATAAACTACAAAGACATCAATTTAATTTTTTGAGCTTCTTTGTTGGATATTTGCGATTGTGTGGGGTGGCTAAAGCAACTTAATATATTTTTTTGTCTATTTTTTCATTATTCCATTTTTGTCTTAATCAAAATCATTATGCACATGTAGACAAAGTACTCCATTTAGCGGTACTTCAATCGAACATTTCAATTGTTACTATTGATTTCTTCAACTCTCTAATCCCATTTAATAGAAGCTCTAATAGGCATCATAGGATACTTATTGCCTCTTTTGGTCTCCTTCAATGAATTTAATTGAATTCAATTATGACATTGACATACATGATGATTTTAATGCTAGAATTATTATTTTTATATGAGATGACATGGGCAGACTTTTACTATTATAAGAAACATATTTGTTTCAGGTTTAGCTTTGGTCATTGAGACTATTACTATTCTTAAAGAAATGGGACTTCTTTGATCATTACTCCTAATGTGGAGATAATGGTGACTGAATCAGATTCTTCTAAGGCCATTACTATAGTGAACTAGTTACTTTTGTATATAAAATAATATACATTCCTATCATAGTGTTATTGCATATTTTCATGTTGTGAAGTCCTTCAAGGTGTCCCACATAAGGCAAATGCAAAGAATGTTATAAATTGGGTCACTCATTAAGCAATTTTGTTTAATTTTATTTAAGACTAGGGAAGGCCCCTTCTTAAACCACTTCAACTTTGTCCTTTTATTAATTTTGTATTTCAACCTCCTTAAGAAGAGTATGTAATATTCTACCATTACTTTATCAAGGAACACAAATACTTCCCCAGAACCCATAGAACCACTCCAGGTGGTGTTTATGGCATTGGAAGTGTTCTTCATGTATGGACTGGTGGATGGTGTTGTGGGGTTGGGTGAACATCATCATTGACGATGGAACGTCTGGGGAGATGGTGGTAGTAAGAGGTGGAAGAACTAGGTGGTAGGGGAGAAGTGCTGGCAAAAGTTGGTCCTAATTGGCATTGGTAAGTAATTGAGAGGTGAGTTTGGGTATCTTAGTCTTTCATTTGAGTTTTGATGAATTCTAAAATGGACTTAGAATTGATAATCCTCTGAGTAAGTAATGCGGTGTAGCAATCTGCGGTGGAAACAAGGTTTGTAAAGTTGTGAAACAAACAAAGGATAGCTTGATGCAAGAATCCACATAATGAATGACCTATGATGATGATCAAAACCATATAAATGGCACTTCCAAGCCTAATAGTTCTAGTGTGAATATTCCAAATTATGGGATTGTTGTAATGGTCTGAGCTTCGATGAACATTGATAATGGATGTCTGAGAAGAACAAGAAAAATTTAGTGCCATTAATGGAAAATGCATAGATAAATAAGGCTTGTTGTGACAAGAAAATTTCTGAGGAAAATGAGGGTGCTACTTCATGGGTTGTATGGTGCATTAAAAATAGAGTTGTGATAAGAATCAAGGACTTTATCAAAAGAGAAAAAACTAAATCCACTAGATAGTGAATTGGATTTGAATGAACATAGTAAAGTATGTATTACTTTATAGGTGAAGTCTCTCCACCCCAAAGATTTTAATGAGGTGATTTATGTGATCATATGTAATGTGCTTATGAAAAAGCTACAGTGGTTAGGGAAGAAATCTACCATAATCACAAAAAAAAAGTTACATAGCATGATTAAGGTTAGCTTTAAGGAGGCTCTTACAAAAGGAAGAATAAGCATTGTTAATACTACTGTAATGAAGGGTTCCTCTATTAACTACTCAGATAGACCAACAAATTTATATGACAAGATGGTGGCACAAAAACATACATTATTCATAATAAATGATGAAATATTTCTATTGAGTGAGGCAATATAGGTGGTGTTATTTGAGAGGATTTAAAATATTGAACATGACCATTACGGTTTTCAATATCACATAGATTTTACTATAGATAGAGATTACGTTTATTTGGGAGGACTATCATAGGTTTCTAACTTAGCTTTGGGGTTAGACATGTGGTCACCTAAATTTAAAACTAGTTCTTTAGCGATCATGTGTGCTCCAATTTGGATTCATTTTTTTGTCCTCCCACTTCTATATTAAGAAATGGAGAATATATTGTATATTACCAAAGATATATAGGAACTTATTTTGATCAACAGCTAAATGTCAAACATACAAAGGTCAACCTTTTCTAAGCTGTGTTTCAGAATGGACCTTTCAAATTTTTCTAAGAGTGTGAATGAGGATTAATGGATACCTAGATTAGTCTTTTTAATAGTTTGAATATGAGGGACTACCCACTACTTTCTTCATATGTGGCAAGATACGGCTTGCTTTTGGATCAAGTGCACTTAGTGTGTTGGTACTCACCGGTACTATTATAGTTGAGAGCACTTCTCCTTTAGATGTATGACCCAACTAGGATAACATAGGGATCTACATCAAAGTAATTTGGGACATAAGAAATGATGAGAAGAGATAAGGACTTACAGCATGGATGGTAGTCCAACCAAGGGAAAAGAGGTTCATCATAGCAACATAGTAGTGGAAGGCTGTAATAAGTAAAGATATGAGTAAGCAGGACGCAAAAACATAATGCAAACAAGAAAAAATGCTACAAGTAATTCAAAGGGGTAGGTCATACACTAAACAAGGTGGGCATTATGGAGGTACTATCATGGTTGATTGGGTACTAAAGTAGAAAATTCAAGGAGAGGATAAACCTATTTTTAATAAAAAGTATAACTAATAATGTAGCAAAGGAGTAAAAGAATGCCTTATCAATTCTTTAGAAAATTAGGTGTAGAAATTAGAGATGCAATTCGCACTCTCATGAATGTCAAATCTATCCATTAATTTGGTCTCTTCTAGAGTCGAAGAATAGGGCAAGCATATCTTTGAATGAATTTAGTTATGATAATGAAAATAAAAAAGAATAAAAGGAGGATGATCTCTCAGTTAAAGATTAGGCTAAGGTAAATTATGGATACAACTACAAGGAGGGAAAAGTAAGATATTATTTGTGTTAGCTATAGTTATTAACGCATTAGCAAATATTTCTTTTGTTTAGAGTAGAAGCATGATTCATATATGCAAAAAAGTGGAAGTGAAATTCTTTGAGTTGCACTCAGTGGATGGTCAATTGAGAAACTATGAGTTACTATGGATCTCAAGGTAATTTGGCAAAATAAGTTTTAAGGAAAGGTCATCTTGCATGGTATGCTACTACTACATATGATATTGTAATTAGTCTTGCTATTGCAACAACAATAACAAGCTTTTAGAGCCAAGAAAAACATGTTGTTGGAAGAATTATTATACATGGTATTATGTTCCATCTTCTCATGGCATAAATAATATGGTTAGTAGTTGGAAAGTATGGCAACTTTAGGTTTGGCTGAGTTACTTCCCCTTTTTGTTCCTTATTTGAAGAAAGGAATTTTTATATCAGTTTGTTATAATAGGAGCCAACTAGAAGTTGTGGCTTTTTGGCTTTAGGAGACAAACATCAAATGGAGGTCTTTGATGAATTATGTCGGAATGTTTAGAAAGATGAGAGTTTTTTTCCCAATCTGGACTCATGGTTAACTGAGTATGGTCAAAGAGTATGTTATTAGAAGGATTAGCACATTGATGGCCAAAGTCCTTAGTTAGCTCCAAAGAATTTGAACTCAAGTAAAATGGTGATAACACAATCTTGATTATGACAATATGTCCTATAGAGTGTGGAAGGTGTTTCGTTGAGGAGGATCTCATCAAACTATGTTCAAATAATTTCTAAGAATGACTTTCTTGATCGGTAGCTATAAGGAGTATAGTTTTAGCCATGATTTCTCTTATTTTCTCAACATCAATTATTTGGAGCCTAGGATATTACAATGTAAATCAACCACACTAAATTGAATTGTAATAGAACTAATAAAAAATTTAGCAAAGATGTGAGGGGTTGCAAATCAAGTAGTTTTCAAAACAAGGGAAGTGACGTGTGCAACTCATCTCTTATGTGCATAAAGTTATTGCTATATTTGTATTTAATGCAAACTATGACCTATAGATGATGTGGAAATCTGTGCATGAAAGGTCTCTAGAGGTTGAGTTAAAACTTGTTATGAATGTTGTGTTAACAACTCTTTTTTACTCGAATTGGACTTACTAATATGCAAGGAGGGAAGTAAATTAGTTTCTTAGATGTTATTGCATAGCTGAGGGCTAGACTTCAAGTTTTGTTCTACGTAAGGAACTGGATCGCTATGTTATTAAATTCTTGGATGGGTGTAGAAAATTAAAGTAAATGTGGATGGAAATAATTTCGTAAGTTAAAATTACATTCCTAAAAAGAGAACATTGGACACTCCAACATGCCTTTTTGGTGTAATCTTGTTGTATAATTAGTCTGTATGTAATGTTATTGCTCTATGCTATAGGTTGCTATGGTTTCAATGTACTATTTTGCTACCTTATAGTAAGGAAGGTCATTTGTTGTTTTTGTTTGATAGAGAGGGTACAAATATTATGTTGGGTTGTTGGTTTTATTAATAGTCAATTTTAGGAACTTAGTTTAAGAAGGCTTGCTTTATCCAAATTGCGTAATTAATTTCATGAATTATCATTATGCTACTTGCTACTGTGGCATTGTTGTCCTTGTAAAATGCTAATTTTTCATGGATATGGTGCATCGAAGAAAACCATTATGCCCAATTGTAATGTTATTTTTGTTAATAAATTATGAACCTATTTGTAGTATGGAATGTTTGGGGATTAAAGTACCTAAATCATTTGGCTACTTATGGCATTTGGAAGAGGGAAAAAGGCCTTCATAGTTGATCTTTTGGAAACTTCTCTAGAGACGTTAAATTGGCTTGAGGTAGATCATTTTTTAGGTAAGAAATGTAATTTGTTTGTTTATCCTTCGACCAGGATTTTTGGGGACATTGTGTTATTATGAAAGAATTGGTTCAAGATTGAGATTATCAATAAATCTTCACTAGTGGTTATTATCTAGGTGACATCTGGTGATAATGATGTTTAACAATGTTGTTATGTGTACATATTTAAAGAATATATAAACCATCAATCAACTTGGGTCCAAATTGGAGATACAATTGTTTTTGGTGGGCCATTACTTATTGTAGGAGAATGCAAATCGTCACTTGCATATGAAGAGAAACAATAAAACAAATATAAAGTAGTACCTGGGCTTAACATCAATTCTCTAATTTTATTCATGATTTGGATCAAACTCAGTTTTTTTTATTATTATAAGTTAGTTGAATTGATGTAATAATAAAAAGGTCAATTCCTATATCTATGAAACATTAAAGAGAGAGTTTTGTGAATATTGACTACATGTAAGCCTTCCCAAGCATCACTGTTATGCACCTTCCCTTCATCTGCTTGGACCATTACCCAGTAATCATACTATTTAGAAAATCATAATTTGGTAAAATTGAAAGAAGGGCCTAATCTGAAAACAACTAGTTATCTTTTCCTAAATCAATTGAAGTAATGAATGTAGCTTGGAAAAAGAATATTAAAGAAAACACAATGAAACTTTGTGTACTATGTTTCATACAACTTTGTGAGTATTAAAAAATGAAGTGCAACAAAATTTGGTAACATCCTTAAAAGCCCCTTTAATTGGAATAAAATATCTAGTGGCTTCAAGTTATGGAATTTATGAGTGCTTTAACTATGATGGAACATGATATTTTGGCATGTCCAATTTCTTCCTCTCATACTATCTTGGCTTTAGAAGAAGCATGGTGGTCACAGCCTGTCGAGCCTAACTAGACTACCCTTGGGGACTAGAACATGAGTTTCTTTTGGATAGTGGGTTCCTCTATATTAGTAGCAACTATATCCACCAAGTTAAAAATAATTTTAGGGAACTAGTGTGTGATTTTTGAGAAACAACTTAATTTGATGGCCATGTAATTGTTAGAATAGAATTCTTATATTTGTGAGAGTTTCCACTTTTTCTTAGAATTGGTACTTTGTTTATAAGGTAGAGAAGGATATCCTTAGGAGGAGCACCTCAAAAGGATGTTGGTACATTTGCTTAAATGCAAACTACAACAAGGTGCTTCAGCCTTCTTTCTTTAACTATCACGATAGAATTTTTATTTCTTGTGTTACTTCTAATCACATGGAGTTTAGTTGGCATGAAAACTAGAGGTTTTTTGTTACTTGTATGGTTATGTTCTTGTTAGATATGATCAAAGCTATTTTCAAGCTTTGTTGTAACTACGAGATGAGAGTAGATAGCTTGAAGTATGGTTAGTATATGGTAATTACTAAATATACAAATTTCTCAAGTGTTTATAATGACACCAAATGGAAATAGAGAGGATGTGCAATCAGTAGTGATGTATACAATGCAAAAATCTTGTATATTTCATAAGAAGTAGAAGTTCTAGAGTTTTAGTCATTAAAAGATTAACTATGCAATTTAGAAGCCTTTGTACATCAGTTTACTATAGTAGGGGAGAATTTGCAGTAACATTATGCTATTTTTTAGAAGAAATTTTATTAGATGGTTAAAGATGTCCTCTAATATCAGTCATACATGGGTGAAATATTTTTTATTTACCAAGAATTGTTATGCTATTATTAAGGCAGAGGAGGACGCACCTGGTGGAGCATGAGATTGTGTAGTCATCCTCATAGGTAGTTAACATCTAAGAGGAATCTAGTAGCAACAACTCTTAATTGTGTTTCTATGGTGTATGAATCAAAAGATTACATGATCTACCAAGAATCCTAGAACTAATTGATAGAATCTAAAAAAGCTTCATAGACTATTGATTGTTGCAAGAGATTTTTATGTACTATCTTCACAGGATAAGAAGAAATAGGAGGAAAGTTAGTACTTACTAAGCTCAATATGAGTTCTTCCATTTCATGCATGATTTAGATCTAATAGGCTTGAAATTTACTAGGAACAAGTTCACTTGGTGTAACAATAAGGAGGGTAGTGCATGTTTATTTGAATGACTTGATAGAGCTTTCTTGAACATTCATAGTATGCAAGCATTCCCAAATAAAATAATGAGACGTCTTCCACATGTAAGCTCAAACCACTACCCCTTGCTATTTTAATTTAGACCACTATCTTGAATAAAACTAAGAGGAAAATCCAATTTGAAACTTTTTGGTTATCATTTCCACATTCAACTAATATTGTATAGGTAGTTGGGAATAGAACTATTAGAGGCAACTCTATGGATAATCTATCCACTAAATTTAATGGAGCACTATTGGTTTCAAAGAAATGGAGTGTAACTTAAGTTGGCAATATTTTAAATACACCATGCAGTTGAAGGATTCTATAAGCTTTAACTTAATGAATTTGAGATGGCATTAGCTAAGTCTAGACATGACCTTTCAACATAATGTATTACCTTCCACAAGATGGCTATGGCTTTAGAAGAACCATGGTGGTGGTAGCATGCCAAGCTTCATGAGGCCAACATTTAGGACCAGAACACACATTTCATTTAGGTAGTGACCACTTTTAATTACAAAAGTTATTATATACATCATATCCAAAATTATAATAAGGAATTGGTCACTTTTGTAGTTGACATTAAAGATATACTCATGCAATATTTCAAAAGAAAGTGGTATAGTTTTAGCCAACTTAATCCTCCCCTATCATCCAACCATTGAGTACTATTAATAGTGAGAAAGGGGAAGGTTTATTGGCTTTATTAAGTGAAGATGAGATTAGGAATGCCATTATGTCTATCAAAACAAAGCCCTTAATGTAGATGGCAACTTTGTAGAATTTGTGCATGGATATTGGAAAATTACTAAGGTTGATACTATTACAACTATGAAACAATTCTTTACAGATAGCTATATGCCTAATAGGTGGAAGAAAGATTGATAACTCTAGTTCTTACAGTACTGGGTGCTTCAAAAATACCTTATATTTATAAGGCTTTGCAATGTGATACACAAAGTTTTTACAAATATATTTGTGGGTACATTAAAGATGGTGCTTTTTTATTTTATTCCAATGGAGTGAGTAGCTTTTGTTTTTGATTGTGCTATATTTGATAATATGCATTTTTTTGGCATAGAGGATGGCTACTCATATGAACTCATATACTTCAAAAGAGGGGTTCACGACACCTAAGCTAGGTATGGACCAAGCTTATGACAAGGTCAATTAGAAATTTATGCTCTATATGCTAATGCATTTATCGTTGTTAAATATTTTGTATGACTGGGTTGAGACTTATATCACTACATTAAGAATTGTGGTTATGTTTACTGGGATCTACCTTCTATGGATTCAAGTTTTATGGGTCTTAAGAATGGGTGTTCACTCTCACTATACCTTTTATGATTGGGTCTTGGCTCATTAAGAAAAAGAATTAGGTGGAGCAAGCCACCTTGATTAGGATAAAGATTGGAACTTCCTAACCAACCTTTTCTCACCTTCTATATACTAATGAGATTTTTATCTATGCACTAGCAACTTATGTTGTAGCACAAACCACTACACACATTTTGAAGTAGCTAGATGACAAATTTTAAAAAATATTGAGTATTGTTCTATAAGTGATATACTGTAGACATAGAATAATAACAGGAAAGTTTCTTATGAGTCTAGCTATTCAATTAAAATATTTAGATATATCTGTTCAACAACAAACCTTTAGAAAAAATTTCCAATTTGTTATTGAGTGTGTTGAAAATTATGTGTCAAGTAGGACAATCACGTCTCTATTCATAGTGGTGCACATTGTCATGAATAACTCAATGCTCATTGCTATTCTTATGTATACTTAGCCCACATTTTACTTTTGAGAAATATTTTTTATGATTATGTGATGGTATGTTGAGTGGTTTAACTATTAAGAGTACTATACATTATGCATGCTATAAATTGGTTAATCTTTTGAAGAAGTGTGGAGGCCTTGGAGTCTGAAGTTTGTTGACATGGTAGGTTACATGGTTTGGAAAGCACTGTAGGCTAGTTATCACTTGGAAAGACTTTCTATAGGTGTATCCATTTAGATCCAACTATTTTATGATAAACAATAATTTATATTTGTTGCATGGTGCTTCACATACAAGCAAGCTACTTAGTAGTGTGGTACCTTGGATATGTGATAATATAGTTTGGCTTAGCATTCTTATTGTCAATTACACTCCTATGTTTCTAATTATTAGATTATTAGAAAGCTAATAACCTAATAAGAAAGCATCTCTTCTAAAATATGAGAATCAATAACCAAAGAACAATGAATTTAGTTGATAAATTTGAGCAATTAAATATTTCTCAAGTACTAAACTAGATATAGAATCATAGTCATTGTCAATACTTTCTATAGGTTCAAAAATACTCAACCTATGATTATCAACGAGTAAACATACATTTGTAGAGAAAAGTTTGATACTTCAAAATCATATCTAGATACTTCATAATACAATCAAAAAAATTTCACTAATGAAAGCTCCATGGAAAGCACGTCCATTTAAATGGTTGTTTCTATCTGCTCCAATAATGAATCATTTTTTGAATTAAATAACTAATTTAATCATATACTCAAGGAAAAGAATCCACACAATGCACATGATTTTAGAATGGAATCCTTATTCATTAGATAGAGAAGATCACAAATATTCTATGATCCACTACAAAAGCTCAGACTCTGATCGTGATGATCATCAGAATACTTCGTCTCAATAGATAAGATTAAGATACATGGCATGTCAATATTGATATAATGAGTATCTTATCTATTTATGATTATGCCTTGAAGAGGATTCGAACATCCACACCCTTTAGGACGAGTTTTTGAGTCTCCAATGTCTTCCATTTCACCATCAAGGCATCTTAAAAGTGAATCATATCTCATGAATATGATATCTATCTAGTGTAATATGTGGAATATAAGACAAAGGGGTGTGTTGGAGTATTTCCATCGGTGGACCATGCCATATAGGTTCGAGTCAGAAATAAAATTGCTTCAATTTGAATTATCTGAAGGAATATATCAAGCTATATATTAAAAGGATGTCAAATTAAGCCTCTTTCAAGATTTTATGAAAAGTTTTTGGAAAACTCTATCTATTATTATGTAGATGGTTAACAGGGCTCTCTTTCTTTGCTTTGTTCAGTCATTAAGAACTTGATTCTTTCTATCTATTATATATCAATATATAAGAGACAAAAAGAATGCTCGTAAGTAGTCTTATTGTAATAAAAAAGAACCCCTCGCATATGAAATTTGAAAAGAGCTCCTTTCAGATCAAACAATTCCATTGAATTGAGTATGACTATACCTATGATATCATCTACTACCCAAGGAATATCGATAAACCCAATTTTTGCAATTGCTCTGGATAACCTCTTTTAGCTTCTAGATCAATTTTTAGTTCAAGGTTCCTTTTACTAAAGTAAAAGCATTAGTAGATCTTCCTACCATAATGGAAATGGGTTTGGGTTATAAATTTATAATAATGGAATCGAGAATGAAGTTTTCATTTTGTACAAGCAAGATCATGAATTTGTAACTACATCCAATCTATCAAAAAGTCTCCATTACTTTCCATCTTCTCATTTTGAAATGGGTTAACTATGGAATCCCCATAAATATGATAAGGATCAAACCTTTGTCCATGATATTTCTATAAAATTCTTCTTTTATACAAGCCCTCGAGAAGGCTTAGTTGATCTATAATTTATGTTTCATCTTTCTTTGCCTTTATGTTTGTTTCAAGAAAGATTGAGCCTGATTCTTTCTTTTTCTATTGATTCTTTTCTTATCAAAATGTATGGATCCATGGATCTATGTGTCTATATAGATCTTGTTCATGGATTAACAAAAATGTGCAAAAGCTCTATTTTCCTTTATCATTCAATTAGTCTCTTCCTTTCTACGTATAGTATCACAAAAGCCTTTCGAAGCATCTATTATTTCAATACTTAATTGGAAAGCCATATTTATTTTTTACTCAGATGCATGTATGACGACCATAATAACAAAGAATTACAATCACATTTCCATGTGTAGATCATATTTCAATAGAAACTTAATGAGTTGATCCACTTACACGTGTTGCTTTCAGGGGTTACTCTACATATTGCTTTATGTAAGACAAATAAAGGATTTTTTTATTTATTGATCAATCTTTTTCACAACTTGATAGATAATATTTTATGACAATGATTTTTTTTCATGTTTTAGAATATGGTTAACCAACACGTTAACTAATAAATTATGATAAATTAGATCGAATTTTATAATTTTTTTGCAACACCTCGACATGAAATGAACATTTTTTACAAATCACTTATTTTGGCCTTTTCTTTTTGAACCCATATTGTAGGGTGGATCTCAAAAGATAAGAAAAAACTCCCTCCAAGCAGTACATATGGCTTTCACTGAACATGCCTTTCAATAAAATTCAATTTGTATCTATAAGATCGAGCATGCAATTTGTTTGCTCACTTTGAATTCAAATTTAGTATCTATTTCCATCCGTTTCCAACGAGGATGGGAAATCTTATGTTTTACATATCCATACAATCATGTCCTTGGCTTTCCAAAATTCTTTAATGAAAAAAGAAGTGCTTTCTATTGTTACTATTAGACTCAGATCTATTCTAAAAAAGTTTGAGTTATTTCTATTTTTTTTGGCACACACAAATTAAGGAAAAACCTCTAAATTTTTTCCAATAGAGCACCTTGGACATGTAGTAGTTCTGAATCAAATCTCTTTAGAAAGAAGATATTTTGTATTATGGGAAGGTTGTCTAGTCCCCATTCATACATTTGTTATTAGTTTAGCCATACAAGTCACATGTTTTTAGTAGTTCACATGGCAACATCAATTGATAAAAGTCTTGGATAAGAATCTACAATGCCCTAGAACACCTTTATCGATGATCCTTTACTTTGACAATATCTAGGGTTTGTTGAATAATGTCATATCTCACACTAGGTAAATCCTTAACCCTTTCTCTTCTTACTAATACTATAGAATGTTCATGTAAATTTCAGCAAATACCAAGTATATAAGTAGTGATTTGTAATCCAGAGGTTAATTCTACTCTCGCAACATTACGTAAGGCAGAGCTTGGTTTTTTTGGGGTGATAGTAGAAAAGTTGATAGATAAGTCACCCTTACTATCACAGTTAGAACCATATGTCAGCTTTTCCCCTCATACGACTCCTCGTTCAATTATTTTGAAAGAATTGCGACCTTTTCTTAGATTGAGAATCAAATTCCTCCATCCACTCCATTTTGAAGAGTAACTCAGCTCAATCCAATCATGATTTCATGTTCCAATGCCTTCTCAATCCCTCCCAAGAAAAATTTTGAATTGGATCCAAATTGGACTCTTAGTGTGAGCGTATCCATGTAGTTATGCACTATTCAAACAGGAATATATTTGATGATACGAAAGGTCCTTTCTTTTCTGCTTTGGTGAGCAGTTTGAGTTACTTTCAATGGCCTATGTTGTGTTGAAGGGATATCCAAGTGATCTGATTGATTATGTAAGGGTTGCATAGAAAAAATATATAAAAAATATAGTTCTTCTCTGTTATATTTTCTTTATTTTGTATTTTATCTTTTTTTTATTTTTTATTATAACTTTTTATTTTCTGTTATACCTTTTTAATTCTATTATTTTAATTATTATTTTATTTATTTAATTTGATTATTTTATTAAACTATATATTTATTATATATCTATTATTTATTATTATATTTGTGTGTTATTATTAATATATTGCAATTATTCTATTTGTATTATTTTTTAGTTTTAGATTTATTTAACATTTTATTTATATTATTAGAATATAGATTCAAATTTTGAGTTGAACTTTTAATTAGACTAGTCTTAGTTCTTAGTTCGTATTTGTTAGTTCTATTTCTCAACAGAATTAGGAAGGGATATAACACAGTGATAGAGTGTCACCTTGACACAGCAGAAGTCACCAGTTCAAGCCTGATTATCCTTAAACCTAATATGCATTTTTCTGTTTTGGCTTGCTCCACCGCGGTGACTGATTGAGAATCGATAAAAGGCCCATCGAGTTGATGCGATAAGGTGACGATTGCTATATTGGATGAACCTACCTATTATATTATGAAGTATATAAATATGATTTTTAAGTATCTAAATATTACTTTGAAGCATATGAATAAGATTGATATATTATGAAGTATTTGAATATGATTTTGAAGTATCTAAATATTATTTTGATGTATCTGAATATGATTGATGTATTATGAAGTATCTAAATATGATATTTAAGAATCTAAATATGATTTTGAAGTATCTAAATACGATTTTGATGTATCTAAATATGATTTTGATGTATCTAAATATGATTTTAAAGTATCTAAATATGATTAATGCATTATGAAGTGCATGGGTGCATTTTTTCACTTTGATCTTAGAATAAAATTTTTGAATTAGCTTTGTCTATAAACAAGGAAGTTATAAGTAATGAAACTATGAATTTCATCAAGAGTTATATTCTAGCTCAAGATGAATGCTGGCAACAAGCTTAACACATGTAAGTCGGACGAGAAGTGGTGATTCCAATTGTTAATGGGTGAGTAACACACAAGAACCTACCCTTGAGAGGGGAATAACAACTGGAAATGATTGCTAATACCCAATAGGCTAAGGAGCAAAGAGAGGAATCTGCCCAAGGAGAGGCTCACATCTAATTAGCTAGTTTGTGGTGGTAATAGCCCACAAAGGATAAGGTCCAAGATTGGCTCAAGCACGCCAACATCTATGGGGTGGGGACAAGCAATTTTACTTCTTTCCTGATATGATGATAAACATGCTTGCTAATCTCTTCAGTGTTTATAGTTGAGGAATGATTCAAAATGGCAACAAATGGGATGTGAAATTCTTTGAGAAAAGTATTTTATATAAGGGCATGTTTTTAAACTAATAAAATATAGTTTTGTTATTATTATGGAATATTTAGGGGATTATAGCTAACAATTCATATAGCAACTTGTTACGCTTGGTATGGGAATGTAAGGTGTTCGTAGTTGCTTTTTTGGAAACTGAAGAGGAGAATGTTTATAGGCATGTGGTGGATGAACTATTAGGCAAGAATTTAGGCTACTTTGTTCATTTTTAGTAAGGTTGTTAGAAGATATTTCTAACTTTATGGAGGCTTTGAGTGGAGCTCTATATTATGGATTTATCCTCATAGGTTATTACTAATTAATAAGATCTGGTGTCAATGATACTTGGTGGTGTTATGTGGTGTATACATCAAAAGATTATTTTGACAATCAGGAAGCTTGGCACAAAATCTGGTAATCAACAAAGCTTAGTAGATTATCAATTATTATAGAAGATTTTAATGCATTAATTATATGGAATGAGAAACAAGAGAGAAAAAAATCAATAACAGATTGGCTCAGTATTTGTTCACTTGCTTCATTCGCAATCTACATCTAACTAACTTGGAATTTATTTGGAATAAGTTCACTTGGTGTAATACTAAGGTAAAGAGAACTCATATATATTAAATACTAGATAGAGCTTTTATAAATTTTGATGGAGTGCAAGCATCCTCAAGTGCAATAGTGAAATAATTTTCTCATACCAACTAAAACCACCACCCTTTGTTTTTTTGGTAGTTGACATTGAATAAAACTAATAAATGTACCAAGTTTGAAAAAATATGGCTATCATTTCAAAATTAAACTAATGTAGTATAGGATGCTTCAAAAAGAACTATAAAAGGAAACCCAATCGATGGTTTGTCTAGTAAATATAGCTAAGCATTGTCAACATTAAAGAAATGGAGTGCAGCTTAGCCTAGTAATATTTCTTATAAGCCTTGCCAATTAGAAGAAGAGAACAACAAGCTTCAACTTAACAAATAAAAGAGAAGATTTACTGAGCTGAAACATAATCTTTTAGCATAATGTATTGCTTCCTGCCATAAGGCTATGACTTTAGAAGAAGCTTGGTTGTTGCAGCATGCCAAGCCTCATTAGGCTAGCCTTGGCAATCGAAATAGACAAATGTTTCAAGTAACAGATAATTCTCTGTACAACAAAAATCATATACATCATCATAAAAATGATAATGGGGAATTAGTAACTTCCACAACTGATATAAAGACATTCTAATGTAGTTCTTTAACAAGAAGTGTAGTTTTAGGAAATATGAACCTCTCCTACCTTTCCAACCTTTGAGATCTATCGATAATGAGCAAGCATAGTTTTTGTGGCTCTAATTAGTGATTATAAGATAAAAATGATGCATTTTCTAACAAAATGAATATTGCCTCTAACCTGAATGGCATCTTTATTGGGTTTTTACATTCATATTGGAACATTACCTAGGTAGATATTACCACACCTATGAAATAATTTTTTAAAAATTTTTGTAGGCTCAAACAGTGGAAACACATGTTGGTCATACTTATACATATTGTTCAAAATGCCAATAAATATAGAATAATTCAAATCCATTGGTGAGTAGACTGAAGATGGTGCTTCTTTATATTATAATAAGGGAACATGTTGCTTTTGTTCCTATCCATGTTTTGTTTGACAATATACTATTAGCACAACTTGTGCTACTATGAGTATCACTCAAGATATTTTGATGTACAATGGGCAACACTCTAACCAAGTGGTTGATCTTAAAAAGTGTATAGTATTATTTAGTAAGGGGTAGGAATGGATGCAAAGGAAGATGATAGTAAGAAAATTAAACATGAGTTATGATGTTTAATTCAAATATCTCAAAAAACCTCTTGTAAAAACAAAACTTTAAAAAAATTACTTCAAATTCATTTTTGGTTGAGTTAAATATTGTATAAAGATGGAGGATGATGTCAAAATCAATGCAGGGCATAATGTAATGATCAACTTGGCACTACCTACTATTCCTTCATATTACTTTGCCTACTCTTTAATTGTTAGTGGCATTATTATTCATTTGGAGAGATTCGTATGTAAATAAATATGGATTAGTTCATATGTTTGTAGAATACTACATTATGACTATTGGGAATTGTTAACACTTTATATAGAGTGTAGAGGACTCATAGTCAACAGTTATCCAAATTTGTAGGTAGCTTTGTTCATAAAGCATTGCATAAGGGTTATAGCTTGAAAAGATGGCTTATGTGTTCAAGCTTTTAGATCCAAGTATTTTTTGAGAAATAATACCATCTATAAGTCATGTGGTGCATCATGTACATGTAATTACTTGGTATTGCAGTAACTTGGAGAATTGATAACATGATTTGGCATATTACTGGAGGAAATTTAGTTCCATTCTTGTCAGATAATTGGCTCACATCTTTCATGTTGCAAAGCTAGTTAATAAGCATAGTGTGTTGGACCTTAAAAAACATTTATTTGTGCCTCTTTCTACATTTTGGATTATGCATTACCCTTGAGCCAAATCATATGAAAAGGATGTGTTGTACTTCAAACAAATTGAAGTCACAGTATTAAAATAAAAAATCATTTACAGTACCAACTATATGGGCCACAATTTAATAATAGAGGAGGTTACATGGGTTTAAAATTTGTAGTTATAGACTTAACTTAGTGACATGACATTGAGATTATGTCTTGACTTGAATTTCTAGTTGCTCATGGAAGTGTGAATAGAGATTGAGATGCCAGTTCTCTATCAATGACGTAATAATGTGATAAAGGATGTGAAACATAGCTCATGGGAATGCCATATGACAAAGGAATTTTGGTAAAACAACTTTGTAAATGCTAATCTCATGCTCAATGGAGCAAGCAATGAGGATTTGAATTCATTAAATTAGCTTCTTAGTTTGATGGTGGTGAGTATATGGGTCCTAAAGGCTTCTCATTCCATTAAATTTGCTAGTTCAGCATTATGTCACCTTTGGATTAACAGAAAGTTGTAAGCATATGTGGAGAAGTTGCTCAATTTGGCTGGACTACAAAGAATTATTTAATTTGTTGATGTTGCTTGTTCCATTATCCAATCACATCCAATAGAAGCTTTGATGGCATTCAAAGCTTGTTTTTTTACCTATTATTTGAATCCTTCAATAAGTCGGGTTATGCTATATTACGATCCGATAGTACAAGATAATCTAAATGCTAGAATTGGTATAGTTATTCAAGATGACTTAGGTACGCCTATTATTGCAACTAGAATAACTTTGATTTCAACTTCAAATTTTGTGATAGAGATTATTGCCATTCATGAAGAAATGGAGCTTCTTAGAATGTTACTTCAAAAATATCCACGTAGCAGAGATTAAATCAGTCTCTACAATAGCTACTATTGAAGTGAAGCAATTTCTTACATCCATAATAAGCAAGAGTGTCAATCATAGTTCTATTATATATGTGCAGGGTATGTAGTCCTTCAACATATCTCACATAAACTATCAATGCAATAATGCAGCCAATTAGGTTGTTCATCACAACGTTTTGCATGAATTTGTTTGGGATTAAGGAAAAGCACTTTAGAAACAATTTCAATATAATCTTTTTTAATTTATGAATATTGTTAAGGATTGTATGTTATAGGCTTCAGCTATTTCCTTATCAAGGAACCCAAAGGATTTTAGAAGGCATTTTTTATGAATTACAAACATGCGTGAGGCATTATTGGTGATGGTGATACATGGATGAGTAGAAGGCATCATTAGCGATTAAAAAAGGGAGAAGAAATGTGGTGGATGGAGGTGGAGAAATTATGTCGAATGGGAGACACAATGGCAAAGCTTGGTTCCAACAGATTCTAAGAGGCAAGTTTGGGCATCTCATTGTTTGATTCAATTTTTTGTGAATTTTGAAATGGATCTAGAATTCATAATGCTCTGAGTAGATAGTGTGGTACAATGGTCTATGATAGGAACAAAATCTTGTAAGATTGCAAAAACAATAAGATGTAGCTTGGTGTAATTATCCTTATGATTGATGGTCAGTTACAACTTTTAGAATTCAATTGGTGATACTTTTGAGGCTAACAAACTCATTATGAGCATTTTGGATTTTGGATTGTCATTTCAGTATGAGCTTTGATGTACATTGGTAGCAAAACTCAAGGAAGTGTGACGAAAATATAGTTCTATTAATGGAAGCATCACAATCGAACAAGGCTTGTTGTGATGAGAATATGTCTAAGGGCACTAAGGGTGCTTCTTTCCGATTTGTGTGGTGCATTAATAGTGAAAATGCATAGGGACCCAAGGACATAGAGGGAAGAGGAAAAATTGGCATTACCAAGTAGTGAAATTGGTTTGAATGAACATAATAATTATGTATCCATTCTCACAAGAAGTCATCTTATCTAAAAGGTGTTGATGTGAGCAATTTATGTGGTTGCATAAAAGGTGTGCATAAAAATGCTACAGTGGCCATAGAAGCCAATTCTAGGAATGACAATCATGAATCACTTAGCCCGATTAAGGTATGCATTAAGGAGTCACTTATTGGAGGGAGAATGAGCATTTTTAATTTGACACAAATAAGAGGTCCCCACATTAACTACTCAAAGAGCCAACAACTTTAGATCCTATTTAGAGAGACATGTCATTCCTATAGTAACAATTTCGAGCAATGATAATGGTAAAAAAGAGTTACTTGTTTTTGCACAAAATATCACGAATGAAAATACCCAGCACATGGGTTAGGTAGATGCCACCACACATTGCACCACTAAAGGCAGGAGCATAAATGACAAGGACATTGTTGAATGCACCTGTCACTACTTAACTTTTATTACAACATGATCAAAATTGCACCTCACAATGCCATATGCAAAGAAGAAAAAGTGGCACTTTGAAAATGCACAACAATAAGTGTGACTATAGGACATCACTTTATCATGATCGAGTAACCCACAATGTTATAAGTGCCAAAACATTTTACACTTTGTGGACCCAAATTGTTGGACACACAAGATGTTGTAAGGTACAAGTGGACTAGCTTCTACAGGTGTGCATAGTATACTATTAGGCATGAATAGTAGTGTAGCACATCAAGTGCTCTGCCACACACACAGTTATAGTAGTGTGTTGGTAGTGCCATAACCTAGTATAAGCAAATCGAAGGCAATATCACATTACCCCACACTTATTTTGCCACTAGCCATACCACACCACATATTTGCCCATATGGATTACATGCTAGAAAAATTTTTTCAAGGAAGAAGTTAAGTCCACTGATAATGCATTAGCTTTTCCATATGCCAGCAACTTGTAGTGCAAAAAATTTATAAAAAATGTTACACTTCAAGCACCTAACAATACATGAGCAAAGGATGCAATAGGGCACACGTGGAGTGCATGCCATGCATGAGCACAATGTTATAGCATAGCCATTGTTTTATCACATGCATAACTATTGAAGCATGTGGCTTGAGCTAAAGGCAAGCATGCAAACCCTAGTGCATAATGCTCCAAGTTGCACATTACCCCTTGTAGATTACATATTATGACAATTAAGTCATTGAAGAAGGCAAGTCTTTTTTGTAAGGCGTCATTATATGTATGTGTCTAAAGCATGTAGCACTAAAAATGAAAATGTTACTCTTTGTGGGGTACACCAGCTTCACTAAGGATGTCCCAGGACTTACCCGAACTTTCTAATACACACACATATAGTGGACTATTGTATATTTTTAGGGACAATTCCAGGCATGCATAAGTGCTAGTGCGTATTTCACCATCCAAGTTTTAATCCACCATGGGCTGCATGGTTGACTGCACTGTTAAGCACATTGCCCCTTGCAGAATTAATATTGTGACAATTCTGTCAAGGAGGAAGCAAAGTTTCCCAACAAGCCATTACCTTATACATACACTAATAATGTAAAATCTAACAATTCTAAAATAAGTTACACTTTTTTAGCCACAATGAAAATACGCATGGGTAGCAAGCTGCATGCAAACTGATTACAGCTCAAGAAAATAGTGGGCTTCTACCAGTGGTTACAAACCCAATAGGTACTAACCCTAACACGTATTACACCGTCCAACTTTTGTTTCACCACAAACTACACTGTGTTGATCATTGTCTCTTGTAGATTGCTTGTTGGAACCAAATGGAGAAAGGCAAGTCTCTTAATATCAAATCACTTTATCCATGCAAAAAATGCTTATGGTGCCAAAATTCAAAAAGAAGATGGACTTAGTAAGACCCAATGGTTGTGCACATTGGATGTGAGAGGGATTACATGCACAAGCTATCCAAAAGTGAATAGTCTACTGCTAGTGCTGAAACATGCCAATGCTCTATGATATGCATCGCTACAGTTGCATGAAGCTAGGGCTATGATAAATCTTCCAAAACAATAGCATCTATTGCACTATCCAACTATCACAATGTTGTTGGGCACACCACATCACACATTGATCCTTTTAGATTGCCTATTGTGGCAATTCCATCAAAGGTGAAGGTAAGTCTCTTAACAGTTCATCAACTTATCCAAGCACTAGCAACACAAATTGGTAAAAATCTAGAAAAAGGTCCCACTTTATAGGTGACACTAGCCACACTCACAGGGTGCTACTCAGATTACATGGACTGGTTGTTTGGTATACGCACAATGTTGTAGTGCACAATTAGTGATGTAGGCTAGCATTCATAAACCTTGTACATATTGCACCATCAACCTTCCATTTCGCCACAAACCAAATCATGCCACACATTGCCTTTAGTAGATTGAACATTGTGACAATTTTGTCAATGTGGAAGGCAAGTCTCCCAATAGTGCAACACAATATCAATGTGTGAGTAGCCTGCATTATAAAAATTTTAAAAAAAATGTGACACTTTGTGGGACACCACCAAGTATACAAATTACAGGATGCAGAGTGCATGGATTAACCATGTTATATGCAAACAATTCATTGCCATGCACGTGGAAAGTGCAATAATGCATTTGTCCATTTTGCTATAATGCACAAAGTGCTCTATTATGTGTAGTTATAGTAGTGTATAGTGAGGGCTTTAGTTAAGCATGCAGAAACCTTTTTGCATAGTGCTCTATCGAACTTCTACTTCAACATAGGTTGCACCATGCTGCCAATTAGTTAATGTGATTTGCAAACTGTGACCATTTTGCCAACTACAAAGGTATGTCCCCCAATAAGGCATCACCTACTCCAAGAACCAGTAACTCATAATGCTAAAACGTTCAAAAACAAAAGGTTACAATTTATGGTGCCACCCACATCTCTCAAGGGATGGAGGTGGGCATACACAAATTGACTTCCCACATGCACACAATGCTACACTCATATAGTTATAGGTGTAGCCTAGCATGCACATACTTTATTGCATATTGCACAATCCAACTTTGGAGTCACCATAGCCACACCATGTCGCACATTTCCCCTTATAAATTTTGTATTGTGATCATTTCGATTATGATCGTGTCAAGTCTCCCAACAAGGTATCACCTTCTACAAGTGCTAGCATTTTGCAACACCCAAAGGATGCTGCAAGGCACATGTGTCCTAGTCATCATGCATTCACACACTATTATAGTGCACCCAATGTTCTATAGCACATAGTAGCAAAAGTGTGCAACTAGGGCAACAACCAACCATACACAAAACATAATGCATATTATACCATCGAAGTTCCACTTTGTTGTTGGACACCCAGCATAACACGCTTCCCCTTAAGGACTACAAATTAAATAATTTATTTAAGAAAGATGGCTAGTGTCCTAATAGAACATAACCTTATCCATGCGCTAGTAGCCTATAGTGCTTAAAATTCTCAAACAAAGCTAGACTTTTCAAGCTCGACCAGCCACGCACACCAGATGTCATTGGGCGCATGTAGACTTTGTTTCACTATGTGCACAGTGCTACAATGCATGTAGTTATTTTGCCACACATGCACAGTTTTGCAATTCATGTAAATCTTTGTCACAATCATATATGTAGTGTTATGCATCTAAGGCAAAATCCTAGTATGCACAAATTGTAATAAATAATCCACAAGCTGGATTTCCCATGCTTGTATTTATTTTAAGTTAATTGCTTGATGCTTAGAGAAGGCTTCTATGGGATTGTCACTAAATTAGTCCCTAGCTAGCATGCATCAACCTACTCTTATCATATGAGTAGCACAAGAAATCCACTGACAGTTCAAGTGAAAGATATTGGGACCCTATGCATAACTCATAAAGCCAATACTTTTAACAAAGATATAGACACATTTTGCAATCTTTTTCTATCTACATTGATGAATTCACTAGAGGTTGTTCAACTTGGAGACCAAGTTTGGTTATGAGCATGACCTGGCATGAAAGGTAATCAGCCATTTGAAATTTAACTGGTCACATTGGGTGCATCAAACACCACTCAACATGTAGTGGTCATCCAATTGTTTTGCTCTACTAATCGTAAAGCAGCTTCTAGGGATGACAATCGATTAAGAAGAAACGATAACAATTCTTCGGCCCCCACTAATGCCTTTAGACGACCTGAGGTTTTCATCGACTATTATATCCCAACTCGAGAATTTTAACTAGAGTCCTTTTTTATGCTCAATTCAAATAACACTCTTCAGCAAGTTTCCCCCATCTCTTTGCTTCGACTAACACATGCAAGTGTCATTCACATGGAACCTTTCCACCCTTTGGCCTTCAAAGTTGTCATTTGAATATTTGTTACTATAACCAAGATCTACATCAGTAGGTGCTCCACAAGGAGTTGGTTTCTATAGTTTTTAGTGACCATTGTTCCCTCTTAGTCATCGAGCCATTGAGTTGCACAAACAATAAGATGTGGGTCACACCCTTAAGTGCTATTCATTTTTGGGGATAATTGATTAGGCTGCTAAACTTTTATGCATTCCTTAGCAAATATAAAATTTCATAACCACCATCTTACTATATTAATTAACTAATAGCCTTTATGGGACTTTCATTAGCATATAGTTACACATAATAGTCTAGGTTTTAGATCATCCCACAACTCCAGTTTTGCTTACCATAAATGGCTCACTTGGAACCTAAATTCCTTGGCTGAAGTCATCAAAGTAGTTGAGGCTTCCTACCTATTTAGGGATTGTGAATATGTTGAGGGAATTATGCCCTTGATGCCTCTAATCATTTGCATTACTTGAATAAACTCTAGCTATGGCTCCAATTATCCTAAGAGAAACTTTAAAGCAAACAAGCTGCAAGATAGTTTGATTAGTTTTTTGCTATTATACCAAATACAGACGAGTGATTTTCACATCAGTATCACTATGGACCTCCACTAGAGTTTCCACTAGCTTCATCTCACTTAAGAATAGTTCTTTATCTTTTAGGTCTCAAATGGAAATCTATCACTTAATCCCTTTATGCAAGATTTGGGTTAGTCAGTGCCTCACCTTTCGAACGAGGATCAAATCAATTAGCATCCTTCCAAAATTTGTACTTGCTCACCGGTCGACTCATAATCATGTCAAACTTTTTGGTTTCTGCTTGAAGATAGGTTACTTGGCAAGCCAATTAGCCATCACAAATACAAGTGATGCCTTCATGGCTTGCCTTGATGGGGCACATTTTTTGGGCTCCCGTTGCTATGATGGCCTTAGGCAATCTGCTTCTTTAGCAAACTATATGATGATGTTTTCTATAAAGTCAAAGCACATCCTGGTGTTTCATATTGTACCATATTAACAATTTTAAGCACTCTTTAACTATTTTTCAAAGTAATTTTCATCTTTCCCTTGTGTTACTTACTGGCTATTAGCCTCTTATATTACTTATCCTTGGAAAACTTTTACCACCAAATTTGAGTTCCACTTCCAAACAACCCAACTCAATCGTACCACCTTTTGTAGAAGTATTGTATGAGCTAAATAGGCTTTCACCCTCCTAAACACCCCCTTCCATAAGATTTGATTCTAATCTGTTGTTGAGGACACCCCTTTACACTAAAATTCGTGCTTAAAACGGCCTAATTTCCTTACTATGTTAGATCATTTTTTCTCATCATTACTAAGAGAATTCTTATGAGTTCCTTCTTCTCTACTTATTTATATGTTTGAACTTGGTGGGAATCCTTATTTAACCAAGGTTCATTCCACGTTAAGGTGCATGGAGTTGGATTTATTAGGGGCACTTAAATTTTACACTGGAATATTAATTCCTATTGGCCAACACAATAACACTTAGTGGCGTACATCTCTTACCACATTCATAGTTAACCATCACCTAATGCTTGAACAATTTATGCCATAGCTAGGAGAGCCATCCACATCTTATTGCCTTGGCTTGCATCCATCAATGTAGCTTACATTCAAAAAATGGCATGTTCACAAGATCATACAATTCATAACATGTGTCAAATCTCATTGCACTATTCAACAATATGAGAACTGAGATATTCATTGTTGAGAGTTGTTCAATGTTTGATTTTCAAACCCCACTAAATGTAGCTATGAATAATAAACCCATTGCTAGCTTAACATTTGCTCTCCCTTCATGCATGATAATGTTAACAGTTGATTTTTAGGCCCCACTAAACCTAGCCATGAATAATAAACCCGTTACTAGCTTAACATTTGTTCTCCCAAAAAATGAATAGCACTTAAGTTTGTGACCCACATCTTGCTGTTAATGCAATTCAATGGCTTGATGTCTAAGAGGGTACAATGGTCAGTAAAAAGTAAAGAAACCAACCCCATGTGGAGCATCTACTGATGAAGATCTTGGTTATAGTAACAAATATCCAAATAACAGCATTGAAGGCCAAAGGGTGGAAAGGTTCCAAGTGAATGACACTTGCATGTGTTAGTTAAAGCTAAGAGATGGAGGAAACCTATTGAAGAGTGTTATTTGATGTGAGCATAAAAAAGGACTCTAGTTAAAATTCTTGAGTTGGGATATAATGGTCAATTCAGACTTCAGGAGGTCTAAAGGCATTAGGGGGTGCCAAAGAATAAAAATTAAAGTCATAGTGCAATCATCTTTGGCATGGGTGATGTGGGAAGTGGTCTAATCCATGGAAGAGAAAACTTTTCGGATCTTAGAATTACCTTACAACTGGTGGTTTTGCACGTTATAATAGTGGAACTTAATAAAATTTAAGGAATATTGCGGACACTTTACTAGATGTTTTAGTGTCAAAGGTGGTCTGATGTGATATGAATTCATCTAAGGATGATGAGGGTGAATCCTCTGGGATATGAGATGCATTAGCTATGAAGTAGGCACAATAGTGAACTGAAGCTAAATAAGCTTACAAAATTATGTATTGCATCAAAGGATAATGCTAGATGTCTCTTTAGTGCTGAAGTAGTTGATTAACAAAGGTGCATCCAATTTATTAGAGAGAATGTCAAAAAGGTGGTTGAGGGAAATTATCTGAATGGAAAGCAGCTAGTTTGTAGTTAAATTACAATGAGCTTAAGGGATGCTTTTAAAGGATGGAGAATGAATAATGACAACAACATTTGCATTGAAGGTTCATTTCATAATTACATGGAAAAACCAGTAAATGCAGATGTGAAGATGATAGCACCGAGTGATACGTCCTTCATAATAAATGATGAAAAATTTACCTTTCAAAGTGGCTAGTGATCACTAAGTTAATTACCACCAGTTTGATCTTGTTGGTATAGTGTATATTGTTGTTTTTCCTTTCAATGGATTGCCGAAGTACTCCAACACAGTTCATTAGTTTTGTTTGCACTTTGAGTCAGCTATAGATAGAGATTCTATGTGGCTGGGAGCTCTTTGGCATGTTGTAGGCCTTGCATTGGGACTAAATATGTGGACACCAGGAATTAAGCTGAGTACCACAGTGATTATGTGTGGTCCAATATGGTTTCATTTTTTGATAATCTCTCTCATGTATTGGGACTTTAAGAGCATTTGGTGCATCGCTAAAGATATGGGTGACTCTATTCAGATTGATGGTTGGACAACTCACATGCAAAGATCATCCTTTGGAAGAGTTTGTGGAGGAATTGAGTTTACAAAGCTCCTTAAAGTGGGCATTTTGCTTAATGGAGAATTGGGCCACTCTTTTTAGAGGTTTTATTTTGAAGGAATACCACTTATCTACTTCACTTGTGACAAAGTGGGACATGCTTCCAACATATGTACATCCAGTGAGTTGGTTCTTAGTGATATTATAGTTAAAAGCTTTTGTCCTTTTGAGATAGCACCTGATCAAGATATGATGAGTAACAATTTGTTTGGCATCATGGATGATTGTGTGACATAGGAAGAGAAAAGTTTTAATAGCAACACAATAAAGGAAGAATATGAATCGTAAAGATCTAAGCAGGAAAGTGTTGACTAGGCATTACAAGCTGGAAGTTAAAGAGAAAGTTGTGAATAGGGGCACATCCTTATACAAGAATGATTGGCATAGAGGGCATTCATTTAAGATAAAGTGGGTACAAAAATAGATTGGCATAGAGGTGATTGTCTTAGGTAAGTTTGAACACTAAAAAAAATTGTGTTGTCAGAAAACATTAGAATTGGAAGAATATGGAGCAAGGGCATTTTGTTACCTAGACCTTCTGAGCAATTGTAGATGGCTATGATGTTATAAGATGCACTTGGAAACTACACTTAGTATTGTTTAAGGCTTTCCTTTGTCATGATTTTTAAGGTACTTTGGTTTGGGCATATAAGGGTTAGACATGGTATCCACATAAATACACTCATTTTTGTATTATTACTAATTACATGAAGTTCACTTGGCATGAAAACTAGTGGTTTTTTTACCTTCTTTGAGAGAATCAACATTAAGTTAGGTCAAGACACCATTAGTAACATGAATGCAAATTTTGTAGTTTTTCGTAGTATTGGCAGGACTCAAAATGGAAATGGAGGGGACGTGCAATTTTTGGAGACATATTCTACATAGAATTCTTGGAGATATTATAAGTAGTGATGATTGCCAATGTATTTGGCTTTAAGTTTTGATGAGTGCTCATTAGCCAGCTTCATTACATTTTTTTTCGTAAAATGCAAAATTACCATGCCTAGGAAGCTACTGATATTTAGTCATTAGGAGATTTGGTATGCATCAAAGAAGCTTGTGTACATCAATTTACTACCATAGGGGCAAATTGGGAGTAATTGTGCTCTACTTTTAAGAAACAAGATTATTACATGGCCAAAGAATTTCTTGAGCCTAATTCTTAGATGGAGAAGAGCTTCTTTAGTTTCTTAAACTTTATACTTTAATTTTATGATAGAGGAGGTTGTCTTTAGGAGGATGACCTCAAATAGTAGCTAGAATATTTGCTTAATTGCAAATATAGCTAAATGTCATACTTTTTTCTTGGGCTAAAACTTTAGACTTTTGATTTGCTCTAATGCTACTAATCATGAAAAGTTTACTTAGTATAAAAACTAGAGGTTTCAATTATTTACTTGTTATCATCTTGAGGTTCAAGCTTACCTCAAACATGGCAATGACAACAAATTGGGTAAATGCAACATTAAGTTTTATCGAGATATGGTGAATAATAATAATGCAAATAGGACTCAAAATATGCATAACAAGGATGTATAATTCTTGGAGATGAATTCAATGTAGAATTCCTAGAGATATTGTAACTAGTGGTGGTTATCAGTCATTGTGGCTATTTGATTTGTTGAGTGCACATTGGTCTGCTTATTTGAATGCTTTTGTGTAAAACATTATGTTGCCATGCACAAGAAACATTAGGTGATTTTCTTTGCATTTAAGCAGCTTATGTATAACAACTTACTACTATAAGAGCAAATTTGGAGTAATTGTGTGCTACTTTTGTGAAGCACCTTTATTGGAAGGTCATGGAAATTCTCAAACAAAGCTGTTTTGTGGGTGAGAAGTTCTTTAGTTTCCTAGAATTGGTACTTTATTATTAACATAAAGGAGTATTTCTTTAGGAGGAGGATGTCAAACAGGAGACAAAATATTTTCTTAATTGTAAACAATAGCTAGGTGCTTTAGCCTTCTTTTTAAGGCTTTTATTACAACTGATGTTTGAGTCTCAGGTGTTTTTATTAAAGGCACCTACATCTAAATTTAGAATTGTCAAGGTCAGGAAGGTTATAATAAGCAATTTTACCTAGGCACACATTTTTAGCTAATAATATATGGCTCTGTTTCTAGTATGGAATATTTGAGGGATAAGAGTGGTAAAATCTTCTAGCTATTTGTAGCACTTGGTAAGAAGCAATAAGGTCTTTGTTGTTGCCTTATTTAAATCTTCCATGGTGACTTAATAGACATGAGGTGGATTAACATTTGTGTATGAATTGGGACAACTTTGTCTAATATTTGACTTAATTGTGAAGGGTTATTGTGGTTTTATTGAGGTGTTGTTTGGTGTATGAATCAAAGGAATATATGATCTATTGGATAGCTTAAAACCAAATCAAATTATTTATAAAGCTTGTTAGACTATTGATTTTTGCAAGGGAGTTTAACATATTATTTGCATAAAATGAGAAGAAAGATGGAAATAAAATTAGTGGTGTGTAGGGTCTATATGAGATCTCTAGGCTCATTAATGATTAAGATTTGACTAAACAAGGATTTATTATGAAAATGTTCTCTTGGTGTAATAATAGGTGGCAAATGCACATATATATATGAAAGACTAGATAGAGTTTTCATAAATAATGTTGGTAAGTAAGCATTCCCAAGCACTATCACATCTTCATTATATAACCTTGGATTATTGCCCTCCACTAATTCTACTTAGAGAATTTTTATTGAATAAAATAGAGATGAGAGCCTGTCACAAAGGCTATGGCTATTGAATACACATTCAATAATATTATGTATGCAGGTTGGAATAGGATTGTTAGAGGGAACCTTACAGACTATCTATCCTCCAAATTTAATACAGCACTATTAGATTTAACAAAATGGAGTTTAGCTAAATTTGGTAATATTCTTAATAAGCCTAACTTTTTGGAGTAGGAGATCTAAGAGATTGAACTTAAGAAACCTGAGATGGAGTTAATAGAGCAAGAACATGAAATAAGATGGGTAATAGAAATACACTTTTATCAAATATGTGTAGCAAAGGAAGGACTTTAAATGGCCACTAAGAGGAGGAACAATTCATGGATATCTTTGCTGCAAAAAATTCTTGGTGTTATTATTGACAGTAATGGTTGTCGATTATGGTGGCATTCAGATTTTATGAGGGTCCATTGCCCTTCTTGTAAGACTACTGTAGTGTTAAATGCTATTTTACTATACCAAAAATGCTATTTGGTTTTAAGCATTGTGAGATGTCCTCTACATCAAAGAAATAAATGTACTTTAGTTTACTTAGGAAAGAGGAAATTGGGAGCATTTGTATGCTACATTTGCATGCCAACTTCATTGGGTGGTATTGGAATTGCTGAAGGAGAACCCTTATTAAGGCAAGAGAAAGTTCATTTACTTAGATTTTGTATTCTAACTTTAGGGTAGAGGAGAAAGTTTATAGGGGAAGAATCTCAAATATGACTAAGAAAACTTGTGAAATGCTATAGAATAGCTTGATCATTTAGCTTTCTTTCTTGACATGGAAATTACTATTGGTGTTTAAGTTCCCAATATTACTGTGGTTATGTGGTTAATTTTTATAGGTTGCCTAGAAGCAACTATTTTGTTTCCTTTTATTATTAATGATTGTAGTAGTAGTTTTGAAAATTTAGGGTGTTAGAGTAGCAAAAATTTGAGACTATTTGTAGCTCATTGTAAGGGAAAATGGTGTATCAATGTTGCTTTATTGGAAACTTCAACAGATAACTTCAACAAGCAAGTGACAAACATTCTTTTAGGAATGAATTGAAACTACTTTTTCCAACCTTTAATTGGCTTTTCGGGTTTCTTGAGATTATGAAGGCATCCTCATAGGTTATGTCTATACTGGTCACCATTGGCAAAATCCTCTCTTGCTGATGTTATGTGGTATATGCATCTAAAGATTATATCATACATAGGGTATCCTTGGACCAAATTAGAGAATTATTAATGCTGGTTGGTCTATTGAGTGTAACAAAACATGGACATATCCTTAACATGCCTTGGAATTTAAAATAGAAGCTTTAGAAAGCTCATGCTTAAAAATTTGAGTTTGAGTTAAATGAGCTTGGGCATAATTTTTTGGCTCAACATATAGCCTCATATCATAGGGATATAGGTTCAGAGAAATCTTGGAGGTGGTGGTGTGCCAATCTACATTAGGCTAAATTTGAAGATTGCAACACGTACTTCTTTAAAGTACACCTACAAAAGTAGTTATTCTCATCAACACAAGAATGATAGTAGAGAGTTGGTGGCTTCCCCAAATGAAATTAAAGAATTACTCTTGTGGTACTTTAATAAAAAATGACGTTGCTTTGGGCAATATAGTTTACCACCTCTCTAGCCCTACAAAACTTTCGATAATGAGCATGCAAAAACTCTTATGACACTAATAAGTGATGATGGGATCAAGATTATTGTTATGTTTATCAAAAGAAATAAAGCCTCTGCCATGGATGGCATCTTTGAAACGTTTGTGCATAGGTACTTCGAATAATACTCTCATAGATATTGTCACAACGACGAAACAATTTTTTAATAATAGATGTATGCTAAAAAGATTGAAAGATATGTTAGTTATTGTTATTGAAAATGTTTAAGGTCCTTTAAAACCTGAACAATTTAGATTGATAAGTTTTTTCTATATGACATTCAAAATTATGGCTAAATTTTTTGTGGGTACATTAAACATGATGCTTCCAAAAATAATTATGAGGAAACAAATAATTATGTGGAAACAAGTTTTTCTATGCCTCATTGAGCTATATTTGACAATATACTTTTAGCGTAGGAGATGGTAGCTTTTATGAATGCATATGCAATAAAAAAAGGTCTCATGGCTCGTAAGCTGCACATGGACCAGGCCTACGATAAGGTCAATTAGTTGTTTGTGCTTGACATGTTAAACAATTTATAGTTTTCAAATATTTGGTTTGACTAGGTTGAGTTGTGTATCACTACACCAAGTAATCAAATTAAGCTAAATGGGGTTCATTCTTTCATGGATTGAAGCTACATGGGGTCTTAAGCAAGGGTGTCCATTAGCGCCATAACTTTTTACTATTGTATCTGAATATCTCTCTTATCTTATTATGCAATTGATAGACCTTGTAAGGATGGCTAAGATCAAATGTATCCTTTCTTCCCATATGATTTCTAACCTTTTTTATGATAATGATAATTGAAACTATGCTATACCCATTTATGTTCTAGCAATGATCATTTGGGACATTATTAAATAGTAACAGCTACATTCAAGCCAATTGGTCAATCTTAACAAATCAAAATAGTTGTTTAGTAGTGTAATAGAATGCATACAAATAAAGATGATAATAGGGAAGCTACATTTGTCCCAAACTACTCAATTGAAAAATTTAGTCATTCCTATTATAAAAACTACATCACAGGAAAAAACATCAATTTTCTTATTGATCAAGTTAAAAATTGCATGGTTGGATGGAGGTTCAAAGCTCTGTCCATGAGGGACCATATTATCATGATCAACTTTGTCCTTATTTTGATTCCTATATATTGCTTAGCCCAATCTTTAATTTCGAAAGGCATTATTAAGGAGTTAAGAAAATTGATATGTAGGTACTTATAGATGGTTCTAATATTAGTAATTCTATAGAATTTCCTTACTCTACATAAGGAGGGTGATGGCCTTGAGATTCATTGCTTGTCCACGTTATAAGTAGCATTGATTGCAAAGAACTACAAATGGGTTATGAATTCAAAGGAAGTTTAAAGGTTTCAAATATTCAGGTACAAGTACTGTACGATAAATAATAATCTCTATAAACCACGTAGGGCTTCACATACATGCAAGAAAATTTGTAATGTAGTGCCCTGAACAAATGAGAAAATGGTTTGGTGAATTGGTAAGGACATGCAAGTTTCTTTCATGTTGGATAATTCACTTCACTTTTTTGCAAATGCATTGTGGCCTACATATATTAATGTAGACATGTAACATCTAATTTGCATGGCAGAGCTTGTTAAGGAGCATTGTGTTTGGGAAAAGTTATGATACAAAATTTGTTTGAGTCTACTTTGGCTTTTTTGATTATGGACACCCCTTGGGCAAGATCAAGTCCAAAGGATATGTTGTATTTGAATGAGCATGAAGACGTAGTGCTGGAATCAAACGTTATATACAACAGAATGTATAATAGCCAAAATTTATTGCTAGAAGAAGCGTGGATTCTAAATTTCTAACTATAGCATAGAGTGAGTTTGTTTATGTAGACATTAATTTTTAATTTACTTAGCAGACATTTCTTGATTCATGTGAGGGTATTGAGGACCAGGAATTTTGTCCATGAGGCTGTGAGGTGGAGGAAGATATTATGCATTACTTTTGGAAATGTCATAAGGAAAAAAAAATTATGGGCAAGTAACTTCAAAATTAGAAGTCTTAGTATTGAATGGAATAATTACATGCATTTTAAAACAATAAAGGAGTTGTTGAACTAGATGTAGTTTAATATTTAGGTTGCTAATGCATCATAATTGATCATGTTTGCTACTAAAGAGTTGTATTATCTTTGGGTTAATAGATATCTGCATGCCTATGCTGGTAAGCAATTTAGCCTTGTTGCTCTTCGACGAAGAATTCCGTTTGATGTTGCTCCTATCATTGCATGTTCCATTCATTCGAGCCCATCTAGTGGTAGTTCTTGCAACCTTCAAGCACCATGTGTAACCTCTTATTGGACTACTTTAATTGGTGGGTTAAGCTTAATTACGATGCAATAATGAAGGAGAACCTTAATATTGGAATTGGCATAATTGTTTGGGATCACTTTGGTAAGACAAATACTTTTGTTGATAAAATGTGGATTTTAAGAGCAGCCTCTGCCATGGAAACTATTACCATTCTTGAAACCATGGAGCTTCTTAGAACACTATTTCCTAATATTCTTGATGCAAAATCGAATATGACTCTCCAACTTCCATTGTGGAAGTGAGATGGATTGTTGTGTCAACCTTCTATAATAACAATTATCTAAGTGCTGCTAATTTTGTGAAGACTATGCAGTTCTTCAAGCTTCCCCATATATTGTGTTAAGTTAGATGTGTATTTGATTGGGTTTTGCATTATACTCTTTTGCATGATTTTATATGGGATTGGGGAATGCCCCTTCACAAATTAGTTATGCACTATCTTTTTTTGTATTTTATTGTAAACATCCATAAGTATTGTATGTTGAAGCCTTTAGCCATTTATTTATCATGCAACCCAAAGACTTACCAATAATTGGGATTGGGATAGGCCATTTGTCACCAATGATTACTCACCTTTTTTATACATATGGCATTTTGATCTACATGCAACTTTTGCTACAACATAAACTATTGGGACATTATGAAGTAATATGGACAACACTTTGGTTAGCTGGTAAATTTTAGCAAATCCAAAACATTGTTTGGTAAGGAGATAGGATGCAAGCATAGAAAGATGATAATAAGAAAGTTACATATGAGTCAATCTACTCAAATAAAATATTTGGGCATATCTATTGCAGCAACTAAATTTAAAAAAAATGACTTTTAATTTATTGTTGATCAAGTTGAAAACTATGACAAGATGAAGGCTCAAGTTCTATCAATGATCGGACATCTTGTCAAGATCAACTTGGTGCTTTCTACTATTCCTGCATACCACTTAGCCCACTCTTTATTTTTTAAGGACATTATTCATGAGTTGGAGAAATTGATGCAATGGTACTAGTGAAGTTGTTCGAATGTTAGCAACTCTATAGATTATGTAACCTAGAAATTTGTACTCTTCCTAGGGATTATGGAGGTCTTGGAGTTTGTAGTTTTTCGACATGGTATGTAACATTTATTGCAAAGTGTTGTAGGTGGTTTGATGGTCTTTTTGTTCAAGCATTTAGATCAAAGTATTTTATGCCAAACAATAATATCTATATGCTATGTGGCACTTTGTATACATGTAGGATACATAGCAGTGCGATGCCTTGGACAAGTGAAAACATAGTTTGGTGAATCATTAAGGGAAAGAAAGTTACATTTTTGACAGATAATTCACTTAGTATTTTTCCTATTGCTTTCTGGCCAACCTATATCAACATGGAAGTCAAACATCTAATATATGTTGCAAAGCTTGTTAAGGAGCATGGTATGCAGAACCATGACAAAGATATAAAACATATTGATGCTTACTTTATTGATTTTGGTTATGCATTCCCCATAGGAAAAATCAAATGAAAAGGTTGTGTGGTACTTCAATCATATTGATAACATGGTGTTGGAACCAAAATTCATCTACAGTAGCTTGTATTTGATTTATAATTGAATAATAGTTGGAAGTTGAAACTATAGCGATGTGTTAGTGTGCTCATTTGGAGATTAATTTTGAACTTTCTTCCAACTCACTCTTGGATGTGTGCAAGAGGTATTGAGATGCAACTATTTTGTCCATTGGGCTATAAGGTAGAATAGGATGTTCAACATGGCTTATGGGAATGTGATAAGGAAAAGGATTTTTGGTGAAGCAATTTTCAATCGCTATTTCATGGATGATGGAGCTAAAAAGTAAAGATTTTAAATCTTTAAGAGAGCCACTAAACAAGATGATGGTAAATATTCAACTCGTAACTATGTTGCATGCAATTAAATTTGATATTTCTACATTATATCACCTTTCAATTAATTGAAATTTCCAAGCATAAGTGGGCAAGGTGTTGAGTTTGGCTACACTTCAAAGTAGTATTCAATTCAATGCTATTAGACCTGCTTGTTCCCTTTGTCCAATCCCATCTAGTGGGACTTTCTATGGCCTTCAAAGGTTGTTTATAAACAATTATTGGACTCCTCCACCAGTAGGGTTGGTTAAGCTCAATTGCAAAACAATAATCTAAGATTATCTAAATGTTAGAATAGGTATAGCTATTATGTATGACTTGGGTAGGACTATTATTGTTGGTAGATCTTGGATTTTAGGTTCAGTTTTCAACCTGCAAACTATTGCTATTCTTGAAGCTATGGAGCTCTTTAGAGTGCTACTAAGAAATTGTCATGCTTCATAGATTAAATCAGACTCTAAAGTAGTCATTTTGTAAGTGAGCCAACTACTTGCATCAATTACGTGTAAGGGTAATCATCGAAGTCCTATCATGTTTGTGCAAAATATCTAGTCTTTCAAATATTCCACACTATGTGCCAAGTCAACTATGCAGCCAACTAGATTGCACATCACACTTTTATGAATGATTTTTTGTTGGATTGGTGTATGCCCCTTCCCAAATAGCTACAATAATGCCCTTTTTATTTTATGTATGAACCTTTCTCATGAGAGCATGTTGTAGGCTTTGAGCTTTTCTTTGTCAAAGAACTCAAAGACTTTATGATTTTTTTGAACTTTAGAATTGTCGGGAAAGGAGGGAGACACAATCACTAAATGCTTGTTTATGGGTTCTCTATTACCAGCAAACTTTGAAATGGACATTTTATCAGTTTTTCTCTGAGTGCTTTGTGTTGTTTTGTAACTAATGGTAGGCTCACAATCAAGAAAGGTTACTAAAAAATAAGATGCATGGAGAAATCATCCTAGACACAGGTGGTGAGTATAGAGGCCATGATCCCAATAGTTGAGAATTCTTGGTATCCCAACATTTTTCATTCTATTAGTCCTTTGACATATAGTGGTAGTGGTACTTAGGGTAATAAAGCAAATATTATGGGAAAATTATTTGATTTATCATAGTCAAACAAAGTTTGTTGTGAAGTGAATTCATCTTAGGGTGAATCCTCTGGGATGTGCATTGCATTACCTATCAATTTGAACACAACAATAGAGACAAAGGATATAATGGAAGAGTTAAACACACTAGATAATGAACTAAAGCAAAAATAACTTACAAAATTATCTGCTATATCAAAGGAGAAGGTTATACATCCCAATAACCAATTAGAGAACTCTAACACAGTGCTTTAGCCTTCTTTCATGAACTATAACTATGGAATTTTTATTTCTTGCATTGCTGTTAATCACATGGAGTTTAGTTGGCATGAAAGCTAGTGGTTTTTGGTTACTTGTATGGAGATGATCTTGTTAGATATGATCCAAGCTATGCTCAAGCTTTGTTGTGGCTATGAGATGGGAGTAGGTAAACTAATGTTTGCTCAGTATATGGTCATTAATAAAAATACAAATTTCTCAAGTGTTTATAATGACACAAAATTGAAAAAGAGAGATGTGTAATTAGTGGAGATGCATACAATGCAAAAATCTTATAGATTTCATAAGAAGTGGAAGTTATAAAGTTTTAGTCATTAAAAGATTAACTATGTAGCTAAGAAGCCTTTGTACATTACTTTACTGTAGTAGGGGAAAATTGGGAGAAATGGTGTGCTATTTTTGAGAAGAAATTTTATTGGATGGATAAAGAAGTGCTCTGATATTAGTCATACATGGGCGAATTATTTTTCAATTACCTAGAAATGTTATGTAATTTTTAAGGCAGTGGAGGATGTCTGTAGAAGGAGGACATCAAATAAGAGTTGGAATGTTTACTCAATTGTAAATTATTACTAGATGTTTTGCTACTATTGTATATGTCTCAGATGCTATTGTGAAAGTGCAATGATCCAAAACATAGATCATGCATGGTTGAGAGTGTTGTAGAGGCATACAATTTCCTTAGCTATAAGTTTTAGCTAACAATATATGGTTGTCTTTGCTGTACAAAACATTCGAGGAATTAGAGTGGCAAAATCTTGTAGCTACTTGTTGTTTTTATTAAGGGAAAATATGGTGTTCGTTGTTCCCTCGTTGGAAACAAAGTTGGAGAACTATAATTGATATGGGGTAGACTAACTTTCGACAGGAATTGGAATTTCTTTGTCTAATATTTCATTAGATTTTTAATGAATATTGAAGCTTTATAGGAGTATTTGGTGGAGCTTGAGATTGTGTAGTCATCCTCATAGGCGGTTACTATCTAGGAGGAATCTAGTAGCAACAACTCTTAATCAAATTTCTGTGGTGTATGAATCAATAGATTACATGATCTACTAGACCAATTCAGAGAATCTAAAAGGCTTCAAAGACTATTGATTATTGTAAGAGATTTTGATGTACTACCTTCATAGAATAAGAAGAAAAGGGAGGAAAGTTTCTATTCATTAGGCTCAATAAGAGTTCTTCAATTTCATGAATGATTTAGATTAATAGACTTGCAATTTACAAAGAACAAGTTAACTTGGTGTAATATTAAGGAGGGTAGTGCATGTTTATTTGGAAGACTTGATAGAGCTTTGTTGAACATTCATGATATGTAAGCATTGCCAAATAAAATAATGAGAGACCATTCACACATATGATCAAACAACTACCATTTGCTAATTTTGTTTAGACAACTATCTTGAATAAAACTAAGAGGAAACTCCAATTTGAAACTTCTTGGTTATCATTTCCACATTCAACTAATATTATGTAGATAGTTAGGAATAGAACTATTAGGGGCAACTCTATGGATAATCTATCCACTAAAGTTAATTGAGCACTATTGGTTTCAAAAAAATGGAGTGTAACTAAAGTTGGCAATATTTTTAATAGACCTTGTAGTTGAAGGAGTTTTAGCAGTTTTAACTTAATGAATTTGATATGGCATTAGCTAAGTCTAGACATGATCTTTCGCCATAATGTATTGCCCTTTATAAGAAGGCTATGGCTTTAGAAGAACCATGGTGGTGCTAACAAGAGAATCTTCATTAGGCCAACTTTGAGAATCAAAACATGCATTTCATTTGTGCAGTGGCCACTTTTAATTACAAAAGTTATTATATACATCATCATTAAAATTATATAAAGAATTGGTCAGTTCCCCAATTGACTTTAAAGATATACTCATGCAATGTTTTAGTAGGAGGTGGTGTAGCTTAAGCCTATTTAGTCCTACACTATCATCCAACCTTTGAGAACTATTAATATATTGAAAAGGAATGGTTTATTGCCTTTAATAAGTGAAGATGAGGTTAGGAATGCCATTATGTCTATCAAAATAAAGCCCCTGATGTGGATGGCATCTTTGTAGAATTTCTGCATGGATATTGGAACATTAATAAGGTAGATATTATCACAACTATGAAACAATTCTATACAGATAGCTATATCCCCAATAGGTGGAAGAAAGATTGATAATTCTAGTTCTTAAAGTATTAGGTTCTTCAAAACCTAAACAGTTTATATCTATCAGGTTTGCAATGTGATACACAAAGTTTTTGCAAATATATTGATGGGGTACATGTAAGATTGTGGTTTTTAATTTTATTCCAATGGAGTAAGTAGCTTTTGTTCTTGGTTGTGCTATATCTGATAAAATGTTTTTTTGGTGTAAGAGCTAGCTACTCATATGAACTCATGTACTTCTAAATAGGGGTTCATGGCACCTAAGCTGAGTATGGCTTATGACAAGTTCGATTAGAAATTTATGCTCCATATGGTAATGCATTTATAGTTGTTAAATATTTTGTATGGTTGGGCTGAGACTTATATCACTACATTAAGAATTGTGGTTATGATTAGTGGGATCTACCTTTTATGGATTCAAGTTTTAAGGGTCTTAAGAAAGGGTGTTCACTATCACTATACCTTTTATGATTTGGTTTTGGCTTATTAAGAAAAAGAATTAGATGGAGCAAGCCACCATGATTAGGATAAAGATTGGCCCTTCCTAACCAACATTTTCTCACCTTCTATATACTAATGAAACTTTTATCTATGCACCAACAACTTATGTTGTAGCACAAACCACTACTTACATTTTGAAGTAGCATTGCCAACACTTCAGCTAGTTGATAAATTTTAAAAAATATGGTGTGTTGTTCTATAAGTGATATACTTTAGCTATATCTATTACGACAACAAAACTTTAGAAAAAAAATTCCAATTTGTTATTGATCATGTTGAAAGTTATGTGTCAAGTTGGACAATCATGTCTCTATCGATGGTGGTGCTCATTGTCAGGATTAAGTCAATGCTCATTGCTATTCTTATGGATTACTTAGCCCACATTTTAATATTGTGCAAATTTTTTGTGATGATGTGATGTTAGTTGTAGAGTGGTTTAACTATTAAGAGCACTATAAATTATGCATGCTAGAAATTGGTTGATCTTTAGAAGAAGTGTGAAGGCCTGGGAGTTTGAAGTTTATTGACATGGTAGGTTACATGTTTTGGAAAGCATTGCAGGCTGGTTATGAGTTGGAAAGACTTTTCTTTAGCTGTAAGCATTTAGATCCAAGTATTTTATTATAAGAAATAATTTTTATTTGTTGCTTGGTGCTTCATATACAAGCCAGCTACTTCATATTGTGGTACCTCAAACAATTGATAATACAGTTTGGCTAGCATTCTTTTTGTCAATTACACTTCTATGTTTCTACTTATTAGAATATTTAAATGCCAGTTATCTAATAAGTAAGCACCTCTTTTAAAATATGAGAATTAGCAACAAAAGCAGAAGAAATTTAGTTGATAAATTTTAGTGCACAAACTTTTCACAAATGCTAAACTAGATATAGCATCATAGTCAATGTCAATACTTTCTACCGGTTCAAAAATATTCAACTTATGATTATGAGTAAGTGAGTAAATGTGCATTTGTAGAAAAAAGTTCAATACTTCAAAATCATATTCAGATACTTCATAATATAATAAAAATGTTTCACTAATGAAACCTCCATCGAAACCATGTTCTCTGAAATGGTTGCTTCTATCTGCTCCAATAATGAATCATTTGTTGAATTAAATAACTAATTTACTCATATACTCGTATACTGGGGGAAGAGGATCCACATAGTGTGAATGATTTCTGAGTGGACTCCTCATTCATTTGATAGACAAGATCACGAATATTCTATGATCCTCTGCCAAAGCCCAGACTCGGATCGTGAGGATCACCGAAATACTTCGTATCAACTGATAAGATTAAGATACTTGGAATGTTAATATTGATATTCTTAGTATGTTATCTATTTATGATTGTTCCTTAAAGAGAACTAGAACCTCCACACCCTTTAGTACAAGTTTTTGCAAAACTCTATCTATTTTGTTTTAGATGGTAGACCGACTCTCTTTCTTTGTCTTGTGCAGTCATTAAGAACTTGATTCTTTCTATCTATTATATATCAATATCTACTAGACAAAAAGAATGCTCATAAGTAGTCCTATTGAAACAAAAAAAGAACCCTTGTGTATGAAATTTGAAAAGATCTCTATTCAGATCAAACAATTCCACTTAATTAAGAATGACTATATGTGTGATAGCATCTACAATACCAAGAATATTGATGAACCCAATTCTTGCAATTGCTCAAAATAACCTCTTTTGGCTTCTAGGTAAATTTTTTAGTTCAAGATCCATTTTACTAACTAAAATAAAGGAATTAGTATGTCTTTCCTACCAAAATGGAAATGAGTCGGGGTTATAAATTTATAATCATGGAATCGAGAATGAAGTTTTCAATTTGTACCTTCTACATCATGAATTCATAATTACATCCAATCTATGAAAAAGTCCCAATTATTTTCAATTTTCTCCTTTTGAAATGGGATGTATATTGAATCCTTATGAATATGGTTAGGATAAAACCTTATTTCTTTATATTCTATAGGATTCTCTTCTTAAGATAGCCCTTGAGAGGGCTTAATTGATCTATAATTTATGTTTCATCTTTCTTTACATTTATGTTTGTTTTAGAAAATATTGACTTTGTTTCTTTCTTTTTCTATTGATTCTTTTTTTATCGAGATTTATGGATTCATGGATCTATGTGTCTATATAGATCTTGTTCAGTGATTAACAAAAATGTGCAAAAGCTCTATTTGCCTTTATCATTCAATGAGTCTCTTCCTTTTTGAATATAGCATCGCCATGGCCTTTTGAAGCATCTATTATTTCAATACTTAATTGGAAAGCCATATTTTGATTTCGAGTTGGAAGCTTGTAGGAAGACCATAGCGACAAAAGAATTGCAATCACTTTTCCATGTGTAGATCCTATTTCAATAGAAACTTAATGAGTCAATCAGCTTACACGTCTATAGCTTTTACTACTGTATCAGAGGTTACTCTACGTATTTCTTTACATATGATATATAAAGAATTTTTTTATTTCTTGTTGAATCTTTTTTACGAATCAATAGATAATATTATATGACAATGATTTCTTTGTGTTTTAGGATACAGCTAACAAATTCACTAACTAATAAATTATGTTAAATTTGATCAAATTTTGTAATTTTTTTTGCAGCACCTAGAAATGAAATGAACACTAGAATGGATAAAGAATTAATATTTTTTATTAGGGCTAAAAACAAATCACTTATTTTGGCTTTTTCTTTTTGACACCATATTGTAGAGCGCCTTGGACAAGTAGTTGTTCTGAATCAAATCTCTTTAGAAAGATCTTTTGTATTATGTGTAGCTTGCTCCAGTCCCCTTTCAAAAAATTTTTTATTGGTTTAGCCATACACCTCACATGTTTTAGTTCACATGTGTCAATAATTGATACAAGTCTTGGATAAGAATCTACAATTCACTATAACACTTTTATCGATGTATCCCTTACTCTAACAGCATCAAGGGTTTGTCAAATAACGTGATATCTCACACCAGTAAATCTTTAACCCTTTCTCTTCTTACTAATACTATAGAATGTTCATGTAAAGTATGGCAAATATCGACTATATAAGAAGTGATTTGTAGTCCAGAGGTTAATCCTACTCTACAAGCTTTACGTAAGGCAGAGTTTGGTTTTTTAGAGGTGAAAGTAGAAAATTTTGAATTGGATCCATATGTGAGATATTCACCTCATCTGGCAAATATCGACTATATAAGAAAATCTACAGAACCATATGTGAAATATTCACCTCATATGGCTCTTCGTTCAATTCTTTCAAAAGAATTGCATCCTTTTCTTAGATTAAGAATCTCCTTCCCACTTCCACTCCATCCTAAAGAGTAACTGAGCCCAATCCATTCATGTTTTCATGTTCTAATGCCTTCCCAATCCCTTCCAAGGAAAATTTTTAGTTGGATCCAAAATGGATGGCTTAGTGTGAACTTATCCATGCAGTTATACACTATTCAAATAAGAATCTATTTAATAATAGGAATGAACCTTGCTTTTGTGCTTTGGTGAGTAATTTTAAATTCTTTCAATGACATATGTTGTGTCTAGGGGATATCCATATGATCTGATTGATTATGTAAGGGTTGGATAGAAAAACCTATACAGAAAAGATAGTTCTTTTCTATTATATCTTTTTATTTTCTATTTTATCTTATCATTTTATATTATATGTTTTTATTTTCTATTATACCTTTTTTATTCTATTTTTTATCTATTATTTTATTTATCTATATATTCTTTATATATCTATTATTTATTATATTAGTATGTTATTATTAATATATTACTATTATTATATTTTATTATTATTTAGATTTAGATTTATTTAATGTTTTGTTTATATTATTAGAATATAGATTTGAATTTTTAATTGATTTTTTAATTAGGCTAGTCTTAGTTCTTAGTCCATATATGTTAGTTCTATTTCTCAATGGAATCAAAAAGGGATATAAGTCAGTGATAGAGTGTCGCCTTGATGTGGTGGAAGTCACCATTTTGAGCTTGATTATCCCTAAACCAATTCGACATTTTTCTATTTTTGCTTGCTCTCCCACTGTGAGTGACTGAGAATCGATAAAAGGCCTATGGTTTTGATGCAATAAGGTGGGGATGGCAATATGTTATGAACATATATATATATATTATGAAGTATATAAAAATGAGTTTTAAGTATTTGAATATGATTGATGTATTATGAAGTATCTAAATATTATTTTGAAGTATATGAATATGATTATTGTATTATGAAGTATTTGAATATGATTTTGAAGTACATAAATATAATTTTTAAGTATCTAAATATGATTAATATATTATGATATGTTTGAATACGATTGATGTATTATGAAGTATCTGAATATGATTTTGAAGAATCTAAATATGATTTCGAAGTACCTAACTATGATTTTGAGGTATCTAAATATGATTTTAAAGTATCTAAATATGATCAATATATTATGAAGTGGATGGATACAAGCATTCACTTTGATCTCAAAATAAAAATTTCGAATTAGCTTTTCCTATAAACAAAGAACTTATAAGTAATGAAACTATGAATTTCATCAAAAGTTATATCCCAGATCAGGATGAATTCTGGCGGCATGCTTAACACATGCAAGTCAGATGAGAAGTGGTGATTCCAATGGAAAATGGGTGAGTAACAAACAAGAACCTACCCTTGGGAGGGTAACAACAATTGGAAAGGATTGCTAATACCTGGTAGGCTAAGGCGGAAAAGAAGGAATCCACCCAAGGAGAGGCTCACATCCGATTAGCTAGTTTTTTGGGTAATAGCCCACAAAGAATAAGGTTCAAGTTTGGCTCAAGCATGCCAACATTTATGGGGTGGGGACAAGTAATTTTACTTTTTTCTAGATATGATTATAAACATGTTTGAAAATCTCTTCATTATTGATAGTTGAGAAATGATTTAAAATGGCAACAAAGAGGATGTGAAATTCTTAGAGAAAAGTATTCTATATAAAGGCATGTTTTTTAGCTAATAAAATATAGTTTCATTATTAGCATATTATATTTAGGGGATTAGTGCTAACAAATCCTATAGCTACTTGTTACACTTGGTATGGGAAAGTAGGATGTTCGTAGTTACTTTTTTGGAAACTAAAAAGGGGAATGTTTATAGGCATGAAGTGGATCAGCTTTTAAGGTAAGAATTTGAGCTAGTTTGTTCATCTTTTATAAGGTTGTTAGGGGGTATTTCTAACTTTATGGAGACATTGAGTGGAGCTTTATATTATCGATTCATCCTCACAAGTGGTTACTACCTAGTAAGATGTAGTGTCAACAATACTTTGTGGTGATGTATGGTCAATACATCAAAAGATTATTTTAACCATCAAGCAGCTTGGGACCAAATCAGGGAATCAACGAAACTTAGTGGATTATCAATTATTATAGAAGATTTTAATGCCTTAATTATATGGAATGAGAAACAAGGGAGACAAAAATCATTAGCAAATTGGCTCAATCTGGGTTTTATATTTTAATTCATGATGTACATCTAAATAACTTGGGATTTATTGGGAATAAGTTCACTTGGTGGAATAACAAGGTAGACAGAACTCTCACATATTAAATACTGTACAGAGATTTTATGAATTTTTGATGGTGTGCAAGCATCCTCAAGCACAATAGTGAAAACATTTTTCTCATACCAACTCAAACCACTACCCTTTGTTTATTTTTTTTGGTTGTTGACGTTGAATAATACTAATAAAACTACCAGGTTTGAAAACCTATGGCTATCATTTCCAATCTCAACAAATGTAGTATAGGAAGCTTGGAATAGAACTATCAAAGGAAACTAAATCGATGGTTTATCCATTAAATTTAGCTTAGCATTGTCAAAATTAAAGAAATAGAGTGTTGCTTAGCCAGGTAATATTTCTTACAAGCCTTGCCAATTAAAAGAGGAGAACTCAGAGCTGCAACTTAACAAATAAGAGAGTGGATTTATTGAGCTGAAAAATAATCTCTTGGCATAACATACTGCTTCCTGCAAAAAGGCTTTGACTTTAGAAGAAGCATGGTTGTTGCAGTGTGCCAAGCTTCATTAGGCTAGCCTTGGTGATCGAAATAGACATTTCT